>JACEFZ010019114.1:0-19739 GCA_014155875.1 Cepaea nemoralis
GGGGGCCTGGGAAGAGAGGAAGAGGAAGGCCAAAGAGAAGATGGGTTCAGTATGTAGCGGTTGATCTCCAGATGGGTGTATCGGATGCGAGACATCTTGTTTTTGACCGAGAAGTTTCCGGGCGGTTGTTATCGGAGCGAGGTTCTATAAAAGGGCATGCTACTGAATGAATGAATGAATGAATGAATGAATGAATGAATGAATGAATGAATGAATGAATGAATGACGGTGTTTCATGCCCTGACCGGCTCCGTGGCGAAGGTGTTATGGGCGCAGTTCGCAATCCCACACACAGTGTTCGAAACACAGCTGCGGGTAATGTGGAAGCAGACCGCCTTGCGTTGGTTTTCATAAAATGTTATGAGTGCTGGTCGTTCAGAAATCAATGGCAAACTACTGAACATAAATTTGCCAAGAAATCACAACCAGGACAATAATATTGAATTGAATGCGACATCCTGTTAGGGATATGCCGCTATCAGAACTAGAAATTTTTTTTATCTTGCAAACATCGACCATGATGTGACAAACCAAATGAAACCAGAAGAGGCAGACCATGTAAACGATGGACAGAGGGACTAACAGTCCATGGGAATCCCTATACGTGAAGCCCATAAACAGGCACTCTCCCTCTGTTTATACTTCACCTCGACACCGCAAGGTACAAGAGGAACAAGATCAGATGAGGTGATAAACAGCAACCTTTTATACAGCGATTTTCGTTCTAATCTCTTCAAGTCACCTTCCATCAGATGTTATGACTGTTCCGTGATCGTTGTACCAACTACTGTAAAATAAAGTGGAAAATAATGAAGATAACGTGTGTACTTGCTGCACCATCAGTACACTGACTTGAAGAAATTGCCGACATCGATTTTCCTATCCGGACGGATGTTCTGTAACAAATATTCTATCTCCGCACCTGCTTGTAGTCGAGCCCGTTACGTTGCCCGTACTCTTGGGAATTCGCATTATATGTTTCACGTGTCCACAGTTCTCTTAATTGACGGGACCTTTGTCGCTTTTACCAATTGCTAACTGTTGTAGTTACTTGTGTTAACACCTTGCCTAGCTCTCCAACCTTTAAGTTATTTAATCGGTTTTGGGCGCTGTCTTGCCCATGGCAAAGAAAATTACCAACGGGTATAATTATTCTCAATAATTCATCGCGTATTCGGTCCAAGCTTCGTACCAAAATGTATTCGGCTAAATCAAGCAGTAACGTGACGTGAATTCAATACGGGAAAACATATTAGTTAGTTAGTTAGTTAGTTAGTTAGTTAGTTAGTTAGTTAGTTTGTCAGTTAGTTAGTTAGTTGGTTAGTTAGTTAGTTGGTTATTTGGTTAGTTGCTTAGTTGCTTAGTTGGTTGGTTGGTTGGTTGGTTGTTAGTTAGGTAGGTAGGTAGGTAGTTAGTTAGGTAGTGAGGTAGTAGTTAGTAGTTAGTTAGTTAGTTAGTTAGTTAGTTAGTTAGTTAGTTAGTTAGTTAGTTAGTTAGTTAGTTAGTTAGTTAGTTAGTTAGTCGACAGATCATCCTCATTGCACATCGAACCATTCAGTCCATAAGTGCTCGGATCCCCTCCTCAGCAAATCCCGCAGCGTGTAGCGGCTAACGACACCAGTTCTGTGTTGGTTTATCAATCTTCTTTGGCTTCCTGCGTAGTGTTCTTGTTTGGCCACCCCTCTTTTAATTTGCTGCTCTCGCAGTCTGGCCATTGTTGTAGATTCACAGTCATCACTTGGTTCTCGCAAAAGTCTTACTTCTCGTAGAGCATTCAGAATGTCAGCCTGGTCCATGGCGCGTCCGCCCTCCACAGTAGCCTCACCTGCGAGCTTGTCAGCCCGCTCATTTCCTTGTACTCCCGCATGCCCTGGCACGAAGATGAAACTAATCTTTGCCAGCCGAGACCGCTCCAGAGGCAGCAACCATTCTCTTCGGATCGACCCCTCCTCTATCCTCTTGATCATGTTCATTGAGTCGCTAAGGAAACAATGCCCTAGTGAATGTCTGTGTCTCGAGCCATGTTATTGCTTTACTTACTGCCATGACTTCCATAGGTCAGGCTACTTGTGGTTTCAGTGAAAGCACCAGAGTCCTCCTTCACAATTCTCCCTCCGGCCCGAGCTGTAAAGGCCCATGAGCTTCTCACATGTCGGACGACCGACCCATCTGTGTAGATGACAGCATCACCGTCTAGCGAATTCTCGAAAATCAACGCTTGTACTTCAGCCTCCACAGCAGCCGGATTTTCTTGTCTGCATTTTCTATCTAGTTGGATGCAAACTGAAAAGGATGTGCAGAAATCTGTTGGCACTTGTACCCACTCCTCGCCAGGTTCTAAGTCCTCAAGTGAACACACCTGTTGAAGAATGTCTTCGGCTTGACCCATCCACGACCGTCCTCTTTTTAACCTGCTGCCCTTCACCTTCATAATTTCACTATGCAGTGGATGTTGTGTGTTTGCGTTAACTCTGAGGTAGGCGCGTGTTCTGCAAACTTGTATTCTGTCTTCAATGGTTGGAAAATCAAGAAGGTAGCGCATCGCCTTGCATGCTGTATCTCTTGTACATCCAAGAATAATGCGCATAGCTTCATTCTGTATCCTTTCCATCCTTTCTATCTGCTTACGGCTGAGAGTCAGGATTGCCATCGCGTACTCAAAAACAGACATGACCAGCCCCTCGTACAGAAGACATAGATGGCGCTGCTCACAGTTTGCTGCCGCCATCACCCGCATCGCAGCCAAACCCCGCTTGGCCTTTGTTATCACCTGGTCTATGTGCTCATTATAAGCAAGGCTTCGATCAAACCGTATCCCCAGGTAATTCATTGCCTGCGTTCTTTCCACCGTCTCTGAACACAGCTTTACAGTTGGTGTTGGAGTGTTGACAATATGATTATTCAACGAGAACCAAGTCACTGTTGCCTTTGTTGGGTTGACCATTGCCCCAGCTTCAATCACACCAAGTACTTATGCGAATTGAGTTCGGTTTGTAGTTCCACAGCAACCTGATCTCTATCCTTACCCTGACGATACACTAAAACATCGTCGGTATATGACAAAGTCCTACCAGGTCCAGTGATCTGCTCACTGGTGATTCTCACTGTGTAGGCGTTGAACAGTACCGGAGATAATGGTGATCCCTGTGGTAGGCCAGGATATATATCTTGTTGTTGGTTCCGAAGTCCAACTGCCACATCTAAAAACTACTTTCCGTTGGAAGAGGGCTGCATCGATCCAATTAAGGAGGAATGGACTTTTCATTTAGTTTGTTGTGTTCCGGCAGTGGAATGCCTCAACGGGTTCAAGAGATCAACGTACTTCTGTTACCAGCCAGAAGGAAAGATGCCAAATCTGTCTAGAGCAAGGATACTCTGCACTACACGAAGATTTGATGGACACTGGTACACAGAACTAACAATCAAACAATCATGATGTACGATTTTGTGCGTTAATGAATTCGTCTTGTTGAAAGACGCAGTTCAAGTAAGGTACAATTTGTGTCATTGTTAAAATAGCATCTGTGATCCTGAGAATGGAAGCTGCCTTTCTGGTGTCCCGTAGGAGATGCTTTGCTTTGATCCTGGGTGTCAGTTTTTGAATGTGGTGGTCACGGACTTAACGAATGCTGTTCGGATTTCTTGACAGATTAGAACGCTGCCATTTGTCATGTTTTACAGGATACCCCTCTTACACTGAGGCTGTCATATCCCCCACACAGGACAATATGGTTTAAGCTGCACCTGAAATACTAAGTACTTTTTTCTTCATAGCAGTACGGGATAACGCAGGAAACATCTGTTGTAACACGTATACATTCCTTATGGATGCGTGTCGTCTGTAGATCAATTATACATGGGGACCGAAACTTACGGTGCAGCACAAGTCTCACCAACAAATCCTTATGAAGTGCTAGAAGATCTGTAAACAAAGAAGAGGTGATTCTTTCGAAGGGGACTTTAGAGTCGTCACCAAGATTCCAGAGTTATCATAGAACGCCTACCTTCTACTCCTTTGGTCGTCAGTTGCGGCCAGGCGTTTGCCATCCTGCGTGAAACAAGTAGTTGAAACCACCACACATTCACGACGAGCTGCTAAGACTCCCCACGGGCTCCTGGGTCTCCTCAATTACGTGTTGAACAATTATGTGACGACATTTAGTCACAACAACACCACATCTGTGAGAAGTTCCCCCTTAAATAACCGCCAGACGCTCTCAAGGCCCACAACATGCCTCCCCCAAGACACCCTAGGCCAGACCTTGACGAGCGCATTTACTCGAACTATCCCGGCACACGGATCTCGGCTCCAGAATCTCGAGGCAGCGTGCATGTGGATTTACCACCCGTAAGACACTCCACCCCAGAAAGTAGCTCGATATATGGGAACTTGAGTGGCACTGTACCGGCCGATGAAAACGCGTACGATGCTATAGCCACTCCTTCAGCTTCTCCAAGCTCTGGACAAAAGTGGTGATGAACAATTTGTCTATGATGAACATTTACGCCCAGGTCAACAATCAATTCTAGGTTACTCAACTCTAGAAGATAAAGATCCGGTCCTATCCTAAGGATGTTTTCTTTGACGGTCAGTAAGTATTTTGGCTGGACGATGATAACTTTCATCATGCCTTTGTCAAATACAAGGATCTGGCAATGATTATGTTTTACGATCCACTCGACCCCCAAACTGACGCACCCAAAGCCAATTTCATGAAAGAGGCAAGACATCAAGACAGTGATCAATTTGCGGCAGTGGACTGCCAGCCATATTCCGATCTATGTAAGAGCCTGGTTATAAAAATCCCTCCAATGTTCAGAATCTACTCCTTGGGGAAAGTTCTGGGCGCCATTCGAGTAACGAGCATGTTCGATGACAAGTCCTTGATACAACATCTGGAAATTCTGAATGAAACTCTGGTTACAACTTCCAGGCGAACCTCTGATGCACCCAAGCTGCCGGTTACAAAATCTAAATGCACTTTAGCTAGAATATTTA
This sequence comes from Cepaea nemoralis, assembly GCA_014155875.1. Lineage (NCBI taxonomy): Eukaryota > Metazoa > Mollusca > Gastropoda > Stylommatophora > Helicidae > Cepaea > Cepaea nemoralis. The sequence continues at coordinate 5,000 of JACEFZ010019114.1, forward strand.
GCTTCAAAAACACAAGGCTAATTCATAAATTCCACCTCGTCCATGGACATACGGCAGTAGTCATGTGTGTTGTCCTGGTTGTCAGTGTGTAATTTGGTCACATGTCGTACTGCAGAGCTCAACGTATATAGTTAACCAGTCGTCACTGCTTCGTTTGGTGCTTAACTATCGACCGGCGAGAGTTGTGTAGCTCATTGTGTGGTGACTTTAACTATGCACTTACTATTACAAATACACAAGGCTAATTCATAAATTCCACCTTATCTATTGACATAAGGCAGATTATCCTGATTGTCAGTGTGTATTTTGGTCATATGTCGTACTGCAGAGCTCAACTATATATAGTTTAGTGTACTGATTATCAGATTACTGTTGTTGTCACTGCTTCCTTTGGTGACGAGGGTTAGGTTTCCATGGTGTGGTGACTTTCACTATGTACATACAATTTGATAGATGTTTTATTACATTGGTTTTGTTCCCTGTATACATGTATATTCTGTGTTCGCCAGGAATGAGGCGCTGGAATCTCTTGCCCCCGGGTAGATTGGGCCCGTTAGCTAATAAAGCGGCCAAGTCTAGGAGATGGAAAACTCTGATTATAAACCCCTAAGTTTAAGGTGGACCGACGTGCCGAGGACTGAATGGCCACGGGTGAGTTGGTCGTGAACGTGGAACGTCTGGTATGCGGGCGGGGCGGCGCCAGGCATATGGACTCCTGAGGGACATCCCCTGCCCCTTCCCTAGTAAGCAGGCAATGCTAGGGTGACCGTTTATTTCCTGCAATATCCAAACTTTGCCTATGGATTTATTTAAACACGGGAATCGTCGCCGGAGCTACGGAGCACGTGCTCTGCGCTTGACACATCTTTCAGCGGCTAGCGAAGAGAGGGTGAGGAAGAGAAGGCGAGGAAATGGTGTGAGAAGAAGGCAGTAGAAATAGGAGGGCAGGCGCCAGGAGAACAAGACGAAAAGTGGAGAGACTAGGTTTCAACCATGTAAGAGTGGGATACTGGAACTGTCGTAGTGCCAAGCAGAGAGGTCCTGTATTGGAGAAACTATTATGTGATTTTGATGTCCTCATGCTCCAGGAGTTAAATACAGATAAATACCATTGCCCTGGGTACGTCAGTTATATAAACCCCACTGGGCAGAAGAGACATGGGCAAGGTCTGCTGGTGAAGAGAGGAGTAAAGCATGTGGCACTTGACTTGAGCCAGTGGAATCACAGTGCAAGGGAGGTCCAGGGTATACAAATGGAGATTGGTGGCTTAAGTTGGAACATCATAAATGTATATGCCACAGTGGACTGTTTTGTCAGAAAGGAACAATGGGACTGGCTTAAGGAATTAGAGGACTTACCAGGTGATAGGCTACTCATATGTGGAGACTTCAATGCGAGAAACAGAGATTGGGACAGTAGTGGAGAAAATCGACAAGGAATTGCACTTGCGGATGCCATGGTGGACTCCGAGGTGGTCTGCATAAATGATGGTAGGCCGACTAGAATGGCAATGAGGCCTGGCGATGCGGATACTGCTATTGATTTGGCACTTGTCTCCCAGTCATCAGTCCTTGATGTAAGGTGGACTGTTTTGAATGACCATGGGAGTGATCACATGCCATGCTCAGTCCTGATCTCTAAGTCCAGGAAAGTTAAGGCTGGGAGAGCGCGCAAGACCTTTCGGTATGAGCGGAGCGACAGCCTTCTTGGACGCCTCAGACATGGGGCATGCAACAGGACTGTTAAAACTCCTTTTTTGCAGCCCCCATGGTGGACCCCAGAAGTAGACAATGCGTGGAAAGCAAAGAGAGCTGCAGTGAAGCAGCTAAGGAAATTGCGACAGACACCCCTAAGCTCACGAGAGGAAGTGGACATAGCGGAAAATGACAAGAAAGACAAGGTGGAGGCTTTCAAGCGATGTGCTGCAGAGGCCAAGAAAGTAAAATGGGAGTGTTTTATGAAGGACATTGGAGGTGATAAAACACTGCATAAATTCTGGAAACTGTACAGACAAATGCAAAGAAAGATCGGCCTATGACAGTGGGAACAATTTATAAAGAGGATGGGGTACGCTTGACAACAGACAAGGAGAAAGGGGAGGCGTTTCTCCAGAGATTTTTAGAGCAGACCAATCATAGTGATGCGGATACCAGGGATGCAGTTAGAGTGGAATTATCTGGCACAATAGAGAATATGCCTTACGAAGACATCGTACTGTTTGAAGATGTTAAACATATTTTGCAGAAGGCAAAAGACACGGCACCAGGGCCTGACAAGTGTTAGGTATGGCCACATGAAGGCTTTGAGCGATGTGGACCTGAAGGAGATGGCTGGCTGCTTTAATCAGAGCATTAGGACAGCGTCAGTACCGCAGGATTGGCTGCATAGCTATCTCATCCCTCTCCCAAAACCATACAAGGATCATTCAAAGCTTGCAGGCTTTAGGATCATCACCCTTCAAAATACATTTGGGAAGGTTTTAGAGAAGATAGTCGCTGTTAAGCTGCAGGATTTTTTGGAAAGGCGGGAAGCTTCTTCCAAGAGGCCTGGGGAGCTACAGGCCAGGAAAAGATACCTGGTCAAATGCAGCCACCTTTGCCTTTGACGTTTATGAGGGGTTCCAGAGTAGACAGGAAACGATGGCGGCAGCGCTTGATCTCGAAGATGCGTACAATAGAGTTCGCTATGATATTTTGATGACCGCACTTATGGAGAAGGGGGTCAATCCCTGGTTGGTGAACTGGATAGCAGCCGTCCTGCATTCTCGTCAAGTTGCTCTCCGTCTAGGCGCATGGACCTCCGAGCCACATATTTTAGCCCCGGGACTGCCACAGGGATCTGCTATCTCACCGGTGCTCTTTAATGTGTATACGAGCAAGATTGCATACCTAGAAGCACCAGGGGTTGGAAGGATTCTAACATTTGCAGATGATATTCTTGCATACAGGCAGGGGAGAAATAGGGATCAAACAGCCCAGGAGCTACAGGTGACAGTGGACAAAGTGATTGACTGGTGCACTGAAATGAGTGCTGTCATCAACCCGGAAAAGGCGGCTGTGTTGTGGTGCTCTCTGGACAACAGGATTGTGAGAGATGATGCCCCAAGCCTCACGATAGATGGTAGAAAGCGTCAACAGAGAGAACAAACTGAAGTATCTGGGAATCACATTTGACAGGAGTCTGTCCTTCAAGGACCATGTGGAGACGGTTGTGACAAGATCGCAAAAGGGACTCAATGCACTTAAAACTATGGCTGCAATGGACATAGAGCAGAGAATGCTCTTCACACTATACCAGCACTTGATCCTCTCAGTGATTGATTATGGACTAGGAATGCTCACTGTCTCAAAGAGTCAGCTGGTGAAATTAGAGCGCATACAGAATGAAGCGATGCGGGTCATTCTGGGATGCACCAGAGACACTCCAGTAGTGTGTATGCGTTACATCCTTGGTCTTCCTACTGTTGCTAGTAGGCACAAGGTGATGCAAGCGAAGGCATACCTCAGAGTAGCTGCAGACACAGATCACCCGTTGCATGAGGCGCTGGACGTAGTTAAGGGTCAGAGACTGATAAGAGGGAAATCATGGATGGCTCAGGCGGAGGATACGATCAGACAGGTGTGCCCCTTGGAGAACATCAGGCGAGGAGAGGAGTGGGTCAGAGTGCCAGCCGTGCAGTCAGACTTGTGCAGAGTTGTAATAACATTGAAGCCGGGAGTGCAGGGAGTGGCCAGCAGGGGCCACGGAAGTGGAAATTCAGCAACTAATTCAGGAAAATTCTCGCCCGGGTGATGTGATTATCTACACGGATGGGTCAGTGTTGAGAGGTAGGAGAAGTGCCTGGGGGTTCTTGGCAAAAACTAATGGTCGGCGTTTGGTGCAGGAGAGCCTGGCGTATGATAACACTACATCTAGCTTAAGAATGGAGGTGGAGGCGGTCAGTGCAGCTTTCCGCTGGATAGAAAACACGATACATACACACATTGTGATTGTAACTGACTCAGAAAGCATGCTGAGAAGGGTGAGAACAGGTAGGCTTCGTGCAGAGTGGCTTGCTTCGCTTCGGAGGTCACGGGTAGTAAGCATCACCTGGATCTTTTCTCCTGGGCATGCCGGTGTGCTGGGGAATGAACAGGCGGACAGATTGGCTGGCTCGGCAAAATTTGGTGGAGTATTGATGCATGACAAGGCAGACGTGGTTGCGGCCTTGTGGGAGCACGTGTACACCTCGGAGGAGCAGATGGAGCACCATGGTCTGGTAAGAATGAGACAACGAGGTGTGACGAGGGGATTCTGGCCGACGCTCGGCGCTCGGAGGAAAGGCGAGACGGACATATAATCAGATTGCTACTGGAACTATTAGTGTTGGAACTCTTCGCTGGCTACTGAGGATGGAGACGGAGCGCTTATGGGAATGTCCCGAATGCTGTGATGTCGGTTCCTAGATCAATCAATCAATCAATCAATCATGGACTTATTTTGAGTTCAAGAAGCTGAAACATTAAAAAATCCAGTGGTACTCTGTTGTACGCGCCCTCAAGATCAATCGCTGCAGCAAAGGTTTCAACACCTGAGTGGAAACCTTCATAGACATCATGGGCAAAAACTGCTGCATTGGTCCAGGTTTCTCTTTTTGGACGGTATCCTCCCAGTGTAGGTGGGAAAACAACTTGCCTGTCTAGCTGGCTTGATATTTTCCTAGTAATTAACTTTTCCAGCAGCTTGTATTCTGCACGGTTATAACTCGATATCCCTGAATTTTTGCATGGTCTTTGCCAGGCCTTCGGCAAGGGAATCAGCACAACAGTAAAGGGAGTGCTAGCATCACGGAGGAGTGGTTACACAGCTATACGTGAAAGAATTAAGTTACAAATGTCCATGGTGGATAGAAAAACGCAATACTCGAATAAAAATAGTGGTGAGGTGATAAAGGCGTCTGTCTCGCATGTCGAAGGTTGTGGGTTCGAATTCGGGCTTCGTCATTCGGTTGGTGGCTGCAGTTTTATTGGAGACTTCTGGGGGTCTTCGCTGGAGCCACGGAGTTCGTGCTTTGGGCGAAGCTTTCGGCAGGCAAGCCTGCAGAAAGGGACCGGGCCACATGGGATCAAAGCCGGTGCAATGCTTGCTTGCTTGCTTGTGTTCGTTGGCTTGAGCTCCAACGCGAAGTCCTGTATGTCGGATGAAGGCATCCTGTTGTCCAACATCAGTGTGATGTCATACAGGACCTGAGGTTTGCGTGAGTATCCGTTGTCCCATGTCTGGCTTATTGGTGTGCAGACTGGTGGTTCCTCGCCGTACAGGCAGACACTCTCCGACTTCGGAGGAATCGGCGATCCTATTGACTTTAGCCAGGACCCCGAAGGGTCCTGTTGCCCAGGACACTCGACGAGGACGCGTCAAAAGGTCTTGGCCAGTATATAACCCAGCCCTGGTGCCTTGGAAATACGTCTGCGTCCCAGCCGGTGCAATGAAGTCAATCCTTTCACTTTTAAACCTTTAAGACTCGTATAATAACCTCAATTATAATCGTGGCGGGCCACGCCGGGTGAACGAGGAAAGCTATATTCTTTTCGAAAAGATGAATGTATGTCACACCTCGTGATTGTGAATGAATAAACCGCAGTAATTTTGACACACCGAATGACAGTTAATAGTTAGTTCCTTACAATTTACATGACATCGCAGTCAACCCCGGCATTTTTTGGCTGTTTGTGATTTATAGGCAAGTTTACGGACAGTAGTTTGCCACTGATTTCTGAACGACCGGCACTCATGCTATTGTATGAAAACCAACGCAAGAAGGTCTGCTGCTAAATCGCCCGCAGCTGTTTTTCGAACGCTGGTATGCGGGATTACGAATTGCGTCTGTAACACCTTCTCTACAGACCGGCCACTATTAGTAGACAGGGAGTTAATAAACCGGCGAAATGTGGCCCTTTGTGATTTAAATTTAAATGTTATTTTTTTTTTTTTAAAACTGTCATATAATGCCTATAGGACCTTGCGATGTAGGAGGGGGGGGGGGGGGGGGGGTCTTGAGCTTGTGGAATTAAGGCCGCCTGGCTAGTGCAGTCGCCGCGAACTGTGCAGGTTAGGGTTTTCTTCTCTTTTTGCCCCGGACATAAAGAAACTCCATACCTAGTGGAGCGGCTGGCCGAGTGGCTAGTATGTCGGGCTCTCTTTCGGCAGACCCGGGTTCGGATCCTCGGTAAGGCGTAAGGTAACATGTCCATGTTCTCGGCAGGACGTTGCGAGAACCCCAACCCCAGGTTGATTATCTAGCCAATTTTCACTAACAATAACCATCGCGAGGAGCGGTTGGCCGAGGGTTCGAAGCCTCGATAAGGTGATGAATTTTTCTTTCGGTGGCAACAAGAAAACACTAACCTGCATAGTTCGTGGTGACAACACTAGCCAATCAATCAATCAATCATGTGCCATGCCGGAAAGCGTGGGCGGTCATGACTCGCCATTTCACTCGATCACCAGTGTCGTGGATCAGCTCAGTATTCCTGTCTCGTCCATGCCATGTGGCCAAGCCATCCAGGTATTTTCCTCTCGGCCTTCCTCTTGGTCTGTTCCATTTGATCTTGCCAGTTGTCACTAAGTTCTCCAATCCATTTCTTCTCATAACATGTCCAAAAAATGTTGCCTGTCTACGTCTAATTTCTTTAATCATTCTGCGATTTTCATTTGTCTCCTGTAGTACTTGGTCATTGGTTGTTCTGTCTGTCCATGGTCACACTACACTAGCCATGTGGCCTTAATTCCTAAAGCTCGTGACCCTCCTCCTCCCTCCCTTTAATGGTATGGGTTCTGGTCAATTCCACTGGATGAAATGCATGGTCATCATCATTCTTGATGGACAAACAACAACCGTGACAGACAATTCAAATTACTGTGCGGATATGTGTATATTTTAGCTTGAAGGATCTACCTAGTTACTTTACTTTATGTTGTGTTATTTATGCAGCATATACCTGATGGTGGACCGGGTGGCCGAGTGGCTAGAATGCCAGACTCTCTTTCGGGAGACCCGGGTTCGAATCCTCGGTAAGGCGTGGAGTTTGTTTTTCTGTCCGGGATAAAAAGAAAACTCTAACCTGCACAGTTCGCGGCGACTGCACTAGCCATGCGGCCTTAATTCCTCAGGCTCAAGTTCCCCTTGTCCTACACCGCAAGGTACTATAGGCATTAAATGACAGTTTTTATAAACCTGATAAGATGCAGCGAAATGTGCCAGGCAATAAATCGTGCATTCTATTTTTTGTGTCTTCGTTGTTCAAACATTATTATTATTATTATTATTATTATTATTATTAATACTAATATTATTATTAAATATTATTAATATTATGTGTACCTGCATTGCTGAACATAATAAGGTCATAAATCAGAAGAGAGATTGGCGAAGAAGAAAGAAAAAAAAAAAAAGCTTTTAACAAGCAGGATAACGTTAACAACCACAAGTGAATATTTCTTTTTAACTTATTTCAAAACACTGGCCGAAAAACTATTCTTTTAATGTCCTCTTGGTCCCACTTTGCTTCTTTCGGCCCATTGTAGCCCACCCAGGCCCGCCTGTCAGTTTTAGTGGGTAGTGATCTGGTGATTCGAGTTTGCAGTTTGGATGACCGCCTCTGCACCCTGGCCAGATCAAGTGCAGATAAATCTACACTTTGATCTTAGCTAGAAGGCCGAGATGCTTTGTTTTTATATAAGGGCTCGCGTTTCTCCAGGGGCAGGGCCACCCCATGAGGTCCCGCGTCAATGTGTATCATTCGATTGACCGCCTCTGCTGGTGGTTCTGGCCAGATCAGGTGCAGATACTAACCTTTAATCTTAGCCAACAGGCAGATAATTTTTTTTTAACGACTCGCGGTTCTCACAGGGGCCTGAGCTGCCCCATTAGGTCCCCATGTTCCTGTGTGTCGTGTGATCGTCTTAGCCAAAAGGCAGAGAAGCGATCTTTGAAAACGGTTCATAAAAGGTAAGTGCACTGCACGTGTTTGAAGGTTATCTCAGTACACGTGTACTAGTTATAAAACATATATTTCTGAATTTGATCATAATCGCTTTCGTCGCTCAACCCTGCATGAGGATGCTAAAAGAGTAAGCACAGAGGCAGATTTGAAGCACATTCGAACAGATACACAAACAAGTACTAGATTTCAGCTGGCCGAATGGATAGAACGCCGGACTCTCATTCGGGAGACCCGGGTTCGATCCCCGGTAAGGTGCGTGATTTTTTTCTGTCGGGGGCACAAAGAAAATCCTAAGCTGCACAGTTCGCGGCGACTGCACTAGCCAGGCGGCCTTTATTCCTCAGGCTCAAAGACCCCTCTGCCACACACCGCAAGGTACTATATTGGCAGTAAATGACAGACGTCTCCGAGTTTGTTCCACTTATAACTGCCATGCTTTTAAGCGTCGAGAAGTCTTGTCTCCCTTGGGACTGGGAATATGGTTACCACTTATTTCCCTTGCTCACAAAATGGCGGTAGCTTATACTGACTGTATGTATAAAGTGTTTGTAAAGACTTTACAAACACCCTGTATATTCCGTGTGCTTTTTACCTGTCAAGTCTGGAACATCAAAGATGACATGACCAGTGTCTGGTACTTGACATCTGCACCATGCCCACTCTCTGTGTCGCCTTGAATTGCTTGTAAACGAGATGACATATGTAGAGATCATTCAATTTCTCGATCTGACACTACCGGAGATCAGCGTGGCCGAATGGCTAAGAACAATATTCTTAAACATCCGGTGTGCTGATGCTGACGTAGGGGGTTCAATCCCTAGACCGGACAATTGGATTAAAATGTTGACTTCTCGTTCTTGACTTCGGGACGTAAATTACAAGTACCTCTAAAGTCGGAGTGGGTTCGCCTGATGATGAGGGACTCTGGTGATAGGGAAAGCTAATTCACACGCAAAAGTCAGTCCAGTGCTACCAGACGTAGTGTTTTTGGACTACGCTTGAGTTCAAAGCGAGGGAGCGCCCCAAAATATGATTGAGACTAACCACGCATGAGATTATCCGGAGTGCTGTGAAGTCAGTTCGTGACTCGGTTCATTTAGTTTCTCATGAATCACACATCCCTTTTCATCACCACTGGCCATCTCTTCGTTCTGGGTCAGCTGTAATGAGCCTTCAACGCCCTCCGTCTTCGTGATGCAGGCTTCGTTTCGCTCATCCCTCTACGCCTGTTTGAGAAAGCCGCTGGGACCACAGTCCGGTCATCCCACTATAAACATGTTGTCTGCCCTCAGCAAGGCCATGACCTCGGCTAGAACTCAAGTCTGCCCACCCAGGCTGTGCGGTCTCCGTGGCCAAGTGGTTAAACCACGTCTCGCGTTCCGAAGGTTGTGGGTTCAATTCCGGTCTCTGTCATTCGGTTCACGAATGAAGTTTTCTCGATGATTCCTGGGGGTCGTCGCTGGATCTGCAGAGTTCGCAGGCCGGCCTTCGCAAAGAGACCGAACTTATGTGATAACATCCGGTGGTATGGAGTCGATATTAGATGTTTGCATATCCTTTACAGGACATCGCTGTCAACATCAGCATCTTTCAGCTGATTGTTGATTTCTTGGCAAGATTACGCTCAGTAGTTTGCCACTGCTTTCTGAGCGACCGGCTCACATACCCCGTAAGTTACCGACGCTGTTAGAACAGCTACCGATTCTCGCCGTCGTCACGTTACTCACGAGAGAATACGGGATTGCGGAGAAAGTCGCTAACTCCTAGGCCAGGTAGACCGGCATGGAGTGGATAGTATCGCCTTTAAAATAAATTCTCGATGCTGTTTACCCACATCTGCCGTTGTCTTCCTCTAGCACGTTACCCACCCTCCGCTTTTACATCTATCACATCCGTTAACGGGACGGAAAGACAGACAGAGCGAGCGGGAGGGACGGATAGACAGACAGAGAGACCGGGAGAGACGGATAGACAGACAGAGAGGGACGGACAGATGGAAAGACAGACAGAGCGAGCGGGTGGGACGGATAGAGAAGCAGAGAGAGAGAGAAAGGGAGGGGCGGACGGAAAGACAGGGAGCGGGAGGAACGTAAAGAGAGGCAGATAGGGAGAGATGAACAGACAGAGAGGGAGGGACGGACGGGCGAATGAACACACATACACTGACAGGCAGAGAGAAAGAGAGAGAGGGAGAGAGAGAGATTAGATAGATAGATAGATAGATAGATAGATAGATAGATAGATAGATAGATAGATAGATAGATAGATAGATAGATAGATAGATAGCCAAACACGCCTCAAAACAACCTAAAGGGAAGTAACCGCGTAATAAAATCCAAAAAAGGCAAACAAGGGGCAACAAACCAAATTAACAAAGAAACGAATCAACGGGCCTCCGTTAAAAAAAAAAACGCACATCTCTATTGATGCCTCTTTTGTAGCAATGTGGATACACGCACGCGTATGATGCTTCCATGATAATTCAGTTGTCTGCCGCTTAATCAAGGCCGTCCGTTTGACGTGTTGTTCTGACGTGGCTGATAGCGCCTTGATCAAAGTCGAGGAAAGCAGAGGAGGAGGCGCGGGTGTGAGGGAGGGAGGTGCTGCCGAAGTCAATAAGGGTGGAGTTTTTACTATCTCGGGATATTCGTTATATTTAGAAAAGAACAAATGCGTGTTCATAACTGGACGCCAAATGAAAGAACAATTTTCCCCTTCTTCTTTTGTCCTACTACTAATGCAGGTTCTCTAGTGCATTTTAAACACAGAAGTCACAAACAATATGTTGCACGATTTATTGCCTGGCATATTTCGCTGTATCTCGTCAGATGCATACTGCAGCGTTGTTTATCATATGAATACATGAACAATCATCATCATGTGTCATGCCGGTAAGCGTGGGCGGTCTTGCTTCGCCATCTCACACGATCACCAGAGTCGTGGAGCAGCTCTGTGTTCTTGTTCTGACCAAGCCATGTGCCCAAGCCATCCAGATATTTACTTCTCTGCCTTCCCCTTGTTCTTTCCCCCTCAATCTTGCCAGATGTCATCAAGTTCTCAAGCGTATTTCTTCTCGTTATGTGTCCAAAGAATTCTGTCCACGTCTAATTTCTCTAATCAGTTTACGGTTTTCATCTGTTTTTTGTAGGACTTGCTAATTGGTTTTTCTGTCTGTCCATGATGGTGTTCTTTACATTTTCCTCAGAAACCACATATCTACTGCCATTAGATGTTTTTTCAGCTTGTCTACTCAATGTCCACGAATAATACTTTAGCTGAAACAATTAAATCACAAATTTCACAGGTGTTGTCGATTGTGGAGCATCTGTTATCCCCACAATTAATTTAAAATTCGATCTGTTATCCCCACAATTAATTTCAAATTCGACAAGAACTCTTTCTGTTTGCATAAAACAGGCTGGAACCGTCTAATTGTTAAATCCTCATTATCGTAGTAAATTTGAAATTACCGTGGAGTTAACAGGTTCTCCACATTCGAACAATAGCTGTGACTGTGTTTTAATTGTTTTAGCTATAGTTTTATTCATGTTACCTGCTCCGCAGCGAAGGGTTTATGGACGCAGTTTGTAATCCCGCATACTGCGTCAGAAACACAGCTGCGGGCGATTTGGCAGCAGACCGCTTTGCGTTGGTTTTTTAATGAAAATAATATGAGTGCCGGTCATTCAGAAAGCAATGGCAAACTACTGAACGTAAACTTGCAAAAAATCACCAACAGCCTAAAAATGCTGGGGTTGACTGCGACGTCCTGTAAAGGATATGCAACTAGCAAATTATTCAAATAACAAATTACATCCTAACATATGAGAGAACTTTAAATAAAAACTTTAAATATTTATTTTAATGTATTTTGAAAAAGTAGAGACAAATGCATCATTTTTCGATGTCACCACTGCGTTCAATGCAAGTCCTCCAGCGCCGATAAAGTGCTTGGATTCCTGTAGAAAACATTTCTCTTGGTGAACCACATATAGCACGATTTATTGCCTGGCACATCTCGTCAGGTACTTACTGCAGATGCCAGGCAATAAATCGTACTATATATGGTTTATGTCTTCGTTATTCAAATTCACTACGGGAAAACATTGTGTTGATTTTAATTCTCTTGGTCGCGTGTGTAACCACTCATGCAGCCCCTGCTGTACCTCTTCATCGGACCAAAAGGTTTTGAAACTTCCTATCCCACTCACACACTTGCTGGACTGACAGGCATGCATCACCGTACTGGACCTTCATTCGCCTATGAATATCTATAAGTTTCAGCTAGCCACTGATCACAAAATGGATAACAGAACGCTGCTCCTCTTTGGTGCATGTTAAAAGTGGGACAGCCATATTTAATCTGTCCTTATGACGTCACCGTGTTTGTCTGCCACGTAATATCACGTTACTTAACACTCTTGACACCCTTAACAACAATATTGACAGGTTACAAGACAATGGCATGGTTATTGTAATTTCTATCACACTTTTACGGTTTTCATGTAAAGCCCCCTCATACCTCTCTGCGGATGTGGAGTTCCAATATCTGTCTTCAACAGCCCACTTTTTTCTGAGCTTGGAGAGGGGGAGGAGAACTCTGCAGTAGTCACCGTGGAAACCTTGCTACTGGGTCAGGAGAAAAGCTCTGCATCACCTCTCTCCGATAAGTACAGGACCTTTTCATGGCTCAGCTCACCTGAATGCCAGAGCATCAATATCAAGACTTAACACTCGAGGTTTTCCTGAGGATTTACAACTAACCAAGCATCAGAAAAATCCTGACAAAGTCCTACTGCTACCACCGCTGGAGACTGAACCGTGATCATTGTATGACATGACCAGCCTGTGCTCTAACCATTAAGCTACCATATTTCAAACACAAAAATACTTACTGAAATACTCTGTCCTGCTCTCACAAGATGACGAGCTGGATAATCCTTAACTACCACCCTCCAGACGCTGCCTTTCCACTGTGCAATGATCAGGAATGTGAGAGCTGATGCCTAAGATTAGCACTCGAATAACACAGTTTGTTACTCACCATATGCTATGCTGATAAGCCTGCTATTCATTTCACATAACTACTAGTCTTATTCAGGTCTGTGTTCTTGTCTGGATCATGCCACATGACCAAGTCATTCATGTATTTAACTTTGTTCTTTTCTGATTAAGTTTGTCAATTGTTTCCAAGTTATGAAGTTTATTTCACCTCATAACATGCCCAAAATCTTGTCTATGTCTGATTTCTTTAATAAACTCCCAGGGAGGTGTCATCCGTTTCTTGAAGGACTTCTTCATGCATTTTTCTCCCTGTCTGTCATATTCTCTGTATTCTCCTCAGAAAATTCCGCTACCATTAGATGTTTCTTAGCTTGTCTGCCTAATTATCAATGTTTCACATGTAAGGAACAGAATAGGTTTTTGATAGCAACTTCAATCAATCAATCAATCAATCAGGTGCCATCTCCACATTGAAGGTTGCCTGCAATGGGTCTCCAACACTGTCTGTCTCTCGCCCTGACTGTACATTCTGCCAAATTGCTGTTCGTCCATCTCTTAATGTTATCTTACTACTTGTTTGATAGCACCGTAACACTATTTTTCTCACTGCAACAGACAGCTTTGTATTTGTGAGTATGTTTTCCATCCTACAAAAGGCTACTTATACCACGGTGATTCTTGTTCTAATCTCTACAAGACATTTTCCACCAGATGCTGTGACCATTCCAAGCTGTAACGATTCACCAGTTAAATGTTCCCATTTACTTGAATGTTACATTGTGTTACTTCTTGGACATGGCCATGTTTTCTGTTTTCTTACAATCTCACTCTAGCCCAAGTTGCTCAGTGTACAATAACAGCATCCATTAAATCCTGAAGTGTGTCATTACTGTGTGCAATCAATCTTGTATCATCTGCATATCTTATTTGTCCTCCGATGGTGATGCCTCTCAAGGCTGTTAAACTCTAATATTAATTTTCACTACACATGAAAAAAAGTCTTGAGTTATAAACACATTCCTGGCGCACACCTCTCTGGATGTGATGATACTGACCTACTTCATTATTAATTTTATATTGTATCCATCGGGTCAGCATGGTTGAATAGATAAGAATGCTTGTTCTCAAACATGAGGTCTGCTGATGCCGAGGTAGCGGGTTCAACCATTGTATCGGTCAGCTAGACTAAAATGTTGACTTCTTATCCTTGACTTGAGGATGTAAATTACAAGTACCTCTGAAGTCGGAGTGGGCTCACCTGATGGCGAGGGACACTGGTAATAGGAAAAGCTAATCCACTCGCAAACATCAGTCCAGTGTACTAGAAGTAGTAACTCATGTGTGGACTACACTTGAGTTCAAAGCGAGCAAATGAAAAACAAAATCCTATTCAACCGGACTGTAAATGTCACATGACAAATTATCTCCCTTCAATGATAACAGGAAGAACACCTGGCCATTGGTGATATAAGCTTCTATTGTTCTTCCCTGTATTATTTTATTTAGCAGAGTTAAATATGAAGTTCCATTCTGGCACATTCTACATAAATACAAATTATTTGATGTACCAGACTGTTTTTGTCCTGTCTTTTCTAGTGTGTGAGAGAAAACAAGATCTTTCATCTAGTAATTGTGGCACCCACATAGCACTTGATGCCAGAGTGTTTTTGTCCTGAGTTTTCTAGTGTGTGAGAGAAAACAAGATCTTTCATCTGGCAATTCTGGCATCCACATAACTCTACAAGCATGT
>JACEFZ010019115.1:0-19894 GCA_014155875.1 Cepaea nemoralis
AGAAATTTGGGTCCTGTTTTCATTCAAAATAAAAAATTTAATTTTTCTGGTTTCATTTCATTCACCCATAAAAATTAAAAATTTTTTTGGTCTGTCCATTAAATTTAAATTTCGTTTTAAAAAAAAGGGGTCTTTCATTCATTCATGGGAAATAACAAAACGTGTTTTTATCACTCATTCATTCATCAAATAAAAAGTGTCTACCATTCATTTTTTTCAGATAATAGCGAGTCTATCTTTAAACTAACGCTTTTCATCAGATAATAAAGTGTAAATCATTCTTTCATCAGATAATAATGTTTTTATCATTCATTTTCAGATAATAAATTTTATCATTAAACCCATCAGATAGTAAAGTTTTTAATTCCTTATTAAAATAAAACGTGTCTATCATTCATTATTCAAATAATAAAATGTGTATCATTTATTCTCAGATTATAAAGTAGTCTATCATTAATTCATTCCTCAGATATTAAACTGTCTATCGTTCATTCATTCATTCATTCATTCATTCATTCATTCATTGGATAATAATGTGTCTATCATTTGTTCATTAATCGGATAATAAAGTGTCTATCATTCATTCATTCATCAAATAATAACGTGTCTATCATTCATTCATTTATCAGATAATAGCGTGTTTATCATTCATTCATCTATCAGATAATAACGTGTCTAGCGTTAATTCATCATATAATAAAGTGTCTATCATTAATTATTGACGATAATAATATGTCTATCATTCATTTGTCAAATAATAAAGTGTCTATCACTCATTATTCAGATAATAACGTGTCTGTCATTCATTCACTCCTCAGATAATAAAGTGTCTATCATTCATTCATCGGATAATAAGTATCCATCATAAATTCATTCATCAGAAAAGTGTCTATTCATTCATTCATTCATTCATTCATTCGTCGGACAATAAAGTGTCTATCATTCATTACTCAGATAATACATGTCTATCGCTGGTCTCCCTGGCCTAGGGGTTAACGTCTTTCTCCGTAATCCCGTATATTCTCGTGAGTAACGTAACCTGCGCGAGAATCGGTTGCGGTTCTCTGCCGCGTTGGTAACTTGCGGGATATGTGAGCTGGCCGCTCAGAAAACAATGGCAAACTACTGAGGCGTAATCTTGCCTAGTACATCGACAGCGGTTGAAAAAATTCTGATGATCGTAACGTCCTGTAATTTGCAAAAAAAATCTATATCTATAAAACAAAGTGTATGTATGTAAATATCTAATGTAAATATATATGTAATGTCCTTTATTTGTTCGCGAACGGCCCCATCCGATTGAGATGAAATTTTCTACACGCCTTCCTTTCATTCCAGAGCTGTCAACTGTCATAGTTTTTTTTTCTTCTTCCTCCTCCTCCCTCCTCCCCCTCCAAAATACGTACGTAACATATATGATGATGATGATGAAAGAATCCCCGAACCAAAACGCTAGGAAAAGGGAAGAGAAATGACGTGACTACACAGAATGCGCACACGCAATCATCATCATCAAGTGCCGTGCCGGCTGGCGTAGGCGTTCATGGCTCTCCGTAGATCTCAGTCTTTGGTTTTTTGGATCAACTCTGCTGCTGATATTCCTCCATGCCACGGCAATATCAATACAATTCATCTTTTTATGTGTAAGGAAGTTATCTACAGTCGTGTAGAAGGGAAGAACTAGACGAGTATGAATTCGGAATGGCGAACTCTCTCCTCCTCTCTTCTCCTCCCTCCACCCTTCTCCTCTTCCTCCTCCCTCTCATCCCTCTCCCTCCTCCCTCTCCCTCTTCCTTCTCCCTCTTCCTCTCCCCTCCTCCTCCATCCTCCTCCCTCCTACTCCTCCGCCTCCTCCCCCCTCCTCCCTCATCTTCCCTCCTCCTCCTCTCCCTCCTCATACCTCCTCCTCCTCCTGCCTCCCATCCTCCACTCCTGCCTCCTTCTCCCTCATCATCCTCCCTCCTCCTTCTCCCTTCTTCTCCCTCTTCCTCTTCCTCCTCCTACCTCCTCCCTCCTCCTCCCTCTACCTCCTCCTCCTCCCTCCACCCTCCTCCTCCCTTCTCCTCCTCTTCCTCCTCCCTTTCCTTCTCCTCCTCCTCCCTCTACCTCCTCCTCCCTCTAACCTCCTCCTCCCCCTACATCTTTCCTCCTCCCTCCTCCTCCTCTTCCACCTCCCTTTCCTTCCTCCCCTCCTCATTCTCCCTCCTTCCTCTCCCTCCTTCCTCCTCCTCCTTCCTTCTTCTCCCTCTGCCTCCTCCCTCCTCCTCTCCCCTCCTCCCTCCTCCTCCTCCTTCTCCTCCCTCCCTCCTTCTCCTTCCTCCTCCTCCCTCTTCCTCCTCCACCATCCTCCTCCCTCTTCCTCCTCCTTCTTCCTCCTCCTTCCTTCTCCTCCCTCCTCCTCCCTCTTCCTCCTCCTCCCTCTTCCTCCTCCTTCCTCTCCCTCCTTCCTCCTCCTCCTTCCTTCTTCTCCCTCGGCCTCCTCCCTCCTCCTCTCCTCTCCTCCCTCCTCCTCCTTCTCCTCCTCCCTCCTTCTCCTTCCTACCTCCTCCCTCTTCCTCCTCCACCATCCTCCTCCCTCTTCCTCCTCCTTCTTCCTCCTCCTTCCTTCTCCTCCCTCCTCCTCCCTCTTCTCCTCCTCCCTCTTCCTCCTCCTTCCTCTTCTCCTCCTTCCTCCTCCCTCTTCCTCCTCCATCCTCCTCCCTCTTCCTCCTCCTTCTTCCTCCTCCTTCCTTCTCCTCCTCCTCCTCCCTCTTCCTCCTCCTCCTACCTCCTCCCCTCCTCCTCCTCCTCCTCCTCCCTCCTCCTTTTCCATCCCTCCTCCTCCTCCCTCTATCTCCTCCCTCCTCCTCTCCACTCTTCCTCCTACCCTCTTCCTCTTCCCCTCCCCTCCTCCCTATTCCTCCTCCTCCCTTCACATTCCTCCTCCTCTCTCTTCCTCCTCCTCCCTCCTCCTCCTCATCCCTCCTTCTCCCTCCTCCTCCTTCTTCTTCCCTCCTCCTCCCTCCTCCCCCTCCTCCTTCCTCCTCCTCCCTCTCCTCCTCCTCACGTCCTCCTCCTCCCTCTCCTCCTCCTCACTCCTCCTCCTCCTCCTCCTCCCTCTACCTCCTCCCTCCTCCTCCCTCTTCCCCTCCTCCCTCCTCCTCATCCCTCCTCCTCCCTTCTCCTCCTCCTCCTCCTCCTCCCTCTACCTCCTCCTCCCTTCACATTCCTCCTCCTCCCTCTTCCTCCTCCTCCCTCCTCCTCCTCATCCCTCCTTCTCCCTCCTCCTCCTTCTTCCTCCCTCCTCCTCCTCCTACCTCCTCCCCTCCTCCTTCCTCCTCCTCCTCTCCTCCTCCTCCCTCCTCCTCCTCCCTCCTCCTCCTCCCTCTACCTCCTCCCTCCTCCTCCCTTCACATTCCTCCTCCTCCCTCTTCCTCCTCCTCCCTCCTCCTCATCCCTCCTCCTCCCTCCTCCTCCTCTCTCCTCCTCCATCCTCCTCCTCCCTCCTCCTCATCACTCCTCCTCCCCCTCCTCCTTCTTCCTCCCTCCTCCTCACTTCCTCCCCCTCCTCCTTCCTCCTCCTCCCTCTCCGCCTCCTCCCTCCTCCCTCCTCCTCCCTCTACCTCCTCCTCCTCCCTCCTCCTCCCTCTACCTCCTCCCCCCTCCTCCCTTCACATTCCTCCTCCTCCCTCTTCCTCCTCCTCCCTCCTCCTCCTCTCTCCGCCTCCCTCCTCCTCCTCCTCCCTCTACCTCCTCCCTCCTCCTCCCTTCACATTCCTCCTCCTCCTCCCTCCTCCTCCCCTCCTCCTCTTCCCTCCTCCTCCTCCCCCTCCTTCTCCTCCTTCTCCCTCCTCCTTCTTCCTCTTCCTCCTCCCTCTTCCTTCTCCCTCCGCCTCCTCCCTCCTCCTACTCTCTCCTCCTCCTCCTCCTCCTCCCTCTCCCTCCTCCTCCCTCTCCTCCTCCTGCTCCCTCTCCTCCTGCGTTCTCCTCCTCCCTCCTTCTCCCTCCTCCTCCCTCTTCCTCCTCCCTCCTCCTCGCCTCCTCCACCACCCTACTCCTCCCTCCTCCTCCTCCTCCCTCCTATTCCTCCCTACTCCTCCTGTCTCCTCCCTCCTCCTCCCTCCTCTTCCCTCCTCCACCTCCTCTTCCTCCTCCCTCCTACATTTACCCAAGACAGACAGACAGTCAGACAGATAGTGGGGAACGGGAATCTTATATGACTACTTATATAATTTAAATGAGATGCTCTCGACCATGGGCTGGGCCGGGTCAGACAGACAGACAGATAGATAGATAGATAGACAGACAGACAGACAGACAGACAGACAGACAGACAAACAGACAGACAGAAAGACAGACTGTCGGGAACGGGAACTTATATGACTACTTATATGAATTAAATGAGATGCTCCCCACCAGGAGTTGGGCGATGCCGGGCCGGGTCAGACAGACAGACAGACAGACAGACAGATAGATAGTCGGAACGGGAACTTATATGACTACTTATATGAATTAAATGAGATGCTCCCCATCAGGGTCTGGGCGAAGACGGGCCGGGTCAGACAGACAGACAGATAGACAGACAGACAGATTGTCGGTAACGGGAACGAGAACTTATATGACTACTTATATGAATTAAATGAGATTCTCCCCATCAGGGTCTGGGCGAAGACGGGCCGGGTCAGACAGACAGACAGACAGACAGACAGACAGATAGACAGACAGACAGACAGACAGATTGTGGGTAACGGGAACGAGAACTTATATGACTACTTATATGAATTAAATGAGATGCTCCCCACCAGAGTCTGGGCGAAGCCGGGCCGGGTCAGCTAGTTAATAAATAAATAAAAATTCTATCGTCCATTCATTTTCCCGCGCCAGGCGTTCGTTGTCTCGGATGGCTGAGTGAGCTGCACCCCCCAATCGGGATCTTCCCAGCCCACCCAACTCACCCACATATCCTCCTCCACCCACACACCCAGCCAAAACACACATTCCTCAGCCACAAATTCCCCACGCACACACACATCTCCCGGTCAACTCACATATTCCGCACCTACTCACACACAAATTCCGCACCCAGCCACATAATCTCCCATCTCCCCCAGCCCACTCACAGTTCCCGACCCACCCCTACAAACATCCCCCGCCATCTCCTAACCTACACACACTCACCCACCCACATATCCTCTACCCACCCACACATCCTCTACACCCCCCATCCCCCAACCAAACATCCCTTAACCACATACCCTTACTCAATACAATCACCCATCCACACATCCTCTACCCAACCACACATCCTCCCCTCCACCACCCATCCCCCAGCCACACATCCCTTAACCACACACCCCTACCCATAAACACACACATCCCCACCCACGCACAATCTAACCGCCCATACACACATCCTCACACGCATTTCCACCATCCAACACATCCCCCATTCACAAACACACACCTCCCATCCACGCACACACAACTCACACACACATCCCCAACCCATACACTCATCCCCTCACACATCCCTAGACACACGTACTTATCCCTCAACCACTAACACCCACACATCCCTCACCCACTCATCAAAACATACATCTCCTATCTACCCACCCACACTCACACACCCAACCACCCATCTAAACACACATCCCCCACCCTCACACACATCCTTCACCCACCTGCACACCCAATCACACCCCACCCACCCACACATACATCCTTTATCCACACCCAGCTCCCCTCACACACAACACCACACCCACACACACCCCAAAGACACATCCCTCACCCACACACACATCTCCCCAGACATCTCCTAACCATCCACACATCCCCCAACTTCAATCACCCTCACTACACACACATACATCCTCCATCTAGCCACACACACCCCCACCCAGCCAGACATATCCCCTACCCACACACACATCCCAAATCCATCACCCACCCATCACGCACCCATCCCCAACCCACACACATACCCCACACACATTCACCCACACACACACTCTCCACCCAAACATCCCACACCCATACACATCCCCAAACCAACAACCACCCCACCTGCACACATCTCCCACCCACCACATACCCCCACATACACTTAAGGAATTAGAGGACTTACCAGGTGATAGGCTACTCATATGTGGAGACTTCAATGCGAGAAACAGAGATTGGGACAGTAGTGGAGAAAATCGACAAGGAATTGCACTTGCGGATGCCATGGTGGACTCCGATGTGGTCTGCATAAATGATGGTAGGCCGACTAGAATGGCAATGAGGCCTGGCGATGCAGATACTGCTATTGATTTGGCACTTGTCTCCCAGTCATCAGTCCTTGATGTAAAGTGGACTGTTTTGAATGACCATGAGAGTGATCACATGCCATGCTCAGTCCTGATCTCTAAGTCCAGGAAAGTCAAGGCTGGGAGAGCGCGCAAGACCTTCCGGTATGAGTGGAGCGACAGCCTTCTTGGACGCCTCAGACATGGGGCATGCAACAGGACTGTTAAAACTCCTTTTTTGCAGCCCCCATGGTGGACCCCAGAAGTAGACAATGCGTGGAAAGCAAAGAGAGCTGCAGTGAAGCAGCTAAGGAAATTGCGACAGACACCCCTAAGCTCACGAGAAGAAGTGGACATAGCGGAAAATGACAAGAAAGACAAGGTGGAGGATTTCAAGCGATGTGCTGCAGAGGCCAAGAAAGTAAAATGGGAATGTTTTATGAAGGAGATTGGAGGTGATAAAACACTGCATAAATTCTGGAAACTGTACAGACAAATGCAAAGAAAAGATCTGCCTATGACAGTGGGAACAATTTATAAAGAGGATGGGGTACGCGTGACAACAGACAAGGAGAAAGGGGAGGCGTTTCTCCAGAGATTTTTAGAGCAGACCAATCATAGTGATGCGGATACCAGGGATGCAGTTAGAGTGGAATTATCTGGCACAATAGAGAATATGCCTTACGAAGACATCATACTGTTTGAAGATGTTAAACATATTTTGCAAAAGGCAAAAGACACGGCACCAGGGCCTGATGGTGTCAGGTATGGCCACATGAAGGCTTTGAGCGATGTGGACCTGAAGGAGATGGCCGGCTGCTTTAATCAGGTGCAGGACCACATCTCCCTTGTCCATAGGTAATCTACCACCAAGAGGTGCATTCCCTGCCAGCCTATCAGCCTGTTCATTCCCCCGCACTCCCGCATAGCCAGGGCAAAAAGAAATTCTTAAAATTCTCACAATCCGTGACCACTGAAGCGAGGTGAGCAATTCCACACGAAACATTTCTTTCTCCGCCTTACTAAGCATACTCCTTGAGTATGTAATGATACAATGTGCGCTGCAATGGCCCCCTCCAACCAACGGAGTGCCGCTGTTACTGCCCAATTCTAATGCTGGAGGTTGTAGTCTCATATGCCAGACTTCTTTTACAAGACTCGCCCATTAGGCCTTGTCAGTGAAACCCCAACCACTCCGTCTATTTCTCACCATTGTCCCATCGGCATAGATCACTACTGTCACCTTGATGTGTCTTACTCTGGATCAGGTGATGCATCTCAAACTTTATGCGGCCCCGCTGCCCATTCTCTGCACTCACCACCCAGTGTTATTATTACATTGTGCCAGTCTGTCATGTCTTTCGGTACTTCAACCCACTCTTTTTAACGATTGATGGTCTCTAGATCACACACCTTACGTGTAGATATTTCCTGCCTGTGCCATCCAGGACCGACCTCGTCTTAGTCTATGACCATTGACCATATTCGTGGCTTCATACAGGGGGTGATCCCTATCTGCAGCAACTCTCAGGTACCATTTGGCTTGAAGGACCGCCATTGTTGGTACAACCAGGATATTCCTCATGCATATAATTGTTGTGTTCTTTGTGCACCCCAGGATCACCCGCATGGCCGCTGGGCACTTGATAAACACACGTCTAAATAATGTATACTGTCCACTTATCATCAAATGTCCAAGAATGTAGATTGTCCACTTATCATCAAATGTTCAAAGAATGTAACTTATCCATTTATGATCAAATGTCCAAAGACTGTAGAATGTGTACTTATCATCGCATGACCAGGAGAATGTAGATTGTTTTACTTATCATCACATAACCAAACAATGTCGATTGTCCACTTATCATCAAATATCCAAAGGATGTCGATTGTCTACTTACATCAAATGTCCAAAGGATGTCGATTGTCCACTTATCATCAAATGTCCAAAGGATGTCGATTGTCCACTTATCATCAAATGTCCAAAGGATGTCGATTGTCCACTTATCATCAAATGTCCAAAGGATGTCGATTGTCCACTTATCATCAAATGTCCAAAGGATGTCGATTGTCCACTTATCATCAAATGTCCAAAGGATGTCGATTGTCCACTTATCATCATATGTCCAAAGAATTTCGATTGTCCACTTATCATCAAATGTCCAAAGAATGTAGATGATCCACTTTTCAACAAGTGTCCAAAGAATGTAGACTGTGTACTTATCAACACATGACCAGATAATGTGGATTCATTACTTATCATCAACATAACCAAAGAATGTCGATTGTCCACTTAGCATCAAATGTACACAGAATGTAGACTGTCCACTTATTATCAAATGTTCAAATAGTGTAGATTATCCACTTATCATCAAATATCCAAAGAATTAGACTATGCACTTATCGTCACATGACCAAAGAATGAAGATGTTCTTATTATCATCACATAAGCAAAGAATGTAAATTGTCTACTTATATTTTTTTTTAAATAATTTGCACATCCTATTTTACAGGACATCGCAGTCAACATCAGCATTTCTATCGCTGTGATCTCCTGGCAAGTCCACGTTCAGTAGTTTGCCATTGCTTTCTGAACGACTGGCACTGATACCAACGCAAAACCAACGCAATGCGATCTGCTGTCAAATCGCGTTGAGCTGTGTTTCGAACACGGGTATACGGGATTACGAACCGCGTCCTCAAATTCCTTCGCCACGGAGACCTACTTATTATTACACGTCCAAATAATGTAAATTATCAGCGTATCGTCACACGTCCTAAGAAATGGGGATTCTCTATTTATCATTACTTGTCCAGACATGAAGAATGTAGATTGTCTTCTCATTATCATACGTCCAAAGAATGGAGATTATCTATTTATCATCACTTGCCCAAATATGAACCGGTCTCCCTGGCAGAGGATTTAGCAGCTTTCTCCGTAACCCCGAATACTCTCGTGGTTGACGTGAGCGCACGAGAATTGGAAGTGGTTCGAGTCGCGCCAGTGACTTATGAGAGGATGGAGCCGGTCGCTCAAAAAGTCGTGGCGTGCTGATGAGCGTAATCTAGACTAGGAATCAACATACAGCTGAAAGATGCTGATGTTGACCGCAATGTCCTGAACAGGATGGAAACGCGGGGGAAATAAATGCTCAAATATGAAGAATGTAGATTGTCTTCTCATTATCACACGTCCAAAGAATGGAGATTATCGATTTATCATCACAAGTCCATACATGAAGAATGTAGATTGTCTTCTCGTTATCACACATCCAAAGAATGTAAATTGTGCACTTACACTTATCATGTCGCGACTGCCAATATCGAGCAAAGACTGCTATTACTTCTGTTCCAAGGACTTGTGCTTTCACGCATCGAGTATGCCCTGGCCATCCTCACTGTCAGCCCTACACAGATTGGAAGACTTAAAAAGGTACAAAACGAAGCCATGCGCATCATCTTGGGCTGCACGAAAGACACCAGCTGCGTAGCAATGAGATACCTCCTTGACTTCCCGACAATGGAACACAGGATCAAGATCTGGAGAGCTCGTGCATACTTAAAAATAAGTGCAGATGAGCAGCACCCTCTGCATGACGACTATATTCAGAGAAAAGGGTGACAGGCTAAAGAGAGGCAAATCATGGATGGGTCGGGGCGGAAGATGTCGTCAGACAGCTCTGTAGTCTTACCAGTATCAACCCCGGCAAGGAATGGGTGCCGATGCCTCCAGCTTTTAAGTGCACTTTCTCCTGCATTATGACACCCGACAGACGGTGCAGAGAGCAGAACCCTGCCGCTGTCAATGCAGAAGTCAACGCGCTCATCTATGAACACTCAGATAGCCCCGAAGTGCTCATCTATACAGATGGATCTGTTGTAAAGCAGCAGAGAAGTGCGTAGGCATTTACAGCCCGTTCAGCGGGCCGAACCGTTCAAGAATCCAGTGGTGCCCACTCTATGACCACGAGCAGCATGACGATGGGGAAAGAGCACGGGAAGACAAAGACAGGATGATTTGGTCGCCTATCATTATCGGGACAAGAACACTGACCTGATAAAAGACTGATGATTGTGTGAGATCACGAACCATGATCTTCCACGCTTATCGGCATTGCACCTGATGATGATGATGATTATGATAATGATGATGATGAATGAACCAACACTGCGAAAATGCGTTACTGTTGTTTTTTTATTTCTTCAAGACTATTATGTGTTTCGTATTTTAGCATCACCCAATGAGGCCCTGTTTTACACCTAAGATTTAGTATTCACTGCGGAACTATTTGGGACCGTCAATCGGAACAGTGCCTAACGTACCACCTCAAAAATATTTTGCAAAGAATCACCATGCAAAACGGTAGTAAAATAAAACTCGAAATATGGGTTTGTAGAAAGCAAATGTACAACAGTTGCTATTTATTTGCTGAGAACATTAATGTGGCATTCGATAGAAGTAAACAAAATCTTACATACACGCTTCAATGATTACGCAGAGACTTCGATAAAGGAGGACATGCAATGATACAGATGCGTGCAGATCTAAAAATTCAGGTGGAAAACCTTAGTCCTGTGAAAAAAACATATTGGAAACAAAAAGCTGTCAAAAATATAATAACATACGTCAACGTCAGCCTATCAAGAGAGGCATGCGACATTGATGAGTAATGTCTCCAGAATTTTTACTATATATAGTTACAAACTATGAGAAGTTTAGAGTATATGAGAGAAATCGTCATCAGTGGACATAACGCCAAGAAGATGTGAAATGCGATTGATACAGTATTTTTTGAAGACAATGAACGTGATCTGCAGAATTAATTATCTTCTTCTTCTTCTTCTTCTTCTTCTTCTTCTTCTTCTTCTTCTTCTTCTTCTTCTTCTTCTTCTTCTTCTTCTTCTTCTTCTTCTTCTTCTTCTTCGTCTCCACCTCCTCCACCTCCTTTCTTAGTAATTTTCAGTATAGATGTGTCCATTTTCTTCTTCCTCCCCGTCTCCTCCTTCTCCTCCTCCTTTCTTAGTAATTTGCAATATAGATGTGTCTGTCACATTTTTAGGAAAGAATACTGAGGGTGACGATGATAGCAATGATGCAAAATCAGATTGTGATCGTTCATAATAGATACAACTTATCCGTCATTGGCAACGCGGAGACCACATATGAAGCTCGGTGTCAGAGTCTAGAGTAGTGCAGTGATGCAGTGACATCGTTACGCCCGCCAGGCGACTTAGTCCCCAGCAGGGATGCGTACTTCGTTACGCCGCCAGGCGAGTAGTAGTTACCTGCCTGCGAGGTTGCTGGCTGACGAGACGGCCAGTGGTCAGGCAAGGACGCACGCATGCCTCGTGAAGCCACCTGAGGTGGGGAGGCACATTGCGAGCTATAGGCAGACAGCTCTGGGACGTGGACTGGACCGGACGCATGATGAGAGAAAGCGTGTGGTTTCTGTGCCTGAAAGTCGAGTGTCTGGACATCTTGAGAGATAGACTGTGAGCTGTATTGTGTATGTAAGTGTACTGAAGTATCAAGTATATCTTTGTAGTGATCATCGTACTGTATATGATCTGTAAATAAATCCATTGAACGTTGTGTCGTTGAGTCTTAAGTTAAATCACGTTGTACTTGTACTGTCTCACATGTGTTAGGTTAGCGAGCCAGGTTTAAGACCCTGACATGTGTGGACGTGGTGGCATTCGTCCGGCTTTGAAATGAACGTGTTTATGTGATTAACGGTTAAAACTAGAGTTTGTGAACTTAGAATTTTTGTCAAACTTGATTGTACATGTAAATGTGATCGTGGAAGGCTCATTTTGATATAGTACTACATTGTTTAAACATGGAGACTAGTTGTAAACATACAGTGCATACATATTGTTTGATCTTGTAAACGTGTAAAACATTTGTGATTGTTGAACTTGTCACCATTGTGACCTTGTCGACATTGTGATCTTGTCGCCATTGTGACCTTGTCGCCATCTTGTAAACTTGATGTCTATGTCCTTACTGAATGTCATCTTGATGTAAGTGATGTGTCATCAATGTTGTAGAGTGTTGAGATATATGTAGAGTGTCTTGGTGAATTGAGTTGTGGAAAGCAGAAAGTTCTGGGAAAGAAAGTAACTTGTGTTGTGAAAAAAAAAAAATTGTTGACTGACAAAATTACGACATACATTACACTCAATGCCATACAAACCTAATCAATACTTAGTGACATGCAGGCACACCACATCAATAGGACGCTAATTTATTTCCTCCAAAAACAAGCAGGTTTTCTGTACCATCTGAAACCCTTGCGTGTAGAGGTCATTTGTGTTTTCGAAGTAGCGACCCTACAGTTTCCTAGCCCGATTTCCAACCGTTCTTCACCGCATCCAGGGCACTTGAGTATATTTTTCTTTTTATATACTTTAGGATGCAAATTTAGGCACGTATTGTCAATAGAACACAATTGTAAATTGTTTATTTTACTAACCACTTGTAACAATTTGTGTGGCTGGTATTTCATTTTGCATTTTCCATCATGTCTTCATTAAATGATTTCATCGATATGGGGTTAAAATTGAAGTTAACAGGCGATGAGTTAACAAAGTGGAGTGAGAAGAAATACTCTGAATACTGTGAACGCGATGAAAGAGCAGCAGAAAGGGCTGCCAAGCAGGTAGAGGCAGAAACAGCCTTAAAGCAAGCAGAAGCAGCAACAGCCTTAAAGCAAGCAGAAGCAGCAACTGCCTTAAAGCAAGCCGAATTAGAACTGGCTGCAAAGACAAAGCAAGCTGAATTAGATAGTGAACTAAAAAAAGCTGAAATAGCAGCTCAGAGTAAGAGAGAAGAGCTGGAGTTACAGTTAAAGATAAAGCAACTTGATACTGAGACTGCCATTAACAAATAGTCCAAGAAATCTGAGAGACTGGAGAAAGAAAACCAGTACAAGAAATATCAAGGTATTGTACGTAATTATACCTCGGGTGACTGCATCGCAGCCTTTACCCAAAATTTTGAAACTTTAATGGAACATTACCAGGTTCCACTGTCTGAATGGAATATTATTTATATGAGGAGTTTATCAGGGGAGCCTCTTAATGTCATTGAGACCATCCCCAAAGACCTCAGAAAAGATTACCATTATCTGAAAGCAAGATTATGGCACAATTTTATGTTAGATGAAGCAGGTTACAGAGAACAATTCAGCAAGTTGAGCCCAAAAACCGACTCAAACGTTCTCTGATTACCTCTGCTTAGTCCGAGATATATTTACCAAATGGACTTCAGCAGCTAAAATTGACAAAAATTATCAAAGATTAGAAGATCTGATCATTAGAGATAAAGTCATTTCATCCATTCCATCAGCATTTTCAACATTTTTGCAGGAGAATGACTGCACTAGTGTAGATGAGATTGAGAGACGTGGTTCGGCGTATTACACAGCCAACAAACATTGTTTTGCCAGTGAAGCTACTGACATAAATTTTGTAGCAGCGGCTAACTATGACAAACCCTATAGTAGGCAGAAACCTCATAGACCTACATCTGAGAAGTATAATCACTGTAATTATTGTAAACTTTCACACCATTAAGATGAGATGTGCGACAAGAACCCCGGATATCATACTTATCTACAAAACATGGTAAACAGACAAGATAAGGAGCATAGATCCTTCAGAAATTTGCGTAAATGTTTCCTCTGTAAGGCGTACGGACATTATCGCCATGATTGTAAAGGTAGGCAAATGACCAACAAAGCAAATGCCGCCTTGTTTGACAGTTCATCGTCAGATGAAGAACAACCAGAGAAACATCCTGTGAACTCAGCACAGGCTTTTGACATGTTTTAACGCAAATAAATGTACTGTTTGTAACACCTTTTATGAAGATGGCATTTTAACATGCGGCCACTCCATTCCTATTGCCAATGAAGAAGCTAATTTGGTAGTAGATTCTAAAGGCAGGATAAACGTCCATCACGGATATGTGAATGGCAAGTCTGCTACAGTGCTTCGAGACACGGGAAGCTCACTTATTGGTCTGAAGAGAACGTTCATAATGCCTACAGACTATACAGGCAGGCACGTAACATGCAGAACATTCTCAGGCAATATTGAAAAGTACCCACTAGCATGGGCATATATTGAAACACCTTTCCTCACTGGGAAAGTAAAGTGCGCTGCATTAACAAACCCAGTTTGTGATATAATAATTGGGAATTTACCAGAGGTGAATGATAACCTCATGACATAACATCTCTTTGTATTGATGATAGCATAACATCACCATCAAATGTCATCATTGATAATGTTACACCACCTAATGAATGTATGGTAGCTAATGTAGCACTAAGATCTCATGACATCATTGATAACATTGTTTCATCACCATCTGATATCATTGAATGTGTGAACGCAGTAACCTGATCTACTGCTAGAGTGCAAGATGAAAGTAATCAAACTGAGGCTATACAAATGCTTAGCCCAGTATAACTACCTACTAACACCATGAAGGAGACGTTTATAACAGCTCAAAAGGCTGACCCTTCATTGTCAAAATATTTTAATCTGATCGGCCAAAAGCCAAAGGTAACCAAGAATGCAAAATGGCATTTTGCTGTGAAAAATGATATCCTCACTAGGTATTATACCAGAGGTGACAACACAACAGAGCAAACTTTTTGCCAACTAATTATCGTAAGCAAGCCTTACATCTTGCCCATGATATACCTCTTGCAGGGCATATGGCATACGCTAAGACCAGATCAAGATTATTAACACAGTTTCATTGGGCCCAAATTTTGCAATGACATTAAACAATATTGCAGAAGTTGTGACATCTGCCAAAAACTGGTAAAAAAAGGTAAACACCCACAGGCAAAGTTACAAGTTACTGACTTAGCCAGTCGACCTTTTGAGAAATTATCTGTCGACATAGTGGGCCCTCTCAATCATACAACAACTAGAGGGAATAAATATATTCTAACTGCCATTGATCAATGTAGCCGCTGGCCGGAAGCTATTCCGCTAAAGAACATAACTGCCAATGATATAATGGAAGTTGTCTTCCATATTTTTTCTCGGATAGGATTTCCAGACACTATCCAATCAGATAGGGGCACTCAGTTTATCGCCGCATTTACCCAAGCTTTCACCAAAATGTTGGGAGTGAAGCAATGTTTCAATTCCCCGTACCATCCCCACTCTAGTGGAATTATAGAAAAATTTAACGGCGATTTAAAGCACATGCTTGTAAACGTCACGCAAGAGCACCCCAATAACTGGGACGTATATCTACCAGCTATTCTTTTTGCTTATCGCGAAGTACCACATTCTAGTACAGGTTTCTCTCCTTTTGAACTTATCTATGGTGCCAAACCACGTGGCCCATTAACTATTTATCATCAAATGTTAACTGACTCCACTCCAGTACTTAAACCCATATCATCATACGTATACGTTACATCATTGCGTGAAAGAATAATCAAATCTTGTATAATTGCAAAGAATGCACTAAAATTATCTGGTGCTACTTATAGACAATATGCTGACAAAGGTAACAGGACAATAACGTTGACACCTGGACAGGACGTTCTTCTTCTATTACCTAGTGACCGACACTTATTGACTGATTCTTGGCAGGGACCTTTTAAAGTGACGAGACAGATTTCACCTGTAGATTACGAGATCCAAATAAAAGACAAACACAAAATATTCCACATAAATATGCTAAGACCATACTACAACAGAGATAACGAACAAGACGATACAACAGCTTGTACAGTGATAATAGATCATGAAGATGACGAGGCTAGTGACGAAATTCCAACACCTGCATTAGACACGGCAAACTGCTTGAAGGAGATTAAAATCAACCCAAGGCTAACTCAAGCAGAAACAGACAGTTGCAAACATCTAATACAACAGTACAACACCATCTTCTCCAACAACCCAGGACAAACAGAATTAGTACAGCATCACATCACACTAACGTCAAACACACCCATAAAATGCAGACCATACACCATTACATTACAAAGAACACTTACATCAGGGGATCATTAACTTAGAGAAAAACAAAATCAAAGACGATCCCAATCAGACTTCTCATCTCCAAAGGTCATTTTACGCAAAAAGGGCAAAACGATAAGACTCTGTGTCGACTATAGAAAGCTCAATAAAAAACTCTTCTAGATCTGGAGCCAAAGGCAAACTCTGACGATCTACTGACAGAACTGACAGACGCTAGGTTCTTTACAAAAGGGAGACATGACTAAAATATTTGGGAAATAGCGGTAGACGAAAAGAGCAGAAAATCTGACAGCATTTTCCACACCTTGGGGACTGTACGAATGGTGCAAACTTCCATTTGGGCTTGTCAATGCCCCAGCCCATTCGTACGTATGACACGACTTCTACTAGTAGATATACCAACATAATTTGCTATATTGACGACATCTGTGTTCACACAGAGACGATGACAGACCACATAAAGACATTAGAACAGACATTTGAACGCATTAGACAGCACGGACTGACGGTAAAGCCTGCAAAAGTAAAATAGCCTACCAGGAAAAATCCTTCTTGGGGACAAAATATCCAAAGGCTTTGTCACGACCCGACGATAACATTGTTCCCAAAATACTAAAACTCTCACTTCCGACTACAAAAAGCAAGTCAGAAGTTTGTTGGGACTTATAAATTATTACCGGCAGTTCATTCCTGATTTTTCTGAATTTACCGAAGTATTTACTAAATTACTAACAAAAGATAAAACCCGGGGAAAAATTTTAAGCAATGAAAGCCTAAAATTTGCATTCCAAAAGTATTAGCTTTTTTTTCTGATAATAGCTTAAATAATCTTATCCTGAAATTGCCCAAACTTCATTTCCCTTTTAGATTGCGTACAGACGCGAGCTCCGTGGCGATTGGAGCGTCTTGTTGCAAGAGCATAATAACATCCTTCCCCTGTGTACTTCGTATCCAGGAAACTGAAACCCAGAGAAAGGGCTTGGTCAATACCTCAGTTGGAAGCCCTACTTTTGTGGTGGGTATTTAAATAAAATTTTCCAGATTCCCTTTTAGGGCGCCATTTCATTGTGGAGTCTGACAGCAGCCCGTTTTCGATTTATAAATTTAGGTGTACCTTTTAAACCAATGGTAGCGCGCTGGTCTCTTAAGCTCCAAGATTACAGCTTCGAGGTTTTGACTATCCCAGGCAAACCAACCCAAATTTCCGATCTTTTGTCCCGTTGTCCGACCGACCCAGTAAGCACCAAGGGCTGAGTGCAGTGTGTAAAATACACTCAGATCAACACAGCCATCCATCAGTGAATATTTTTTCCCTTCACAAAAACTGTGTAACGTCTACGAAGTGATGTATAGGGGGTTTCTCCCAATATATATAGGGTTCTTTTTTATTAAATTTAAAGTATGATTGTCGTGTATAATTTTTGTAGTGTGTGGTAGAAAGCGAACTTTATTAAATTGGGATATATTCAAACAAGAAAGTGCCACATTCGCTCAAAACTTACCGTAAACGGAAATATCCAATTTGACAGTGGGATCTGCGTTTGGAACTTTCCAGTGATATTTTTAAAACCGTGTGTGAAAGTGTGACCTAAACATTGACAGCTACACCACTGCAGTCAAACGAAATCCAGAAGGTTTTTACAGTGAAACATCCAACACATGAACATTAGAACATTGTACTTTCCCCTAACTACACAGACCGGGAAAAAGTGTGTTTTACAAGTTTCAACATCAGCTGTTTAGGGTTCGTGTGTACTTCCCGGGTTTGTTAGGAAAATTTTGAGCAAAAATTTGCAGACGACAAAAAAAAGTTTTAAAAAACTATGACGATTCTAAAAAACTTTAGGAATCAACAAAGTTGGGAAAACACGAAATTTTGTTTTTATTTTATGTAGTGTAATCTTAGAATCATATCTTGATTAATTTATTCATACTACCGACTTTTTTTCGTTAGTATGAAGAAACATCAAGCGATGACGCTAAGAAATAGAATAATTATTGTAAAATATTATATTTCATAAAATTTTAAGTTATTCCCCTTCCCTTTAATTGTTATTACATCATTACACCCAAAAGGGGCCCTAATGTGAAATGTATACGGTAATGTGTTGTATATAAAAACCATGTTGTTGCCAGATTGTTAACACACCAGGAACCATCTACTGGGCATGGTAGAGTTTTACCGACATTGCAGACCAACACAAGGGGCTCCTGGCCAAATGAGGTCAGGGTTTAAACGTTTTTAAAGCGACTTATGTAAAGCCGTATTTCGGTCTAGCCAGATGGTTTTTGTTTCAGAAACCATATTATTACTTTTTTTTGAAGGCTGCGAGGTAGATGCTTTAAGCTGGTACTACCGATCTGACTGGGTCAATAATGCAATTGAGGTAATCAAACATCGAGAGGATGAAAACCCGACAAGTGTTAAAGGTTTTAACACCACATGTCGTTGAATACAACTTCCATTTCTTATATATTTTATGTCAAAGATGTGTATTTCTATGAAATTTTGTACCAATGTATATAACAACGGGAAAGGGGCGACTCTGACAAGGTTAAAAAATTAACCCAGTATGTACATATTTTATGCATGAAAGATGACATCTTTCATGGAGTTTTCCCGGGGAGCATGTCGAGTCTGAGTAGTGCAGTGATGCAGTGACATCGTTACGGCCCCCCAGGGGACTTAGTCCCCAGCAGGATGCCGTAACTTCGTTACGCCGCCAGGCGAGTAGTAGTTTTCCTGCCTGCGAGGTTGCTGGCTGACGAGACGGCCAGCGGTCAGGCAAGGACGCACGCCCTGCCCCCGTGAAGCCCACCTTAGGTTGGGGGGGCAATTGCGAGCTATAGGCGACAGCTCTGGGACGTGGACTGGGGCCCGGGCGCATGATGAGAGAAAGGGGTTGTGTGGTTTCTGTGCCTGAAAAATCGAGTGTCTGGACATCTTTGGGGTAGACTGTGAGCTGTATTGTGTATGTAAGTGTACTGAAGTTTTCAAGTATATCTTTAGTGATCATTTGTACTGTATATATCTGTAAAAAAATCCATTGAACGTTTTGTCGTTGAGTCTTAAGTCAAAACACGTTGTACTTGTACTGTCCCACATGTGTTAGGGGTTTGCGAGCCAGGTTTTTAAAACCCTGACATGTGGTTATTTTTCGCTTGATATTATTACGTTACGATTGACCAAAAAAATACAATGTCCCAAAGCGTGAAGAACCAGAAATCAAGCGCTATCAATTCTATTTCTAATATAAATTTTTTCTATTTTCCAATTTCTATAAATTCTATAAAAAGACAAAAGCTTTTTATATTTTTGGGAATTACGAAAGTTTATGACAACGCTGACGTCACTTCCTGATATTTGTACAAACATTCAAAAAAAATTTAAATATCGACAGTGGAAAAGGCATGTTTACCTGTGATTCTAGATAATAATAATAAAACTTTCTTGATAATCTGCCATGTTTAATGTTCTTTTTGGGAAATAAGATGTTATGCAAATTTTTAAGATTCTTTTGCGGTGATTTATTCTAAAACTGTTTTAATATGAAAACTGTTTTCCCGTATAAAACTTTTTTAATACTGAAAATCAGTTTTTCACTAAG
>JACEFZ010019116.1:0-19896 GCA_014155875.1 Cepaea nemoralis
TAGGACTGCAGTAGTGCCATTTAAGGTAAAACTTATTAAATTATTGTTATAATTAAATATAGCCGGGGGCCTTGTTAAACAAAGGGTGATGATTAGCACTTTTTAGTGGAAACTACAATAGTGAAGTGAACTTGGCCTGTTGTAGAAAGATTGGAAGTGTTGATACTTTCTATTTGAAAATTTGGAAAAAGAAGGGGAATTGGGATTTCCCGTAGGTGTCCCTGGTGGGGGGTTCCGCATTCTGTTTTTGTATTTTTTCTTTGTCATAGCCTGATTCGACTCTAGGGGGGTAGCTAATCTGCTCTGTGCTAAGTCTAGTTAGCTAAAATCATTAACAAGGTGATAGGTTACCCACCCGAAAGGGTAGTGACTAGTACTATCACCAGATGTGTTGTTTCTACCCCTAGGCCCCTACCAGATCCAATGGAAACTCTACAAGTTTTTGGGAAAGAATTTAAAAAACCCATTCTGAAGAACACAGTTCAAGAGTCAATTAAAGTTGCATACAGAACGTAACTTACGCTAGAAGGAAATTGATTCATCAAAGAGAGTGATGCATACTGATGCACCACACAGCATCAGACAGTAGTAACGAACCGAGAACCGGCTATAGTACCTAGTGTTAGTACAGTAACAATTAACATTAGTAATTAGCACTTATGAACTGAGTGGTTCAATGTGCAACGAGGATGATCTGTCGACTAACTAACTAACTAACTAACTGCGTACACACTGCAAAAGACTTGTGCAGTTTGTTTAGGAACATTAGGAACGGACATTGTGTAGAGTGCAACCGGTCCCTGATTACTCTTAATACCACCGGTGTCTATTTCGGATGTTCATGAATTGGATTACCAGAGGTCTACAGAGGCAAAGCATTATCCGGCAAGATGGTTCCGGCAACGGGTGAGACGTACTTGTTCTGACGTAACGTGCTGTGGTCTATCTTTGCTGTGATCAGCTGACTGAGTTGATGTCTGAGAGACAGAGTCTACACACTTTATAGAACACGTCACACATTTTTCTTCGCATACACGTCTCATACACGTTACACTTTTATTTTAATAAATTAATCTTTATTAATTTCTAGAAGCAAGAGTTGTTGAGTATGTTGCGTTGGGGAATTATGAGAAGGGGGCATAGTACGACAGTGTGAGAGTGATAGGAAAGGTGTCCATAGGCTGATGGAGTGTGTTGGACGGAAGCTGGTGGATTTCTCCAGAATATTGAGGGAAAAAAAATAATATTATAATGTTGGGTGTCGGATCTCCTCACTCCAGGACGACACTTTAAAGGAGGACACGACATGGTGCAAACCACAAGAGGTAACAAGTCGCAGGGATAATAGTCTTTCATTCCCTCCTGCTGGAATTTCCAATCATTCCTAGTAGCGACTTCTTCACTGCAAGCCCACAATTGTGTTGCCTTTTTTTCTGCCTGCCCTCTACCCTTCCAAAAAAGGTGTAATTGTTTTCCCTGAGTGACCCTTCCCTCAGCGAGGCGAGGTCTCCCTGCAGGCCAGCAATATCAATGCTAAGACGATTGAGTTCGGTATCAATCACAGCCGTTTTTCTCACATCGTCAATATTGGTCAATTCAGTGGAAAATCATGGACACATGGTTCTCACGTTCCAGGTTGCAAGCCGTAGCTTGAGGTTTCTATTTTTTTCTTTTTATTAGTACCTGGTGCATTGGTTTTGGAGCCTGCGATTCAGATTTTGTCCAAGCCCTAAGCACCCATTGAAGCAGGCAGGCTGTGGCGGATCAGTACCCAACTGGCCGGGGGCTGCCCAGCTTGACGCGGGCGGTAGCTGATCAGTGACACCTATAGGTGTCTCTCACCGTCAGAAGCAACGCGTGGCGCCCCATGTCTACGCCAATTGACAGGGACTTATAACCCGTAACAGTTGCCTCTCGCTTTGATTCCAATACCGGTTAAGACCAGGCATGGAGTTATTGCCTCTCCATAGCACAAAGCCTGGGCTAAAATATAGAGATCATGTGTTGCCCATGCAGCATAATCCCTCTCTCGGCCTGTCTAGTTCACTTCAGAGGAAAAGTAACACCTATACATCTGGAACAAGACAAGGTGCAGAAGCTGCCGGATCAGCAAAGCAAAGCTCTAACTGTCCGCCTGTCGGAACTTCGATCCTAGACCAGCTGCCTACCAAGGCTTAGGGCTGGTCTGCCCTGCCATGCTATTTTGTCTTTAGGTTGCATTTCCTCGCACCAGGGTAAGGCTTGTACCCTCCAAATTGCGCTCTTCCGCCCGAAGCTGTAGGCACAATGTGGGGAGTCGGGTTTGGTAAGCGCCGCTTAACGTTCGGCGCTAACAGAAAGCAGGTAGTACCGTCTACGGTAGCTCAGTCATATCTGACTAAGACCTGACAGTATGACTGCGATTTCCTGTAACAAAATAGTGAGATGGAATACATAGCCTTCTCTCATAAGTGGGAAGAACAGGAGATCCCTTGCGCAGGTAGTGCATGTTCAACCAATCAAATGCCGTCTCCGCAAGGAAGGTTGGCTGCAATGAAGATCCAACAATGCTCTGGCCCTGTCATATTGCTGTTCTTCGATCTCTTGGGGTTATCTTCCCACTTGTATCGCTGTCTACCTCTAGCTCGCTTGCCTTCAACTCTCTCTCCCCCCCCCCCCCCCAAGTATGGTTTTATAAGAGTGCTATGTCTTTAAACGTGGCCAAAATATCAAATATTTCACTTGCCTCGTGTCTGTTTCTTTCATCAACTCTCTTTTCATTCAATGCATATTAAATTATATGGAATAGAAAGAAAACGCAGCGGCTGCAGCAGGATATAACAATATGAATTGGAAATAAATAGGTATATTAAGCTCCTGCGAGAAGAAACGTAGGGCCTACTAAACATCAACCCGTTGCACATACCTTACAAGGAAATCCATGGTCCCGAAATACAGGTGAAAATCCTAAATCAGAAGCACTCAATAAATATATAAAATGAATAATAAAATAAAATAAAATACACACAAACGCGTCCAATATGACACACAGGACGGCCGACGTTTCGATTCTCAGAATCTTTGTCAAGGACAGGACAGCACGGATAGGACAACGAAATATAAAAAAGCACCAAAAAAAAAAAAAAAAAACACAACCACTGCGTGTCACATGTGGTAGCAGAAAAAAGCTACCTTGCAACTAAACAGTGCGACTAAATGCAACCTTTTTTTCTGCTACCACATGTGATACGCAGTGGTTGTGTGTGTGTGTTTTTTTTTTTTTTGGTTCTTTTAATATAGTTCTTGTGATAGCAGAACCAGCACGGCGCTGATGGTTTTCTTTTGAAAAAAAAAAGCAAACAAATACACCTACTTTGGAGGTCAGCATCGCCGAATGGATAAGAACGCGTGTTCTTGAATATCTAGTGTGCTGATGCCCAGGTAAGGGGTCCCCTACACAGAAAAGTTGGACTAAAATGTTGATCTGCCGTCCGTGATTTGGGACGTAAATTACAAGTACTTCTGAATCGCATTTTGGCGAGGTACACTGCAAATAGGTAATGCTAATCGACACGCGCCGTCTCCATGGCGAAGAGATTAGGACGTGGTTCGTAATCCCGTATACCCGCTTTCGAAACACATCTGCGCGCGATTTGGTAGCAGACCGCGTTGCCTTGGTATCGGTGCCGGTCGTTCAGAAAGCAATGGCAAACTACTGAACGTAAACTTGCCAAGAGATCACAGCGGCAGAAATGCTGGTGTTGACTGCGATCCATTGGCACCTTGCCGTCTTGACAGACGATAGTTTGTGCTTCAAAAAGGCATAATAACTATTACGCATGGCGGTAGCGAATGTGACTGATAAGGCCAATTCGCGCTGTAAATGTTCGTCCACAGTGGGTGCATGTGAACACGTGGTCATTTCCACCATCATGCACGATCTTATGTCTCACATGCTCGGTGTGTGACTTATCTGTAATATGTTTCTCCGTTCTCGTTTTTCAATTTCTGATGTTTGCCCTCCATGCAACACGTGCAGCTGCGTCTTGCTCCCAATGTGCATTATCAATGCCTGTATCAATCATGTCCCGCTTACACACATCTTTGTATCGTAGTAGAGGCCGACCCTGAGATCTCTTACCCATCTGTAATTCACCAAAAAAGATTTCCTTTAGTATTCTACCATCATCCATCCTCCTAAAATGTCCTATCTATCTAAGTCTACGAAGACTGAGCACGGAATAAACCGTCACACAACCTGATCTTTCCAATACTTCAGTATTTGTTATTTTATCTTGCCACTTAATACCAAGAATTCTTCGCAGACACCGCATATGAAAGATGTTTAAACGTTTCTCTTGGTGTGAATAAGTTGTCCAGGCTTCACTGCAATAAAGAAGAGTACTAAGGACACAGGCTTGGTAGACAAGAACTTTTGTTTTGGCAGTAAGCATCCTGTTCTCCCAGACTCTTTTTCTTAACCTGTTCAGTGTTGTTGCTGCCTTACCAATCCGGATGTTGATTTCCTGGTCTAGGGATAATTTGCTATTTCCCACAGATCCTAGATATGTAAAATGGTCTACCATCTCTAGTTCGGCGTCGTCAATAAAGATTGGTGGTACCCCATGTGCACCCTGTGACATAATCTGTGTCTTTTATTTTGCTAATTGTTAAACCAAATTCAGAACAAGTATTGGAGAATTCAGATAGTAGACATTGTAATTCTTCCTCAGAGTGGGTCGTAACTGCAGCATCATCTGCAAAAAGCAACTCTCTGATCAGTAGCCTCCTAATTTTGGTCTTGGCTTTTAATCTCTGAGCATTGTAGAGGCCGCCATCTGAGCGTGAGTGAATGTATATACCACCATCCTGATCACGAAAGGCATATTTCAGTAGAAGTGAAAAGTATATTCCAAAGAGGGTGGGAGTTAGTACACAACCTTACTTAACTCCACTCTTGATTTCAAACTCTTCAGAAGTTGCACCATCAAACTTGATTATACCTTTTTTTTATACCTAAATCAGAAGCACTCAATAAATATATAAAATGAATAATAAAATAAAATAAAATACACACAAACGCGTCCAATATGACACACAGGACGGCCGACGTTTCGATTCTCAGAATCTTTGTCAAGGACAGGACAGCACGGATAGGACAACGAAATATAAAAAAGCACCAAAAAAAAAAAAAAAAACACAACCACTGCGTGTCACATGTGGTAGCAGAAAAAAGCTACCTTGCAACTAAACAGTGCGACTAAATGCAACCTTTTTTTCTGCTACCACATGTGATACGCAGTGGTTGTGTGTGTGTTTTTTTTTTTTTTTTGGTTCTTTTAATATAGTTCTTGTGATAGCAGAACCCAGCACGGCGCTGATGGTTTTCTTTTTGAAAAAAAAAAAGCAAACAAATACACCTACTTTGGAGGTCAGCATCGCCGAATGGATAAGAACGCGTGTTCTTGAATATCTAGTGTGCTGATGCCCAGGTAAGGGGTCCCCTACACAGAAAAGTTGGACTAAAATGTTGACCTGCCGTCCGTGATTTGGGACGTAAATTACAAGTACTTCTGAAATCGCATTTTGGCGAGGTACACTGCAAATAGGTAATGCTAATCGACACGCGCCGTCTCCATGGCGAAGAGATTAGGACGTGGTTCGTAATCCCGTATACCCGCTTTCGAAACACATCTGCGCGCGATTTGGTAGCAGACCGCGTTGCCTTGGTATCGGTGCCGGTCGTTCAGAAAGCAATGGCAAACTACTGAACGTAAACTTGCCAAGAGATCACAGCGGCAGAAATGCTGGTGTTGACTGCGATCCATTGGCACCTTGCCGTCTTGACAGACGATAGTTTGTGCTTCAAAAAGGCATAATAACTATTACCATGGCGGTAGCGAATGTGACTGATAAGGCCAATTCGCGCTGTAAATGTTCGTTCACAGTGGGTGCATGTGAACACGTGGTCATTTCCACCATCATGCACCATCTTACGTCTCACACGCTCGGTGTGTGACTTATCTGCAATAATTTTCTCCTTTGTCTTTATTCCATTTCTGATGTTTGCCCTCCATGCAACACGTTCAGCGGCGACTTGCTCCCAATGTGCATTATCAATGCCTGTATCAATCATGTCCCGCTTACACACATCTTTGTATCGTAGTAGAGGCCGACCCTGAGATCTCTTACCCATCTGTAATTCACCAAAAAAGATGTCCTTTGGTATTCTACCATCATCCATCCTCCTAAGATGTCCTATCCATCTAAGTCTACGAAGACTGAGCATGGAATAAACCGTCACACAACCTGATCTTTCCAATACTTCAGTATTTGTGATTTTGTCTTGCCACTTAATACCAAGAATTCTTCGCAGACACCGCATATGAAAGCTGTTTAAACGTTTCTCTTGGTGTGAGTAAGTTGTCCAGGTTTCACTGCCATAAAGAAGAGTACTAAGGACACAGGCTTGGTAGACAAGAACTTTTGTTTTGGCAGTAAGCATCCTGTTCTCCCAGACTCTTTTTCTTAACCTGTTCAGTGTTGTTGCTGCCTTACCAATCCGGATGTTGATTTCCTGATCTAGGGATAATTTGCTATTTACCACTGATCCTAGATATGTAAAATGGTCTACCATCTCTAGTTCGGCGTCGTCAATAAAGATTGATGGTACCCCATGTGCACCTTGTGACATAATCTGTGTCTTCTTTTTGCTAATTGTTAAACCAAATTCAGAACAAGCATTGGAGAATGCAGATAGTAGACATTGTAATTCTTCCTCAGAGTGGGTCGTAACTGCAGCATCATCTGCAAAAAGCAACTCTCTGATCAGTACCCTCCTAATTTTGGTCTTGGCCTTCAATCTCTGAGCATTGTAGAGGCCGCCATCTGAGCGTGAGTGAATGTATATACCACCATCCTGATCACGAAAGGCATATTTCAGTAGAAGTGAAAAGTATATTCCAAAGAGGGTGGGAGCTAGTACACAACCTTGCTTAACTCCACTCTTGATTTCAAATTCTTCAGAAGTTGCACCATCAAACTTGATTATACCCTTCATGCCTGTTAGGAACGATTCCACAATGGACAGAAGAGTTGGTGGGCAGCAATCTTCTTAAGTGCCTTGAACAGACCCTCACGACTGACCAAATCAAATGCCTTTGTGAGGTCGATGAAGGCAATAAACAGTGGTTGATTCTGTTCACGGCATTTTTCTTGCATTTGTCGCAATGAGAATATCATATCAATGGTAGACCGGTTCTGTCGAAAGCCACACTGTGATTCGGGGTAGACTTGATCTCCTAGGACTTGAAGTCTGCGCAGAACAATTCTGGCAAATACTTTTCCAACAATACACAGAAGTGAGATACCCCTATAGTTGTTGCAGTCGCTCCGATCGCCCTTGTTCTTGTACAGTGTTATGATGCTTGAATCTTTGAAATCCTGTGGGACTTGTCCTTCTCGCCAGCATAGCTCTATTAGCTGGTGGATCTGTAGAGTGAGTGTGTCTTGCCCACTCCTGATAACCTCTATTGGAATCCCATCCTTACCTGGAGCCTTGCCAGATGCAAGTTCATTTATAGCACACTTAACTTCTGTTATGGTGGGAAGTGTGTCCAGGTGGTCAAGAGTTGGTAGAGCCTCTATGGCGTTGAGGGCATCATCCGCTAGTTTGGTCTCACTTGAGTAAAGCTCCAAATAGTGCTCTACCCATCTGTCCATCTGCTGTTTCTTATCAGTTATGATTTCTCCAGTCAAGGTTTTCAATGGTGCACTTCTTTTGATAATTGGACCACAGGCTTTCTTTATTCTTTCATACATGCTTCTGATGTTTCCCTTATCACTTCCGATTTGAATGGACTCACATAACTTGATCCAATAATCATTTGCACACTGCCTGGCAGCCTTTTGCACATCCTTCCTAGCTTGCTTAGCTCACTCAGAGTGTTACGCGTTGGTCTTTCCTTGTTTCTTAAGAGAGCTATCTTCTTCTTATCAATCAAGGGCTGCAGAGTCTGGCTGTTTGCCGCAAACCAGTCCTGCCTCTTATGATCCACAGTGCCGTAAACCCCTACGGCAGTTTTATAAAGAGTTTCCTTAAGTTGACCCCACTTTTCATTTACTGTACAATTTTCTGGTGTATCAGTGAAAGCGTCTTCAAGTTGCTGTTGAAACTGAAAGCACTTTTCAGGATCGTGAGTGTTAATAATATTAATCCTGGGGCTAGATTTGTGTTTAGCTGTGTAGATTCTCTTTGGTCTCAGTCTAACCCTTGCAACAACCAAAGAATGATCCGTATCACAGTCAGCACTGTGGTAACTTCGAGTCAATGATATATGGTTCAGATGTTGTCTCCGTGTGATGATGAAGTCCAGCTGGTGCCAATGGCCGGATCTTGGATGTTTCCATGTGACCTTATGCAGCTCTTTTGTTTTAAAAAAGGAGTTTGTAATACATAGGTCATTTCTGGTGCAATGCTCCAGCAGCCTTTGCCCATTTTCATTCATGCGACCGATGTTGTATTTTCCAAGGCACACTGGCCATGAACTCGAGTCCTTGCCCACACGAGCATTGAAATCACCGAGCATATAAATGTAGTCAGATTTTGGAACTGCCTTGATCACGGAGTCTAACTCCTCATAGAACGAATCCTTCACATCATCAGAGGAATCGAGTGTCGGTGCATATGCAGTAATAATGGTGGCAAAACCACAAGAGGTTGCCAAGCGCAGGGATAATAGTCTTTCATTTCCTCCTGCTGGAATTTCAATCATTCCCAGTAGCGAATTCTTCACTGCAAAGCCCACACCGTGTTGCCTTTTTTCTGCCTGCCCTCTACCCTTCCAAAAAAAGGTGTAATTGTTTTCCCTGAGTGACCCTTCCTCAGCGAGGCGAGTCTCCTGCAGGCCAGCAATATCAATGCTAAGACGATTGAGTTCGGTATCAATCACAGCCGTTTTTCTCACATCGTCAATATTGGTCAATTCAGTGG
The DNA here is from genome assembly GCA_014155875.1 of Cepaea nemoralis. Taxonomy (NCBI): domain Eukaryota; kingdom Metazoa; phylum Mollusca; class Gastropoda; order Stylommatophora; family Helicidae; genus Cepaea; species Cepaea nemoralis. The sequence continues at coordinate 8,972 of JACEFZ010019116.1, forward strand.
AAAATCATGGACACATGGTTCTCACGTTCCAGGTTGCAAGCCGTAGCTTGAGGTTTCTATTTTTCTTTTTATTAGTACCTGGTGCATTGGTTTTACAGCCTGCGATTCAGATTTTGTCCTAGCCCCAAGCACCCATTGAAGCAGGCAGGCTGTGGCGGATCAGCACCCAATTGGCCGGGGGCTGCCCAGCTTGAGGCGGGCGGTAGCTGATCAGTGACACCTGTAGGTGTCTCCCACCGTCAGAGGCAACGCGTGGCGCCCCATGTCTACGCCAATTGACAGGGACTTATAACCCGTAACAGTTGCCTCTCGCTTTGATTCCGAGACCAGGTTAAGACCAGGGATGGAGTTATTGCCTCTCCATAGCACAAAGCCTGGGCTAAAATATAGAGATCATGTGTTGCCCATGCAGCATGATCCCTCTCTCGGCCTGCCTAGTTCACTCCAGAGGAAAGGTAACACCCCTACATCTGGAACAAGACAAGCTGCAGAAGCTGCCGGATCAGCAAAGCAATGCTCTAACTGTCCGCCTGTCGGAGCTTCGATCCTAGACCAGCTGCCAACCAAGGCTTAGGGCCTGGTCTGCCCTGCCATGACATTTTGTCTTTAGGTTGCATTTCCTCGCACCAGGGTAAGGCTTGTACCCTCCAAATTGCGCTCTTCCGCCCGAAGCCGTTGGCACAATGTGGGGTGTCGGGTTTGGTAAGCGCCGCCCAACGTTCGGCGCTAACAGAAAGCAGGTAGTACCGTCTACGGTAGCTCAGTCATATCTGACTAAGACCTGACAGTATGACTGCGATATCCTGTAACAAAATAGTGAGATGGAATACATTGCCTTCTCTGATAAGTGGGAAGAACAGGAGATCCCTTGCGCAGGTAGTGCATGTTCAACCAATCAAGTGCCGTCTCCGCAAGGAAGGTTGGCTGCAATGAAGATCCAACAATGCTCTGGCCCTGTCATATTGCTGTTCTTCGATCTCTTGGGGTTATCTTCGCACTTGTATCGCTGTCTACCTCTAGCTCGCTTGCCTTCAACTCTCTCTCCCCCCCCCCCCCCCCCCCCAGTATGGTTTTATAAGAGTGCTATGTCTTTAAACGTGGCCAAAATATCAAATATTTCACTTGCCTCGTGTCTGTTTCTTTCATCAACTCTCTTTTCATTCAATGCATATTAAATTATATGGAATAGAAAGAAAACGCAGCGGCTGCAGCAGGATATAACAATATGAATTGGAAATAAATAGGTATATTAAGCTCCTGCGAGAAGAAACGTACTAAACATCAACCCGTTGCACATACCTTACAAGGAGATCCATGGTCCCGAAATACAGGTGAAAATCCTAAATCAGAAGCACTCAATAAATATATAAAATGAATAATAAAATAAAATAAAATACACACAAACGCGTCCAATATGACACACAGAACGGCCGACGTTTCGATTCTCAGAATCTTTGTCAAGGACAGGACAGCACGGATAGGACAACGAAATATAAAAAAGCACCAAAAAAAAAAAAAAAACACAACCACTGCGTGTCACATGTGGTAGCAGAAAAAAGCTACCTTGCAACTAAACAGTGCGACTAAATGCAACCTTTTTTTCTGCTACCACATGTAATACGCAGTGGTTGTGTGTGTGTGTGTGTTTTTTTTTTGTTGCTTCTTTTTTATATTTCGTTGTCCTATCCGTGCTGTCCTGTCCTTGACAAAGATTCTGAGAATCGAACCGTCGGCCGTCATGTGTGTCGTATTGTACGCGTTTGTGTGTATTTTATTTTAGTTAGTTAGTCGCGGTTCCAACTTCACGGCAACGGGTTGTCCCCATATTGCTCCGTTCCTGTGCCAGTGAATACCACACAAAATGCTCCTCACTGCCCTATGTGAACAATGGAATAGACAGGAGTGTCGGCAAGCCAACAGCCCGCACAGGTACACTGTGCATAATGCCGCCGCCAGAATGCCACCACAAAAGTCCTCCATGACAGATACAGTTCATTGTTGATGGAAACGGCAGTCACCAGAAAGACTTCATTGACCCGGGTTTTATCCCATATGGCTCGGTCTCCTTCCGCAGGGCGACCCACCGAAAGCGCCGCACAAAGCACGAACTCCGTAGCTACAGTGACGACTCCCAGGAGTCTCCCGAAAAAAGCACCCGTGAACCGAAAAGGCAAACCAGTCAATCCAGCAACAGCCGGCCGTCATCGTTCCGAACATGCAGTTCACACTAAAACCAACTGCGGACAGATGCAAAAGCATTCCACGCGAAATTCACAGCTCACAGTGTCGCGCCACGCACTCACTCAGTAGCAGGGCGACGGAACCATAACCTCCTTAGTCGCCTCTTTCGACGTGCATGGTAGGCAACAGTGTTACTATTCTTTGCTCCCCCGTATGGGCCCCGGCAACACACGGGCAGTATTTTATTTTATTTTATTATTCATTTTATATATTTATTGAGTGCTTCTGATTTCGGATTTTCACCTGTACTTCGGGACTATGGATCTCCTTGTAAGGTATGTGCAACGTGTTGATGTTTAGTACGTTTCTTCTCGCAGGAGCTTAATATACCTATTATTTGTTTTCAATGCATATTATTAAACATTACAAAAATTGGTAGGCCTAGGGGGAAAATCGCTGCACTGACAAAATTGTTATGAAAGAAACCAAATCTACCTGAAGATTTACCCCGTTACCTTGGATAAAATCTGTTTAGAAGAAATCAACCCTATACAAATGCATGCTAAAATCGCACACACTCATCTCTGAAGTGTACAACTGAGCCTAACCCACTCCTATAGAAAGAGGAACAAGGAAGAAGGGGAAGGACGACTACAGAAACAACCGAGTCTCGTGGTTTCCCTCAAGAACATGGGCAGTAACGAGACCTGCACTACTGGAAGCCATTTTGTTTGTGCTAGCAAATCTCGCTGCTTGTGTTTACTTTCTTACATCGATATTTTACCGCTCAGAATGTCTTAAGGGACACGGATTCAATTGAAAGGTTTGTAAGAAACGTTATTTTGTTGTTTTTATATTTATTTTATGCTATTTTATTTATTAGTTTGTGAGTTTTTACGACGAACAGCGAGGAAACCTTGTTCACAATTGATTCTTTGAATTTGAAGGCTGAAGAAGAAAGTGAACTTTTGTCTGAAGTAAAGTGTCGCTGGCTTCTTGCTACAGAGATGAATTAAATACTCATAGATCTTTTAAGCAAATAAGGGTGTAGCAGGGATACAACGAAATAGAGTTAGTTATGTCTTAACGTTCCCTTTTTGAAACAGCAGTTCACTTTATTATTATAATTAAATTATACTTTATTTATTTCATATTTGTTTGAATTGAATGAATATTATAAAAAGTTAACAGGTATATATTATTATATTATTTATATTAAAATATAATAATGAATGCAATGAATGTAACATTATCTATCTCATTTTCGGAATTCCAGTAGTCATTACAGTCTCGATATTGCTATTAATATTATTACCAAAGTCAGGCAAATCTTACAGTTGTTACAGCCAAACATATTTTAGTAATTTTACCAGTTTTAGTTGTTTACTAATTTACTTTAGTTAGTAATACAATAATTACATTTCATCATCATCATATACCCTATCAATTGGTGTAGGGGTTTATGCAGTCATCGCCATAGATGTGTCCTTGGTGCTTTTATTAAGTTACTTATAAGGTCAGCATGGCTACATAGATCAGAGCTCTCGCTCTTAAACTTCTACTGTGCTGATGCAGAGATAGCAGGTTCAACCCCTGCGCTGGTCATTTAGTCTAACAAATGTTGACTTCTTGTCCTTGACTTGGGGACGTAAATTACAAGTACCTCTGAAGTCGGCATGGGTTCGCCTGATGGCGAGGGACACTGTTAATAGAGAAAGCAAATCCACATGCAAAAGTCAGTCCACTGCTAAAACAAAGTAGCGTGTATGGATTACACTTGAGTTTAAAGCGAGCAAGTGAAAAAAAAACAACAAATAAGATAAAGATATGACTAACAAGAGCGTTGGCATGAGGCTGGCTCTGCATCTGGTAGAAAACCTTCAAGGTGGTTAGGTTCTACTTCTTTGTTCTTGCCTCCTGAGTGTGCTCATACTCTATATACTTCTTTACTCTTGCCTCCTAAATGTGCCATACTCAATCTGCTTCTTTACACTTTGTCTCCAAAGTGTGTCAGTTATGACCTATAACATGTGTAATCATAAAAATGTTCTCTGCTTTCAGATACAACATGTTTTGGAAGTTCAACCTGTTAACTGCATCACACATAGACACCTTGCTGGATAAGGAGGTAGGCAGATTTTGTCACCTCGGAATGTTTGGATATAAACATAACTACAATTAGTGCAAGTCAGGTTGTGTTAGTGAAGCAGTTTTGAAGTTATTTATGGGAGGCTCTATTCGCAACAGAATTGCAGGAAGTAACAAACATGTCACAGCGTCTGCTCACTAGTCAATTTTAGTTTGAGCCATTAGGAAGTCTAAGAAGGTGGTTAATTTAAATAGGAATGTTCACTGTTGGGAGTTTAATTCTGCCAAATTCTCCATAATTTTTTAATGAATCGCCTTTCTTCTTACTTCTGTCTGTTCTTCTGGCATCCCGTTTTTAAAGTTTTATTTGTACATTATGTTAGTCCTGTTTAAATATCAAGAATAATTTTCCAGTACTGGTATCCCCAATACAAATAACGATCCCTCAAATAATTGTGTCCCCAGGCGAGTTCAAGAATTGTTAACTTTCATTTCTGTACACTTACTGTTACCAGGCATCCATGTTTGTTTACATTACCGTCCGACTTTGTATGTCCTGATAATTCTGATCCAAGTTGACAGTAATATGCTTCGATCATCACACTTTATTCACATGCTTTGAGTTTCTCAGTTTTATATTTTAGTTCCTAATGTTTAATATTTTTACGTATTTGCTGAAAATGAAAAAAAAATTTACTTCCCCAACGAGGAATCGAACCTCGAGCTCCCGCGTTACAGACAGAGACACTTATCACTACGCTACTGAGGACACGTTAACTAATCTACAAAAATTTATAATATAGCTACACACATAGGAATAATCACGTGACCTACTTCTACTGCGAATATAATTTTTCTCTATTCGAAATTCTATTGCGAATAGTCACTTCGTTATTTTATACCAAGCAATTCACAGATAGTTTTGAAATTATTCTTTACTAAGCAATTCATCAATCTTTTGAAGGAGGACCACAAATAGCTCACCATGTGTTGAACTTTTAACTGACTACAATTATTTGTGGTATTATTATACAGTTAAATATTCTTTACGGTATAGTTAAACAAACACTGCAGTGAGTCATGGTATAATTAAAAGATGTCTACAATCAATCATGCTATCATCAAACAGTAATTGCAACTAATTATGGTAAAATGGAGCAGTCACTTTAATAAAATGTATAGTTAAATGACTACAATCAACCAAGTAAAATTAAACAGTTCTTACCTCAAATATATAATTAAACAGTTCTTACCATCAAACATATAATTAAACAGTTCTTACCGTTAGACATGTAATTAAACATTTATTACCATCAAACATATAATTAAACATTTATTACCATCAAACATACAATTAAACAGTTCTTACCATCAAACATATAATTAAACAGTTCTTACCGTTAGACATATAATTAAACATTTATTACCATCAAACTATAATTAAACACTACAATCAAACATGTAAGTCGTGGTAGCATTCATGGGATAATAATCATTCTGCTCTCTTTTAATTCGTGAGTTGCACTGTTTCGTCAAGCCTGTGGCTCAGTACACACAACTTCTGCAAGGATAATTTCCGGTTTGCTTTCCCTAACCCTTGACTGTCCCCAGTCTACCTACAGGGCAGCAGGTTTGTTTTCTTTTTCTGGTACCTAACCCCATGACTTCTCCGACATTTGGCCTTTCAAACATGGGAGACCCTACCAGTAGCTGTTCAACCATCGGCATAGTTCTTGGGAGTCACTGTAACAGCAAACCCCTCTTGCACGATGTGGATCCACAGCAGAGGGGTTCTTGTAATATGACCTGTGACAGTAACCTTGTTTCTGTTTTTCTTGTTCATGCATTAAGTGACAGTTAAGTTAGTTGTATATTCTTTACAGGACATTGCAATCAACCCCAGCATTTAAATGAAAGCTTGACTGAATGGATAAGAGCTTTTGCTCTTAAACATCCAGTGTGCCGATGCCGAGGTAGCGGGTTGAACCCCTACACCGTTTGGTTGGACTGAAATATTGATTTTGCATCCTTGACTTGGGGATGTAAATTACAGGTACCTCAAAAGTAGGAGTGGGTTCACCTGATGGTGAGGGACACTGGTAAAAGCGAAAGTTAATCCACACGCAAAAATCAGTGGACTAGACGTAGCAGCACATGTCGGGACTTTGCTTGAGTTCAAAGCAAGTGAAGGATAAAAAAAAACCACCAGCATTTGTTCTCTGTGGTGTATTAGGCAAGATTATTTGAGTAGTTTGCCATTGATTTCTGAACGGCCCGACGCCTCATACCATGGAAATAGATGTAAAGCGGTCTGCTTCCAAATCATCCGTAGCTGAATTCGAAGCCATCACTCTGCATGTTGGGGAATGATGAAACTGCGGTCCTCACTATTCCCCAAGCCACAGTGGCAGTAAGTTTGTGTAGTTTCATTGAGAGTAATCTTGTCTGTCTCCAGGATGTCACCCTTCGGGAGCTTATGGATGAAGATGATATTCTGCAAGAATGCAAAGCTCAAAACAGGAAGCTTGTGGATTTGTAAGAGTTACTTCTCTGGATGTTGTCAACTCTTTCTTTCTTTCTTTCTTTCTTTCTTTCTTTCTTTCTTTCTTTCTTTCTTTCTTTCTTTCTTTCTTTCTTTCTTTCTGTCTGTCTGTCTGTCTGTCTGTCTGTCTGTCATTTTTGTTTGTTGAGGGTGGGATTTTCTCTGAAAACTAAATTGCATGTTCTTGTCTGTTGTCTATTGATCATATAAGAATACATGTTTCCTATGTAAAATTGTCTTTACTGTTTGTAAAACACAAATAAGAGTAGGTACTCTCATACAAAGCTGAAACTTCTTAACTGTGTTGTCCAGCAATGAAGTCGGAGTGGGTTCACCTGATGATGAGGGTCAGTGATGATAGAGAAAGCTAATCCACACACAATCATCAGTCCAGTGCATTAGTAGTAGCATGTGTATAAACTATGCATGAGTTCAGAGCGAGGGAAGGAAAAATAAAATAAACAGTTGATCCAGAACACCAAAGACTGAGATCTGTAGAGAGACATGAATGCCTACGTCAGCTGACAGGGCACTTGATGATGATGATGATGATTCTGTGTAGGCACCAATCAGTGAATGTTTATAGTTTATTGTAGTCTATTGTAACAGGTGTGTGGTAATGTTGTGGGCAATACGTTGTAAGTGTTGTTTACTGTATTTTGTTGTATAGTATAATCCAGCCGGAGAACATGGAGGAGCTGATGAAGATGATTACATTGGAGCCACCTAATGATGTTGATGAGAAGCTCCGCTTTAAGTAAGTGGTAGTATGTTCATGCCGAGAGAGTAAGAGAGAGACTTAGGGTGGGGGAGGGAGGAAGGGAGGGGATAGGGGGAGAGAGGCTGAGGGTGTTAGGGGGAGGATGAGAGAGAGAGAGGGGATAGGGAGAGAGAGAGACTGAGGGTGGGAGGGGGAGGGCGAAAGAGAAAAATGAAAGGCTGAAGAAGACTTGAATGTTAAAGATCTTTAGTATGTCAACAAGACAAGGATATCTCAGATGTTAAAGGTCTTTAGTGTGTCAACAAGGCACGAATGTCTCAAATGAAAGATCTTTGGTGTATCATTAAGCTCAAGGATGTCTCAGCTATTAAAGTGAACGAGGTCTCTTTCCTAATCCATACTTGCCATTAAGGGGGAGGGGGCGCATCTAAGCTTGCATTTTACAGCAAGATATGTTGCTTTGGTTGTGACATATCCATGTTTGTTAAGTGTGTTCTTGATGTTGGCTATCCATTATTTTCTTCATCTTCCTCTGCCTCTAAATCCTTCTTTTGTTTAGTTGTATATTCTTGTCAGTAGGTGATTTGGTTTAGTTCTCACACTTTGTTTTCTTTCGATAATTTTGATGCATACATGTATAAACAATATGTTGAATAAATGAATAATACTTCAGCTGAAACATTTTAAAACACATAGTCACAGGTATTGTTGGACTGTGGAGCATTTGCTATCCCCATGGTATTTTCATATTTAACTGTGGTTTTGTTTGAATTATTTCAGCTTTTTGGCTTCTGTCTTTAAATTCTCTAAGGGAATTCATTATTTTGCATACAGCTATGCCCATCACATTTCTGATGATGTTTTATATTCTGCTATCACATCCGTAGGGGTTACTATGGATGAGAGCCTTGACTCGCTTACACTTTTTCTTAAAATTGCAGTGTAGTGAGCTCATTTTACACACCAGTCAGTCAAACATTGACTTCTCTTTTAGAAAGCAATGGCAAACTACTGAACGCAAAATTGCCTAGTAAATCACAAATAGCCAATTGGGGCTGGATGTGACTGCAATTTCTTGCAAAGGGTGTGCAATTTAATTTTTCGGTTTACATTTGGATCTGCTGAAGTCCAGTGGGCAGCACAGTTGCCTGCTTGACCAGTGCTTGTGTGTTCAAACCTCCATTGAAGCAGATTTTAAGTAACTGACCCGTTCTTCCAGGTTGACCCGTTCTTCCAGGTTGACCCGTTCTTCCAGGTTGACCCGTTCTTCCAGGTTGACCCGTTCTTCCAGGTTGACCCGTTCTAAAATTTGTGGTAGGAAATGTCCTGGACAGTAAATGTTGTTGGAATTGATATTTGACCGCATCATCCATCCTTGTTCTTATTCATCCTTGTTCTCTTTCTTCCTTGTTCTATTGTATCCTTGTTCTGCTTTATCCTTGTTCTGCTTTATCCTTGTTCTGCTTTTTCCTTGTACTGCTTAATCCTTGTTCTACTTCTTCCTTGTTCTACTTCTCTAGAAGCATGAAGCTAGCACCATATACCCAAAATGCTTCGAGGCGTGTGAAAGGGTCTTTTGCTGGTGGGTTTATTTAATCCATTCTAGACAATCTGGCGCTGATTGTATCTATTTTACCAATTTGAACCAGGTACCCAAACACAGCCTGTGAACTGCTGACCTCGGATGTGGCGCAGATCAACGACAAACTGGCCGGCGATGACCAGTTGATCAACATGCTGTATGGCTTCCTGGAGGGAGACAAGCCGCTGAACCCCCTGCTGGCATCATTTTTCAGCAAAGTCATGGGCCTTCTGATTACCAGAAAGAGTGAAATGGTTTGTTGTGTGTGCAGCTTATATTTGTTGTCTGTGTGTGTGTGCACATTTGTTGTCTGTGTGTGTGTGCACACATTTAGAGTCTTGTGTGTGCATGCATTTGTTGTCTTGGTGTTTGTTGTTTCGTTAATCTCTTTCTCTCTCTTTCCCTCCCTCCCCCTCCCTCCTCTCTCTGTCTCTCTCTGTCTCTCTCTCTCTCTTCTCTCTCTCTCTCTCTCTCTCTCTCTCTCTCTCTCTCTCTCTCTCTCTCTCTCTCTCTCTCTCTCTCTCTCTCTCTCTCTCTCTCTCTCTCTCTCTCTCTCTCTCTCTCAAGCAGTGGTTGAATCAGACCACTTATTGTGTGGAGGCAATTAAAACCTCAAATTTACTTACTGCATTCTTCAGATTTCTTAAGATGCAGACTCATTAGCCATGTACAGGCTAAAACTATTCTTTGGGTGGACCCATTACTAGAGTATCGTGTGTTAGCTCTGCATCTATAGAAGCCTCTTTGATTGGTGGGTGAATTCCCATGTTCTGCCACTGCTTTCCCTTGAGGGCATGTGGTTCTGAACAGGCCATCTGGGGGAATAAGTTTAGGGTGGAAGGGCAAAGATGATGCCACCACACTGGGACAGTGGACTGTTCCAGGAAAGGCAACCCAGTCAACCAATATCGCAGCTCTATTGTAAACCTTCTAATTTAATGTAATCACCTTCTAAAAAAACAATATCAAGCAAGCGAAGACGATGGAGAAGATGCAGGATTGTGAAGTGGTAGAAATTAATATGCTCTATATTATTTCATTATAAATGTGTGTGTATGGCCAGTTCCTTTCATTATCACCTCATTTTTCCCCCAGAGAGAACTTCCTGCTACCAGTTTTATAAAGCTAGGTCATCCACAGAACTGCATGTCTTCTTCCTCTTCTTCTTCCTCCTTCTATCCCTTCCTACTTTCTCCTATTGCTGCTGCCTTTCATCTGCCAGTAAAGCATGGCCTTTCAACTCACACCGAGCCCTTTGTAAACTGGTTCATGATTGGTTGGATTCTGCAGCAGAAGTTGTCTATGGGTTGGTGTAGCTTGTCCTACAGCAGCCTTGCATGGTGGCCTTTTAGGACAGACATGTATGGTGGGTTACTGGGGTGGGTTAGGTTATTGTGGTAGGTTACTTGGGTGGATTACTGGGGGTAGGTCACTCGGGTGGGTTACTGGGGGTAGGTCACTGTGGTGGGTTACTTGGGTGGGTTACTGGGGGTAGGTCACTGTGATAGGTTACTTGGGTGGGTTACTGGGGGAAAGTCACTGTGGTAGGTTACTTGGGTGAGTTACTGGGGGTAGGTCACTGTGGTAGGTTACTCAGATAGGTTAGGTTATTGTGGTAGGTTACTGAGGTGGGTTAGGTTATTGTGGTAGGTTACTGGGGTGGGTTAGGTTACTGTGGTAGGTTACTGAGGTGTGTTAGGTTATTGTGGTCACATGGATGGGTTACTGTGGTAGGTTACTTGGGGGGGGGGGGAGGGGTTCTGTGGTAGGTTACTGTGGTAAGTTATGGTTATTATGATAGGTTGCTGGGG
>JACEFZ010019117.1:0-19142 GCA_014155875.1 Cepaea nemoralis
TAAAAGTAAACTTTCTCAGGCATTTTGGACAGCCTTCCGCCAAGGATAGAAAGAGAAATGTGGAGAAAATAAGAGAATAACATAAAATTAATCTAGATGGATCAAAACCGCTAATATGTGGAGTATAAGGGAGTCTCTGTGGCAAAGTGGTCAAGCCGTTTGACTCGTGCTCCGATGGTTGTGGGTTCGATTCCGGGCCGCACCCTTCGGTTTACGAGTTAAATGTTTCGGAGACTCCTGTGGGTCGTCGCTAAAAGCTACGGAGTTCGTGCTTTGTGCGACGCTTTCCGCGCTGCGGAAAGAGACCGAGCCATATGGGATAAAACCCGGTGCGATGAAGTCGACCCTGTCGACTTTTAAGCGACTTTTTTAAGCGACATACAGCTTATATGTGGACATACAAACCTCTGATATGTTAGTTAGTCTTTCCTCTTGAGCCTAAGGCGGCGCATAGGGCAGAAGTCCTGTCTCGATTCCGGGCCGCACCCTTCGGTTTACGAGTTACATGTTTCGGAGACTCCTGTGGGTCGTCGCTAAAAGCTACGGAGTTCGTGCTTTGTGCGACGCTTTCCGCGCTGCGGAAAGAGACCGAGCCATATGGGATAAAACCCGGTGCGATGAAGTCGACCCTGTCGACTTTTAAGCGACTTTTTTAAGCGACATACAGCTTATATGTGGACATACAAACCTCTGATATGTTAGTTAGTCTTTCCTCTTGAGCCTAAGGCGGCGCATAGGGCAGAAGTCCTGTCTCTCCATGCCTGGCGGTTCGCTGCTATCTGTTGTAGATCTTGGATATTTACTTGGCCGTTGAATGAGCCTTCTCTAATGATGGTTCTACGCAGGGTCTCTCTTGGTCTTCCCCGTTTTCTTTGATATGTTCTTCCCCGTTTTCTTCTGATATGTGGACATACACAAATCTGATATGTGGATATAAACCACCTGAATTTTGGACATATAATCACCTGATATATGGACATACAAACACCTGATATGTGGACTCACAAACATCTTATACGTGTGCATACAAACACCTGATATATGGACATACAAACACTTGATAATTAGACATGCAAACACTGATATATGCATATAAAAACACCTGATATTTGGATATAAAAACACCTGATAGGTGGACACACAAACAGCTGATAAATCAGTCAATCTCCACACTTCAAGAGATCCCTTTGAATTATGGCGTTGTTGCCTGGCAACTTAAGCCTCATTCTAATGAAGAGAAAGCAGCCAACGAGTGATTTCTAATGTCCGTATATTTGTTCATTGATTAACGAACCCTTTAGGGCCGTTGTGAAATCTGAAAATTGGGTTGTCTGGGCCAAAGCAAATATGGAGAGTATTGAGTTGGAGGTTAGTCCCGGAGTTGGTCCGTTTCTTAGCTGTTACAAATATTGGACAAGCAAATTAGGAGATCTGAGAACCGGGCTGGGAATGTGGGCGATGTACACAACAAGTGAGAGGCCACCAATCGTTTCTTGTGGGGCTGGCCCTCCGAATCTGGGCTGCCTTGCAATCCTAATGTCTGTCGACAAATATACAGATCAGATTGTTCCATATCTGGATTCTGGTTTTTTTCCTGTATGAGTTTTCTTGGCCGTGGTTTAGGCGGAACTTCAACGCTGGTGTTCGAGTATTTGTATCTAACCCGGTGCTCATATGGAACCAGAAGCGTACGGGTATCTGTAGGTGACATGTACTCAAACTCTATGCCTTCATGTGAGAAGCCCAGCCGGTGTCTAGTGGGGATCCCAACACAGGATATCAGTAACTGTATGCTGTACAAGCAATGCAGAGCCACTTATATGTTAGCTACGTTCTAGGTCAGTGGTTCTCAGCCTTTTTTGGCCCATGCACCACTTCACCATATGTTTACAATGTCATGCCCCCCCCCCCCATTTCGTATTTCCTCCCAATAAATGTCCCCCCACCTCTCACAGTATACGTTACGTAAAAATATGGAAGCTAAATTTAATAAAACATACTAGAACAAGACTAGACGTCTACACAAAACGCGATTTGTGGAACTACTTATGTTATAGAACGAATTTCAGAGGGGCGAGAAGTACAGTACCGTAACGTATAGAGGGAAACATCATATGAAGTAATCGGTTCTTGTATTAACGCAATCTTGAAAAACTCTTAATTTCGGGGGGGGGGGGGGGGGGAAATTTCCCACCGGTTGAGAACCACTGTTCTAGGTAGTCTAGTGTAGGCGGCGGCAACCTACAGCACGTGTGCCAAGCGTGGCAAGCGGAACGATTTTCAGTGGCACGCTGTATAGAATGATGTTGAATATATGATCACTTAACAAGACCGAACCCAAGACGGGAAAATAGATGTAATCTCGGGAGGGCCGACAACTGGTTAAACTCTCCATGAAAGAACAATGCAATGAGACGGATCCGGAACTCAAATACACCAGGTCCTACAAGTGTGCGGCTCTGACCAGACATGGGAAACGACACCAAAGGTGTATTTCTCTATTAACTACAGTAATACACATAACATGGCTGTAAATTTTTTGTCCATTAACCTATTACTGTGACAGGTTTGCCTTGGGTATTGAGAGTTAACCAAGCCCAAGGGGCCCTTAGCACTCCCGTGTATTCTAACTCCAGGGGTTGGATGGGCAGATACACTGTTTACCCTGTGGTTGCCCTCAAATGGTATAAATAAGTCTACAAGCCCCTCCAGATTCTACACCCCCACTCTCTACCTTCTCCCTTGGGACAATGAACCCTGAGGTATCGTCCGAGACCACACTCAATCACTGCACAAAGAATCAGTCAACATCAACAAAGTTTATTCTACCCTAAAGACCATAGGTAGGATATGAACACCCTGATAGTATAAACTATTTACAATAGCAGAAGATAGGTTAGAGACAGAATCAGAGATAGAGATGCTTCGTGTGTCATCACTAGGCTGACGTGCAGGTTTGAGACAGATGGTCCGTCCAGTCGGTCCGACACTCACCCGGCCCTCTTCCAGAATGATGACTGGAACCTTTGGAGACCACTCCGTCCCCAGAGCTAAGATCAGATGTCAGAGGAACTACCTCTTCGGATCACCGACTGCTGGATGAACTTCTCTGCTCTGTCCCACTGAATCGCTGTGACCAACTTTCACAGTTATCAAATTACAGCCTGGTATGGAGACCCTCTTCCTTGAGGCGACCCCAGTTGATCTCTAGATGTCTCTAGACGTAACACATGACCAATCTAATGGTCCCGTAGTAGAATTGTATACCCCTGATTGGGTAATGAATCAGCACTGCAACAAGTCAACACAGTCACTAGAAAAACACCAATGTTCCGGTAACTGAGTTCACTATTCACTACACAGTCACATGTTCAGACTCCCTCAGAGTCCTGCACACATCTTGAAACATGGTTGAGCTTGGTAACAAAACACCTGGTCTCTAATTCTATGACTCGGTTGTTCGAATGATTGAGCAATACCTATTTCATATTCAGCATACAAAGTTCGTAAAGGTCAGGATGAGTTTACCTGTCTACCACCTCGAGTTCGAGTAAGAAAATACGCAAGCTGGTGTGGGTCTAGTCATGACCGTACACTCGTGCCAATGTAGTTACAGCCCCTTTGGTTTGGGCCAATCTTTGCCTGGTCTGTCCCACGTTTAGGCGGAAACACATTGATTTGGACTTGATGAGCTCCCAGAGCTGTGCCTACCCCACCTTGGTAAGTCTCTCTGGAGTGAGCCTGCCATCATAGCTCCGTAGTAAATCAACCTTCATTATACACCGGCAAGATTGCTCAGGTAGATGAACTATATTCTGAAATAGTCTTAATCACAGTTCTAATATGGAAAAACAAACCATCTAGTTCCACTAGTGCTGTTGCAGGGTTCTAGAATCACGCGGTGAGTATGAGTCATGCTTGGTGATTCTCCCTCTTGCATAATGTAGCACAGTCAGGTGTGGTAAAGTAGGTATTGTGACCCTTCGCCATGGATCACGTAGTGGTTTCCGGCAACTTAGTAATAGGCTGGTTCTAACAGGCAACACCTGAAAGTAAGAGCTATCGGTGAAAGTATTCGGCCCAAACATTGGATCATGTGCATCAAAACCCTGAAAAATCAACCTTCAGTCTAGCTACCTAGTTATACAACTAAGTAGAGCAACATCTCTAAGTTGATAGTATTAATGCATCATGCTCAGTCCAATGTCAGCTGGCCTTTCATAGAACCGCCCGTCAAACAGATTGAGAATCAAGAATGGCGAGTCTGATCTAACGTTTCACCTATCCATATTCACATAACGGTTGTCGCTAAAGTCATTCAGTAGTTGTTCAAGTGTTAACTGGAACTTAAACATCAAGGTAAGGTGTCCCTGGACCCCCCCCCCTTTTCAATATACATCTAATCATAAACCAACAATGATCAAGGCACCATCACTTGGGATATAGTAACAATACCAGACCATATAACATATCTACAGTTTCCATTTCGCTAGTGGGACCTCCTGCCCACTTTATAGCGAAACTCTTCTTGTTAGACTCTTCCCTAGAGTCAAGAAGTCTTTCCAGCGAAAACATGCTCCCCGCATGTTCAAGGTTCTCCCCAGTTCTGCCTTTCCAAGAGGATTAGCCTTGCCGTGGCCGAACGTCACTGGCCTGGTTATGCCAGTCTCATACAAGAATAATTCACACGCAACCCTCATATTCCATTCGTCCCCGAATCTCATTCGTCCTCCATTTGTTCCTCCATACTTTCCTCACATCAGCACTGACGTACCCACGCAAGTATGGATAGAACGGGACAGGAAAGAATAACATGAAGAACGCCTGTACATCGCGACGGTAATGCCATGTTATCTCGCGTCGAACCACTTCGGCGGTCGGTACATTATTCATAGAAGTAGTACTCAACATGACTTAGTATATACGTAATAACAACATCGTATATCTCTCTAGCACCACTGAAGAACTTACCTTCGTATGAATTCCCAGTTCCTCGAATGTAGTCACTATTTAGTTAACACACAAACTAGCTACATCACTTCTTAGAGTTAATCACGTACGTGCTCTATTTCCCTATCACATGAGTGATTCACTAGCTCACTCTTCAGCTACCAACTTACCTTGTCTACTTTCAGCGCTCAGCTAACGTAATTACTGACTGGCATCAAGTAAGTTCACACTATAACATAGTTTACTGTTCCCTACTACAGTACAGCAAACATAGTATATGCAACTACGAACTATAAACAATCAATAACATTGTAACACCAGTTGCCAATTTTAATGGACTTTTCGTTCTAAGCAGGTGACCCAACAGCTGTTCACGACGGCTTGTAAACACCAGTATACACACCGCTGTGCGCTGCCCTCGTTCTCACTGGATTATCGATCGCTGAAGTCATTATCTATGCAAGACGCCCGCATATTTAATTAGCTATGAACGATCACACTTTCTGCTCACTTTACAACGTTAAATTAATTACTACAATTCATACCTGAACCGGTTGATTGTTTCCAGTCAGCTTCAATGACTATCTTACGCCAGCAGGTCGTGAAATGACAGTCCGCTGCAACTTGGTTGTGGGTGAAGAAGTGGGTTCACTGCTACCCAAAAGCAGTACCTTCTCACACAAGAGATGGAAAGTGAATCAGCTGTGCCAGCCACGTTTCTCCCTCGTGCGGACGAATGCGCTCGAGAAAGAAGTGCTGCACGAAGTGTGGCAACTCCACGTGAAACTCTATTTTCCACAGTGGAATTCTAGGTTCTAACAGCACGGGAAGTTAGTGTTGTACTGAGCCACCTCAAATCCAGGTGGTTCTCGAACCTTCCAGAGGGAAAATTCCTACTGGGCTATCCCCGATCTATTTATAGACGGGAAAGTCCCGGATGACGCCGAACACAGTGGAAAATCGCTCGACAAGGCACACATGAATCGCCGTTTTGTCACATATACACACAAAATGGCTGTATTTGTCCAATAACTACAATATTACACGTAACTATATTTGTCCATTAACTACAGTGTTACACATAACATGGCTGTAATTGTCAATTAACTAGTTAGTTAGTTAGTTAGTTAGTTGGTTGGTTGGTTAGTTAGTTAGTTAGTTAGTTAGTTAGTTAGTTAGTTAGTTAGTTAGTTAGTTAGTTAGTTAGTTAGTTAGTTAGTTAGTTAGTTAGTTAGTTAGTTAGTTAGTTAGTTAGTTAGTTAGTTAGTTAGTTAGTTTGTTAGTTTGTTAGTTTGTTAGTTAGTTAGTTAGTTTGTTAGTTAGTAACTATCTAGCTAGTTAGCTAGTTAGTTAGTTAGTTAGTTAGTTAGCTAGCTAGTTAGTTAGTTAGTTAGTTAGTTAGTTAGTTAGTTAGTTAGTTAGTTAGTTAGTAGTTAGTTAGTTAAGTTAGTCGAGGTTCCAACTTCACGGCAACGGGTCGTCCCCATTATGCTCCGCTCCTGTGCCAGTGAATATCACACAAAATGCGCCCCGCTGTCCAATGTGAAAAGTGGAATAGGCTGGAGTCTCGGCAATCCAACAGCCCGCACAGGTACACTGTGCATAATGCCGCCGCCAGAATGCCAACACAAAATTAATCCACGAAAACCACAGTTCATCGTCGATGGACTCGGCAGTCACCAGAAAGACCTAATTGAGCCGGGTTTTCTCACATAGCTCGGTCTTTTACCGCAGGGTGACCCTCCAAAAGTGTCGCATAAAGCATGAACTCCGGAGTTTCAGCGCCGAGACCCGGGAGTCTCCTGAAAAAATGCACTCGTGATCCGTAAAGGCAACTCAGTCAATTCAGCAACAGCCGATAGCCATTGTTCCGAACATGCAGGTCACTGTACAGGACAGATGTAAAAGCATTCCCCGCGAATCTCACAGCTCACAGTGTCGCCCACGCACTCACTCAGTAGCAGGGCGACGGAACCATGCACTACCAGTCCAACATGAGGAAAATGCAATTGCAAACCGTAGCTGCAAGCATAAACACGCCACAGGCCTTAACGGTTCAACGTCTAACCGCCATGTTAGCGACCGGAAATCTCTGTCAAATAACTACAATATTACACATAACTATATTTGTCCATTAACTACAGTATTACACATAACATGGCTGTATTTGTCCATTAACAACATATGTCCCCCACGATGTGTCTCACAATAAATAGACAAGTGTGAGAGTTCACACCTCACTCTCCGTGAGTCTCACAGTAAACAGACATGTGTGAGTCTCACAATAAACAGCCAAGTGTGAGTGTTCACACCGTCACTCATCGTGAGTCTCACAATAAACAGACAAGTGTGAGAGTTCACACCGTCACTCACCGTGAGTCTCACTGTAAACAGACAAGTGTGAGAGTTCACACCGTCACTCACCGTGAGTCTCACAATAAACAGACAAGTGTGAGAGTTCACACCGTCACTCACCGTGAGTCTCACAATAAACAGACAAGTGTGAGAGTTCACACCGTCAATCACCGTGAGTCTCACAGTAAACAGACAAGTGTGAGAGTTCACACCGTCAATCACCGTGAGTCTCACAGTAAACAGACAAATGTGAGAGTTCACACCGTCAATCACCGTGAGTCTCACAGTAAACAGACAAATGTGAGAGTTCACACCGTCAATCACCGTGAGTCTCACAGTAAACAGACAAATGTGAGAGTTCACACCGTCAATCACCGTGAGTCTCACAGTAAACAGACAAGTGTGAGAGTTCACACCGTCAATCACCGTGAGTCTCACAGTAAACAGACAAGTGTGAGAGTTCACACCGTCAATCACCGTGAGTCTCACAGTAAACAGACAAGTGTGAGAGTTCACACCGTCACTCACCGTGAGTCTCACAGTAAACAGACAAGTGTGAGAGTTCACACCGTCAATCACCGTGAGTCTCACAGTAAACAGACAAGTGTGAGAGTTCACACCGTCAATCACCGTGAGTCTCACAGTAAACAGACAAGTGTGAGAGTTCACACCGGTCACTCACCGTGAGTCTCACAGTAAACAGACAAGTGTGAGAGTTCACACCGTCAATCACCGTGAGTCTCACAGTAAACAGACAAGCGTGAGAGTTCACACCGTCAATCACCGTGAGTCTCACAGTAAACAGACAAATGTGAGAGTTCACACCGTCAATCACGTGAGTCTCACAGTAAACAGACAAATGTGAGAGTTCACACCGTCAATCACCGTGAGTCTCACAGTAAACAGACAAGCGTGAGAGTTCACACCGTCAATCACCCGTGAGTCTCACAGTAAACAGACAAGCGTGAGAGTTCACACCGTCAATCACCGTGAGTCTCACAGTAACAGACAAAGCGTGAGAGTTCACACCGTCAATCACGTGAGTCTCACAGTAAACAGAACAAACTGCGAGAGTTCACACCGTCAATCACCGTGAGTCTCACAGTAAACAGACAAATGCTGAGTAGTTCACACCGTCAATCACCGTGAGTCTCACAGTAAACATGACAAATGTGGAGAGTTCACACCGGTCAATCACCGTGAGTCTCACAGTAAAACAGACAAAAGTGTGAGAGTTCACACCGTCAATCACCGTGAGTTCTCACAGTAAACAGACAAGTGTGAGAGTTCACACCGTCAATCACCGTGAGTCTCACAGTAAACAGACAAGTGTGAGAGTTCACACCGTCAATCACCGTGAGTCTTACAGTAAACAGACAAGCGTGAGAGTTCACACCGTCAATCACCGTGAGTCTCACAGTAAACAGACAAGCGTGAGAGTTCACACCGTCAATCACCGTGAGTCTCACAGTAAACAGACAAGCGTGAGAGTTCACACCGTCAAACACCGTGAGTCTCACAGTAAACAGACAAGCGTGAGAGTTCACACCGTCAAACACCGTGAGTCTCACAGTAAACAGACAAGCGTGAGAGTTCACACCGTCAATCACCGTGAGTCTCACAGTAAACAGACAAACGTGAGAGTTCACACCGTCAATCACCGTGAGTCTCACAGTAAACAGACAAATGTGAGAGTTCACACCGTCGATCACCGTGAGTCTCACAGTAAACAGACAAATGTGAGAGTTCACACCGTCGATCACCGTGAGTCTCACAGTAAACAGACAAGTGTGAGAGTTCACACCGTCGATCACCGTGAGTCTCACAGTAAACAGACAAGTGTGAGAGTTCACACCGTCAATCACCGTGAGTCTCACAGTAAACAGACAAATGTGAGAGTTCACACCGTCAATCACCGTGAGTCTCACAGTAAACAGACAAGTGTGAGAGTTCACACCGTCAATCACCGTGAGTTTCACAGTAAACAGACAAGCGTGAGAGTTCACACCATCTATCACCGTGAGTCTCACAGTAAACAGACAAGCGTGAGAGTTCACACCGTCAATCACCGTGAGTCTCACAGTAAACAGACAAGCGTGAGAGTTCACACCGTCAATCACCGTGAGTCTCACAGTAAACAGACAAGCGTGAGAGTTCACACCGTCAATCACCGTGAGTCTCACAGTAAACAGACAAGTGTGAGTGTTCACAACGTCAATCACCGTGAGTCTCACAGTAAACAGACAAATGTGAGAGTTCACACCGTCACTCACCGTGAGTCTCACAGTAAACAGACAAATGTGAGTGTTCACAACTTCACTCACCGTGAGTCTCACAGTAAACAGACAAATGTGAGAGTTCACACCGTCAATCACCGTGAGTCTCACAGTAAACAGACAAGTGTGAGAGTTCACACCGTCAATCACCGTGAGTCTCACAGTAAACAGACAAGCGTGAGAGTTCACACCGTCACTCACCGTGAGTCTCACAGTAAACAGACAAATGTGAGTGTTCACAACTTCACTCACCGTGAGTCTCACAGTAAACAGACAAATGTGAGTGTTCACACCGTCACTAATCGTGAGGCTCACAGTAAACAGACAAGTGTGAGTGTTCACACCTCCCCCACGATGTGTCTCTCAGTAAACAAAGTGCGTGTTGTCTCTGCCCTCTCCGCTAACACCGCCGTGTTTTCATTATTGTAATGAAATGAGGGTCGCATGTTTTCCTTGTAAGTCGCAGAATGTTGGTCACGTGTCCGCAGATCAGGTTTTAAATAAGGGCGCCAGCAGATCAAATTACCGGGTATTTACGTTCACGTGGGCTCGCCTTTCTAAAGATGTCTGGAATGGCTGGTCTGGAGAGGCGGAAGGAAACATCTCCAGATTGCATCTATCAATAGATCCTGTTCGCCTGCAGAAAGTTGTCCTTGGCCATGTTACAATGTCAAGTGAGTGGTTTTTGACAGACCTAGCACCCGACGAGGTTGCTTCAAATGCCAAGGGCAGTCCAGGAGGGATCTCTATACAGGGAGGCGGAGGGTTACAAGTTAACATCCCCCAGGGTATGTTCTGATGTCCTTTCCACACACGGATGTTTCTGCGGCTGATGAAGACACCTTTTTGTGTACCGGACTGCTGAAGTCAGATGTGTATGGAAAATCGTCGTACTCTACAGTAGCGGTTTCAAACCTGTGGGTTGTGACACACATCCCACCCAATCCACCCCCATGGAGTTGCCAAGTGTTTCCTTCCTAAAGGGGGTCGCTGCAGTTTCTTAAACAGCGCTTTGTAGAGTGATTTCCCACGGGTACTTGTATACATTGATTGTATTTAATATTGTCCACAGCTGGGGAAACGTCAAATTAAACGTATTAACATTCTTTTATGTGGGTGTGTGGATACATCATCATCATCATCATCATTATCATCATCATCATCATCATCATCATCATCAAACAGTTCATTCCTTGTGAA
This sequence comes from Cepaea nemoralis, assembly GCA_014155875.1. Lineage (NCBI taxonomy): Eukaryota > Metazoa > Mollusca > Gastropoda > Stylommatophora > Helicidae > Cepaea > Cepaea nemoralis. The sequence goes on from JACEFZ010019117.1 coordinate 10,782, forward strand.
GCATCCGTATCATTCAATTCTACAGCTGCCCTTCTTGTACCGTTGTATATATGCGTTGATAGATCTGTGTCTCTCTGTTATCTGCGTCCATAGATCTGTGACTGTCTCTGTTATCAATGTTGTCCTTGGTGCACCCCTTTTAATGGTGACAATTCGTTTGTTTTAGTCCACTTTGTCATACTGTGGTGGTTGTCACAAAATGAAACCGTGTGTTTATCCTGTTGATTATTACAGAGGATTTTCGGATTAAGCGGACGATCGACCAGCGACATCTATTTGTACTAATAGAGTAAACACAGGTGTACAGGTTACATCGTGTCAGCCCATAAACACATTTGGTGGTGAGGGAGAAGGATATGGAATGGTTCCGTTTGTCATCTATACTGCCGGACATCAGACGGAAATGGCTGCTGGGATTGTCACCACGGAACAGAAGAGTGACAAGTTTGTCAACATTTGAATGCAGATGGAAGCCGTGAGATCACAGGGGCAGATGTAAAACGGAAGTACCTAGTACGGAAAACAGTGCATCTGTCAATTCTTGGTTTCCGGAACATCAAGATGATTGGCAGCTTGGTATCGAGACTCTTTGTTGGGAGTTTACAGAAGCTAGCTGGCTTGTTTTGAGAATCTAGGCAATTACTGACAACTTTGACAGGATTTAAGCCAGGAAAATAGTTCTTGACAGGGGATGATTTGCCACTGTGCCACCTGTGTGGGGGAGTAAAGGATAACGTCACGTGGACAACTTTGGTAGTTTGCCATATAAACTCGAGTTGAGATCAACTAGGGTGGACTTGAATAATGCTCTAGACAGAGTGCAGGGCACTGCAGTGCCAGTGGAAATAATATCTACCGTGTGTTAATTAGTGACTTAATTTTACACGTGCCTATATGGCAGATGTAGATATGATTTATAGGACTGCAGTAGTGCCATTTAAGGTATAACTTATTATAATATATTCGTTATAATTACTATAGACTGTGGCCTTGTTAAACTATAGTGTGATGATTAGCACTGTTAGTGGAAACTAGCTAGAGTAGTGAAGTGATACTTGGCTCTGTTGGCTAGAATAGATTAGTGAAGTGTTGATAAGCTTTACTAGTTGAGTAATGAGGGATAATTGGGATCCTCCCGTAGGTGTCCCTGGTGGGCGGGGTTCCGCATTCTGTTTGGTGATTTTTTCTTTGTCATAGCCTGATTCGACTCTAGGTGGGTAGCTAATCTGCTCTATGACTAAGTCTAGTTAGCTAAAGATCAGTAAGCAAGGTGATAGGCTTACACTCAGCCGAAGGGATCAGTGACTAGTACTATCACCAGATGTGTTGTTTCTATCCTAGGTTCCCTACCAGATCCAAGGAAACTCAACAAGTTTTTAAAAAAACCCATTCGGAAGAACACCCGTTCAACCATCAATAAAGTGCAGACAGAACGTAACTGAAAGCTAAAAGCAGGTTGATTCACCAAAGTGAGTGATGCGTACTGATGCACCACACATCATCAGACAGTGGTGGCGGGCTGAAGACATTGGGTCTAATAGTTACCTAGAGTTATATAATTCGTGTAATAGAACACATGACATTATATGTGAGGCTGGATAGACACGAGTGAGGATCAATCCAGTACAGTAACAATTAACATTAGTAAGTAGCCCTTATGAACTGAGTGGTTCGATGTGCAACGAGGATGATCTGTCGACTAACTAACTAACTAACTAACTGCGTACACACTGCAAAAGACTTGTGCAGTTTGTTTAGGAACATTAGGAACGGACATTGTGTAGAGTGCAACCGGTCCATGATTAACTGTTAATACCACCGGTGTCTATTTCGGATGTTCATGAAATTGGATTACCAGAGGTCTACAGAGGCAAAGCATTATCCGGCAAGATGGTTCCGGCAACGGGTGAGACGTACTTGTTCTGACGTAACGTGCTGTGGTCTATCTTTGCTGTGATCAGCTGACTGAGTTGATGTCTGAGAGACAGAGTCTACACACTTTATAGAACACGTCACACATTTTCTTCGCATACACGTCTCATACACGTTACACTTTTATTTTAATAAATTAATCTTTATTAATTTCTAGAAGCAAGAGTTGTTGAGTATGTTGCGTTGGGGAAGTATGAGAAGGGGGCATAGTACGACAGTGTGAGAGTGATAGGAAAAGGTGTCCATAGGCTGATGGAGTGTGGTTGGACGGAAGCTGGTGGATTCTCCAGAATATTGAGGGGGAAAAAAAATAATATTATAATGTGGGTGTCGGATCTCCTCACTCCAGGGACGACACTTTAAAGGAGGGCACGACATTATTGGGGGCTCGTAAACGTGATATTTTGACAGTGGGATCTCTCGTAAACGTGATCTTTGGACAGCGGGATCTATCGTAAACGTGATCTTTGGACAGCGAGATCTCTCGTAAACGGGATCCTTGGACAGCGGGATCTCCCGTAAACGGAATCCTTGGACAGCGAGATCTCCTGCAAGCAGGAACGTTTGACAGGGGGATCTTCTGACAACGGGGTCCCTTGACACGGGATCCGTAGTTATAGGAGGGAGATATCATTTTGGAGAATCCAGCTAGAGTGAATGTGGATAGGGGTTAGGACTAATATCTTACCTGTTCACACTTCACACGTCTGCATAGGTCTGTGGTCCTGATTCTACTCTTGTCACTGCGTGAATGTGCTGTGTGTAGTATTATCTAGATTTATAGTACTTGTTCATATATCTGTATAGTAATTTGCAGTTATATTGTACTAGACCTGCTAGCTTACCTCTCTGTATAATGGCCACCCCTAAACTTAGCACAGCAGAATTAAAGGCAAAGGGGGAAGAAATGGGATTGGCGGGGTCTGCTCTAACGGATTACATACAGGAAGTGGAGAGAGAGTATCGTCAAGCAGAAAGGGATAATCGAAAGGCCGAGCTGGAATTGAGAAGGATGGAGTTGGAACAAGCAGCTAAGAAATTGGAAGCTGAGCAAGCAGCTAGGAAATTGGAAGCTGAGCAAGCAGCTAGGAAATTTGAAGCTGAGCAAGCAGCTAGGAAATTAGAAGCTGAACAGGAAGCACAGAAAAGGGAGCACGAGTACCGGATGAGGGAACTCGAGTTGAAGAGTCAATCTAATGGAGAAACTGAGGGAGCAGTTGGAGGTTCCTCCATCCCAGGATCAACACCAGTAGGTGGACATGGGTACCATGCTATGAAGTTTCCTTTAGCGGTCTACGAGGAGGACAAAGAGAAGATTGATCAATACCTTCAACGCTTCGAGGCTATGTCAGTTGCTATGGGTCTGGAGCGTAACAAATGGAATCTTAAGCTATCCCAGGGATTACGCGGACCGGATACGAGGTTTATACTCGCCTGCCACCAGGACATGAGAACAATTATGACGAGTTAAAGACGGCTCTGCTGAAACGATTCGAGGTTACGTCACATACCTACAGGAAAAAATTTCGAGCAGCGAAACGAGAACCCGGAGAGTTGTTTGCCGCCTACAGTTTGCGTCTTAAATCTTATCTCCATAAGTGGATGGATTTGGCTGGGTTCGCACATGACTATGAGAGTCTGGAAGAGCTCATGGTGGTCGACCAGCTGAAGAAGCAAATGTCTAAACCTCTCAGGACGTTCCTGGGAGAACAAGGAGCGGAACGTATTGACCTTGTGACTAAATTAGCAGAACGGTTCGTCGAGGTACATGGGGAGGCAGGGGAAAACCTTTCAACCAACACCAAAAGTCAAGAGAAACATGACAAGAAGAAAGCCAAAAACTCAGGAACAAAAAAGTGGGAACCTTATGGGCAAAAATCAGAGGATAGTTCAGAGAAGAAGAAGGAGGGAAGCAAGAGCACTTCAAGCTCTACACCTAAACGACCGTGGTCGGATAAGTGGTGTTCAATTTGTAAGTCACCCTCTCACAATACGAGGGACTGCAAATCGAAGGCTAAGAACCCTCACTTTGCAGCATGTCAAGTGACTTCCAAGGAGGTTGTCACGGAAAATGCCAAGGTCAACAAGGAAGCTCGCCACCAGGAGAGCTCATTCAAGTCCGACAATAGAAAATCTAGGACAGGGAAATGGTGCACCAATGCAAGTCAAATACGCACAATGCTATTGACTGCAGGGAAAAGTCAGGAGACACTCAATTCGTCGTGTGCTCAGGGAAACCTAAGGTGGAGCCCACCGAAACAGGTCGAGGCCGAGGAAGAGACTCCAGACCAGGAAAAACCACCTGTAGTGGAATTGGTAGAGGTTAACGGTCGTCAAGTGGAGTGTTTATACGACACAGGACTGGACGGGGAGGCTGTGATTTCTGCGGATCTAGTACATCCAGAATAATTCACAGGTGAAACCTTGGATATACAGCCTGCACAGAAGAGTGCTGTAGTCATGAAGTTGCCCATTGCTAATGTGGAGATTCGGTCACGGTACGTCACCGGCACCATCAAGGCCGCTGTATTGACCGATCCCATTTTTCCAGTCATCCTAGGTTGCCGGTATGTCTTTCTGGAATGCCCAGGAGCCAATTCATATGGGAGCAATGCAGACTCGCTCTCAGACGAAAACGGAAGAGGCAGACGCAATTGTGACTAACCCAATGCCGGGGGAGCTACGAACTGCCCAGAGTGAGGATGATACTTTACGTCCTTGCTACAAAAAGCTGCAGAAAAGTGCTGATCCACCAGGACGGGGGCAGTACTACATGAAGAATAGGATACTCTACAGGAGAGCAGGAAGGGGAGACAACCTATACGGTCAGTTGGTCGTCCCGAAAGCTCATCGGTCCCAGATTCTTCATATGGGGCATACCATCTCCTTTAGTGGACACATGGGTATTGCCGCCACCATGCAGCGGATTTCCTGCCACTACTATTGGCCGGGAATGACAGATGATGTGCGTCGGTATGTGAAGTCATGCCCTGAGTGCCAGAGGGTGGCACCGGAAACACTGGACAGCACCGGTGATGTTGGGTGAGATGCCCATCATGAACTCTCCTTTCGAGAGGGTAGCCATCGATATCGTGGGTCCACTTCCCAGGACTAGGAAGAGGAACATGTATATACTCACAATGTGGATTGCTGTACAATGTGGGGTGAGGCGATACCGTTGACCACGATTGACTCGAAAAGAGTGGCGGACGCACTGATGGAGGCCTTTACCAGATTAGGCTTTCCGGATCAAATTCTGACGGACAATGGATCTCAGTTTTGTTGGAAAACTCATGGAGGAGGTATTTAGGGTGTTATCACTCTAACCACATACATACCAGCCCTTACCACCCTCAAGCCAATGGACAAGTAGAGCGTTTCAACGGCACGTTGATGACAATGCTCAGGAAACTAGCGCAGGAAAAACCTGATAGGTGGGATGAATATATCCCAGCGACACTCTTTGCCTAATCGGGAAGTTCCTCATGGCTCAACAGGACTACCACCCGCTACGTTGCTGTTTGGTCGTCCAATCAAAGGGACCGTTGGAAGCCATGTTGAGGAGTTGGACTGAAGAGGGGACGTCAGAAGAAGTGATCTCATCCTATCAATACGTGGAGGAACTGAAAGAAAAACTCCACAAGGGATGGACTCTGGCAAATCAAAACTTGAAAAAGCCAGGAAAAGACATGCGGCTTACTACAACCGTAGTCTAAAGAAAGATCTCTAGAGGTAGGAGATAAAGTCTTGTTGTTACTCCCAACGGGAAACACAACTGGAGATAGGTTGGCAAGGACCATTTCCCGTGGAAGGGGTGATATCCAGAACCAACTATCAGATACGGATCCGGGTAGTCGAAGATTTTCCATATCAATCTCTTGCGGAAATACGAAGAGAGACCCGGAGACAAGGCAGTATCACCCTCATGGCATGGCTGTTGCAGTGGAGCAGAAGTGGGAACCAGCGAGGGCAGGGAATATCCCTTGGTACACCAGGAAACCTATAGGGATGTACAAGTGAACCCTGATCTGACCTCACAGGAGAGGGAAAAGATAACCCAGGTTCTAAAGTCTCATAAGAGATACTGACTGATAAACCAGACGAACGAGGTTGGTGGAGTTTGAGATGACTTTGACCACACAGGAGCCGGTTTCGTCAGAAAGGTTTACCCGTGCCATTCTCTAAAGAAAAGCCTGGAGGAGGAAATAAAAAAAACTGCTGGAGGATGACGTGATTGCACCCTCCACATCCCCATACAATGCAGGGGTAGTTTTGTTACGCAAACCAAGTGGAGAAACACCGGTTGTGTATAGATTACCGACTTCTGAACAGTCATACACAGTTTCAGGTGGAACCTTTGCCGAATCCAACTCAGTTATTCGCTAGGCTCCATAAGGCTCGGTACTTTTCAAAGGTGGATCTGAGTCGGGGGTACTATCAGATACCAGTCAAACCGGAGATTCGACCACTGTTAGCTTTCAGTACACCAGTGGACACTAGAATTCAAGGTCATGCGCTTTGGACTCAGCAATGCACCTAGTGTGTTTACACGCATGATGAGGACTTTACTAGATCCGTTACAGGATCCGTCCATCATCTCATTCATGGATGATATTCTGATTTCCGAGTGACAGCTTGGATGACCACTTACAATCCTTGGAGAGAGTGTTTAATAGACTCAAGGAAGCAGGGCTTCTGCTCGTCCAACCAAGTGCATGATTGGTTACCAAACTCTGGAATTTCTAGGTCCACACCATCACTCCAGACACATTGTTCCAGAAGAGAAGAACCTGGAGAAAATCAGAATGCACCAAGGCCAAAAACGAAGAAGGATGTGCGATCTTTTCTCTCGTTGGTGGGTTTTCTACCACAAATTTATCCCACATTTCACTGAACTGGGAGCTCCGTTGACTGAACCTTGAAAAAGGGATTCCCGGACCAAATCATTTGGACACCAGAATGTGAGAATGCCTATAGTCAGTTAAAGGAGGCCTTGGTCAGCAAACCTGTATTTATCAGCTCCCTGACCTTTCCAAACCATTTGTGTTGAGAACGGATTGCAAGTGCGATTGGAATTGGAGCCGCTTTGTTTACAGGAAGGAAAAGACGATGCTTCGGTTTTGAAACCTGTGGCATACGCAAGTAAGAAACTTCTACAGGCGGAGAGGAATTATTCAACCGTCGAGAGAGAATGCTTGTCCCTCGTATGGGCAGTGCCAAAAATTTCAGCCATATTTGTATGGAGTTAAGTTTCGGGTTCAGTCGGATCATCAGCCCCTGATGTTTCCTGGCTACTTCTCAGAAGCTCAACGCACGTTTGATGCGGTGGTCGTTGTTACTTCAACCGTATAATTTCACAGTAGAGTACATTCCTGGGAAGGAAAATGTTGGAGCGGATTTCTTGTCAAGACACCCAGGCTCCTGAAGAAGAAGACTGAATCATCTGGATTAAACTCAACTCGGTGGAGAAGAGTGAGATGGACTCACTCTCTTAGGAGGGGGCCTATGTCACATAATGAAACCGTGTGTTTATCCGGTTGATTATTACAGAGGATTTTCGGATTAGCGGACGATCGACCAGCGACATCTATTTGTACTAACAGAGTAACACAGTTGTACAGGTTACATCGTGTCAGCCCATAAACACATTTGGTGGTGAGGGAGAAGGATATGGAATGGTTCCGTTTGTCATCTATACTGCCGGACATCAGACGGAAATGGCTGCTGGGATTGTCACCACGGAACAGAAGAGTGACAAGTTTGTCAACATTTGAATGCAGATGGAAGCCGTGAGATCACAGGGGCAGATGTAAAACGGAAGTACCTAGTACGGAAAACAGTGCATCTGTCAATTCTTGGTTTCCGGAACATCAAGATGATTGGCAGCCTTGGTATCGAGACTCTTGTTGGGAGTTTACAGAAACTAGCTGGCTTGTTTTGAGAATCTAGGGCAATTACTGACAACTTTGACAGGATTTTAAGCCAGGAAAATAGTTCTTGACAGGGGATGATTTGCCACTGTGCCACCTGTGTGGGGGAGTAAAAGGGTAACGTCACGTGGACAACTTTGGTATTTGCCATATAAAAATCGGTTGAGATCAATAGGGGGGACTTGATATGCTCTAACAGAGTGCGGGGACTGCTGCCATGGAAATAATATCTACCCTGGTTAATTAGTGACTAATTTTACACGTGCCTATATGGCAGTGTAATATATTTATAGGACTGCCGTATGCCATTTGGGAAAATTATTATAATATATTCTTATAATTACTTAGACTGTGGCCTTGTTAAACTATAGGTGATGATTAGCACTGTTAGTGGAAACTAGCTAGAGTAGTGAAGTGATACTTGGCTCTGTTGGCTTTTTTAAATAAAAATTAGTGAGGTTGGGGTTTAGGCCCTTTTTACTTTTTTTTTTCGTTTAAA
>JACEFZ010019118.1:0-20000 GCA_014155875.1 Cepaea nemoralis
TGCCAGATTTAGTTGTGATTTAGCAGTGATAAGCGTGTGCCAAATATTAGTTGTGATTTAGCGTTGGTATGTGCTTGCCAAATGATAGTTGTAGTTATTAGTAGCTATACTGACAATGACATGAGTGTGGTCAGACAAGAGTTTGATGTCAGCTCTCGTCCTTCGCTAAGAAAGGTAAAGACTGGCCACCTGTTACCCCATGCATTCAGGCCTACAAAAATGTGATTGTGCTAACATTTCACACATCCACAGAATATTCCTGCTATAAAATGAAGACAGACAGACAGACAGACAGACAGACAGACAGACAGACAGACAGACAGACAGATATACAGAACGATCGAATGAATGAAAGAACGGAAGGAAGGAAGGCAGGAAGGCAGGAAGGACGGAAGGCAAGCAGGCAGGCCGCCGGTTTTGCCGGCCGACCGACCGACCGACCGACCGACCGACCGACCGACCGAAAGGAAAGAAAGACAGAGAGACAGACAGACAGACAGATCGACAGGCAGAAAGAAAGAAAGAAAGAAAGAAAGAAAGAAAGAAAGAAAGAAAGAAAGAAAGAAAACTTGTGGTTGACTAATGAGAAATCAAGCAAAGAACAACAGAAATGTAATTTCAGAACGATTCTATTTACACGGAAAGTAATCATAATGACACCAGACAGCAATCATATTCGTTAGGCCAGACTAGTGTATTAACCGTGTGGTAAATTAAATGGCCCTCTTTCAATCTGGCAAACAGAGCTGTATTTAAGATGACTGCTGTTGTACGCTTGAATCAAATATGATCACCTCTTTCATTTATCTGGTGACCAGCGGAAGGATGTGTGTTTGTTTACATGCAGCGAAAGCTTGTCAGTCAAATGGCTATTGGTTGAAGCGATATGTGAATATTGAATATGTAACCGAGCGTTTCTTATTAGTCTCATGTTCTTCAATTCTGCCAAATTTATCCATCTATCATCCGATTTGTGAAAACAAGAAACTTTCCACTCGTTCAACCAGCTTTAACGCTGGTAAAGCTGGTTGAACGAGTTGGAAAGTTTCTAATTTTTTTTTTCTTCACAAATCGAATGGATGGATGGATGGATGGATGGATGGATGGATGGATGGATGGATGGATGGATTTGGCAGAGTTGAAGGACACGAGACTAAAACCGTACATGCCAGCGGCTCTATCCCCGTGCATGACATTATGATCCTGGTTGGGGGGAACATACAGTGTATGTGAGAGAGAACGAGAGAACTAACTTTGTTTTCAAGTGGTCAAACACTGGGCACACATGCCCGTCGTAGATTCGGCCCTGCCAGTCGCTTGCCTCTCTAATTATAGTTCCCTATAATGCTTGTTAAGTTGCAGTTAGCATAATAATATGAAGGTTGAACATACACACACTATACACATACCACACTATACCACCATACACACTTAATATACACAAGCACATGCTCGAACATGTTCACACGCACAGACAGACAGACCTGAGGACCAGAACAGATGTAGACATTTAATCGGATCGTTAGTCTGAAATGCAGATGAAACGACTGCAAGGGATCGAAATCCTATCTTTTAACATTTATCAAAACGGTCCGTGGACCTAGCAAGTTTAAGGAGCGCTGCTGTACAAAGAAAACGATATTCCAGTATTTAAGCAATCACTGCTGTAAAATGCGATGTTGTTAATTTCCCAAACTGTCCGACACATTGATAGAGCTGGAAATTAATGCTGGCCGTTGCCAACAGCTGCAGCTGATTGCGGACAAAACGTGATACTGCTGATGTTGTTTACTTCCGCAGACGTGTCATTTCCGGTCGGGATTCTCCCAATGAACCAGTCTCATTTGCTTGATGGTAAGTATGGTTTACAAAATATGTGTTATTTTATATGTCCGTTTGTCTGGTGTCTGGTAGCCTGTCTGTCTGTGGGGATGACTGTCTGTTTGGGAGATATGTTCGCATGTAATCTCTACTTCGTTATGTTGCGTTAATATGTTAAATTATTTCTGCAGTATACACCTAACCTAACGAGCACCTGTTGACATGTTCACCTGTTCGTCCATTCGTTTGTCCCTGGGTGCAAGGATGATACCCCAACAGTATCTAACTAAATAACTCTGTGTTTTTCTTTCCTCAATTCTCTCATTTTCCTTGACAATAAAAGACATGATTCTATAGCGTTATTGTTGATGTTTCAGATGGCACAGAGATAGGAGCAACTCACTCATCCAACGTCTTCCTGGAACGCCTGGTCAAGATGGACGCTTTGGAAACGGCCATGTACGTCACCAACAACCAACAGAGCTTGGACTTTGCCTGGCCTCGAACCTCTGGCCTTGACATAGCTGTCAGTGTCTCGGATGTGTACCTGGTTCCGGATTATCACGACATAGAGGCAGTGGACGACACGGCCTTGTTCCACAGGTTGTCTGACCCCAGCCAGAGAAGCAAGCTGTACTATAATCATGTCCAGAGTCATTATTGCAGGTCTGTCATCGTTTGTCTGTCTGTCTATCTATCTATCTATCTATCTATCTATCTATCTATCTATCTATCTATCTATCTATATATCTATCTATCTATCTATCTATCTATATATCTATCTATCTATCTATATATCTATCTATCTATCTATCTATCTATCTATATATCTATCTATCTATCTATCTATCTATTTATTTATGTCCGTCCGTCCATCCATCCCTCCCACCCCCCTCCTTTCGTCCATTCGTTCGTCCGTGCTTCCACCCATCCATCCACCCACCCATCCACCCACCCATCCATCCACCCACCCACCCACCCGCGTATCCATCCAGCTAGCAAGTTACCTATCTAACTACCTATCTATCTACAAGGAGTGTAAAGATATACTATACTTTCACTGTGTATTTTTCAAACCGATATCAAAATATGAATTCTCTATGGGCTACGGTATGCTACACGAAATCATTAACGAAGCAAATATATGCGTTAATATTAAGTTTTTAAAAAAAACGGAATTTTCTACACCTCTTGAGTCTTTTTGGGCATATGGTGCTGTCCCCATATTGTGTACACTAGTCGGCAATCCCTGGGTGATGTGACCAATATCACAGGTCGCTTCCTGGTCATCATTTAGACTAGTCGATATTAGAGCCCAGGAGTAGTGGGTTAGGTGGTAACTGATTATATTTTCAGGAGTAATCCTTAGGATTGACCTAGTAAAATCCTTATATAAAAAGTAAAGTCCTGAGCCGTGACGTCAAAAAGCGACTCCTTCGGGGCAAGGGATATAACTCAGGAATACATAATTTAATGCTTTCTTGCGTTATTACCTCCCCTTTTTTGGGTTGAGAATTTTATTTATTTATTTATTTATTTTTAATGTAATGATTACTGTTAATTATTGTTGTAGTGGGCGGGGCTTAAAAACTAACAGCATGTGATTGAATGTGTATTAGGGTTACAGTGCTCTTCCTCGGTTTCTTTCCCTTTTATTTTTCTCATCTATTTTATCTATATAGGGCCGGGCGTAAGACTATCAACAATACATTGGGGCTGTGTAAGGTTTAGGGGTACAGTGTATCTCCGCGGGAGCGTCTAGGGTGCAGGTGAACGTAGGGTGGGCGCGCCGGGGTGGGGTGCGAAGGGGGCGGCGCATGGGGTGGGGCGAGGGGGGTTCGAACCCACGAGCCGCGCCGAGTGTCATAGGAAAACCGTGATAAGTAAAAGTAGGGTTGGTATATGGTATGTAGAGAGTCGGAACGGTTTATTCACTATCATCATACGAGTTACAAATGAAAACCTTAAAAAGGTAAGGATGGCCGATAGTATTGAATGTAGTGAGTATGGATTAGTGAAATTCGTTGTTAAGAGGTGAGAGAATGGAGGGAAGGTTAGATAAGTACTTCTGATCCTTGTTACGGGGTAGACGAGGGGCAGGGTTGCTAGATAAATACTCCGACAGCAATATTAGAATACCCGAGGTTAAGGCTCATAGTAAAAGCTGAAGCATGAACTCATAGTCGGCTGACTTGAAGGTGAGCTCCTGGGTGACTCAGCGCAAGACGATGTCGGCGGTGAACATGATTGAACGTATTCAGACATGTTTTGGGGAAAACCATGAATGACTCATCGTGACCTAACCACGGTATACATGCCCAGACATGTTTTTGGGGGTGGGACTGTAAACACTCTAAATCAACGCATGGTAAGACCACTGTATAACGATACAAACCTCTGACTATACATGTTTTAATGAGAATATCTAGGTGTTTTACTGTATACGTCTAACCGGATTGCACTGGTTGTTGTATAGTTTGACTCAACGTCATTATAAAGGAGCTCAAATGTCGGCTAAGGACACTGTGTTTGCAACAAGGGCTATCGAAAATACCTCACTAAAGAAACAGCTGTGGTAAGTAGAGTGTGATATACAGAGTCGCTCTACGATGTAGTAGTCTCTCAGATCATACCAGCATAGTACAACGGCGATAAATACTAGCTAGTAGTCGGCAAACTGACGCTCTTACCACGGAAATTAACGCTATACTAGTATACTGTGGTGAATACGGGTTTATACAATAATAATATATGTAGATGACTACTGAAAGCACAGGTGACCTACTAACCACTTTGTGTCAATCTATGTGAGTGTCTGTTTCTCGGTCGTCCTTATGCTGTCTATGATGTAGGGTAAGTGATGGTAGATGATGTGGTGCATTCTAACTATGTAATGTATACATATGAACAAGTGTGTTTTTCACTAAAGTATATCAACCATGTTTTTATGTTTTCCGTTTTCTGTTCACTAAAAGTATCCTGATTCTGGTTCGACAGATTTGAACATAAGAGAAGACACATCAACCACGCAGTGTTGGAGCAACGCAATTCTGTCACTCACAGAGGTATGTGTAGTAGGGGGATCAAGTCATCTACTTGTCTCTCCTATCTCCACTAAGTGTATTGAACAGTGTAAGACAAGGATCTATGGTCACTAATTACGTAGCCAGCCACAAGGACGTCATCTTTCTGCGCACTAACTTATGTATATGAAACAGGATGTATCATGTATTCAACTATTCAATATTTATGGATCATATATCCGCTCATTAAAGTACACTGGTTCTCCAGAGTGAAAAGGTGCTGACACAAACTGAGCTGTCTGAGTGAAAAACTTGCAGCCACAGGACAACTTAGAGTCATTCTCTGTGGTCACTAATGTATCAATGTAAATCACTAAGATACACGGTCTAAAAATAATGTGTCTCTTCACATTGTGCCAAGGCTACATAAAAATCAAATACGTGGTGTCAAATTCATGTAAAGCTTACAATATGATATCCCTTGTGTAAAAAAAAAAAAATCTTTATCGTTTCACCAGAGTGAAAATTTGCTGACATAACCAGGAAAAAGCTACCTTACAGGGGTACATACAAGAAAAAAAGAAATCTCTGACAGTCTACCACAAATTATTGGTCTGCATTCACCATTGTTTTTCACTAAAGGAGCAACACTAAATATTTCACTCCTAGGTATTAGGGGGCATATTCACCTTTGCTCATTAGTATAGTACACCTTGATATGCCATATAAATAACACAAAGAACAGCATTACGAAACAAGCCGCTGCTAGCACAAGAGGAAAAGCATATAGTCATGGAGAAGACCCATTGTATGGACGGGATCAACAGAAACAAATAAATATTTTACTACAAGGGACAGCAAAAGATCAAAATATTCCTTTTAATATGTCTTAAAAGTTATGTGATATGAAATAATTTCTGTAGATATACTATAGTCATGATTGTCTTATGGTTGTGAAAAAATGTAAAATATAATGATTTTACCCTTCTTCACAGCTATTTGGCGACCAGTGCTTACAACGACTTGCGAAAACGTGAAAAAAACTACAGGAAGCTACACAAAACATATTGTGGTTGATCACTATACCTTAGTCATTACAGCGACACGAGATTATTGCGCTGTCACTGAATCGTTATCTAATACCACAAGCGATAACTGTGTTGGATAATATTGTCGTAGTATCACAACTCACACATCAGCTACTGGAACCAACTTATTGCTTTATCACCGTATCATCAAATACTACTACATATTTTCTATCATGATGGCCACCAGTCAGAAAAATAGCTATCTATGTCACACCTGTGGTAAAAACTTTACAAAAAACCGCAATCTTACACGTCACATTAACACCGCACACAAAACCACAACTCATACATGCCACCTCTGTGGCAATCTATACAACAGAAAAGACAACCTAAAATACCATATAAAAACACATCACCAGACTTCATCAACAACAACACCCACAGCAAGCACGGACACTACACCATCAACAGCAAACACGAATAATACACTCTCAACAACAAACACGGATACTACACCCGCAGCATGCAAAAGAAAAGCATCAGCAGACACACAACCATCAAAAAACCATAAACACGATAACGAGCAAGTGGTAGCAAAGGAAGCCGACATAGAGATAGATGAGGAAGTAGAGATAGATGAGGAACTAAAGACCTTAGACAAACTCCCCGACGACGACGACATCCAACAGACATATAGAGACAACTGGGCAGCCCTTAGGACACATCAGAACATCAACAAACATATATCGACCTACAACTTTTTTCACCGACCAGACGCAGTACAACCAATAGACTGGCCCGAGACATTAAAACCAGTATTTAGTAGACAGACATGTCGCTTTAAGATAAATTATAGCCATCACATGATTTTAAGACATAAGGAAACGAATGAACTTAGATTTTACCATTCATCATCAAACAACGCCTGTGAACTCGACGTACCCTTTTTAGTAAACAACGAGCAAGAATTTGATGACTTTACAGCCATAATCCAGGATAGTGACATGTTCAATAACGCCCTACACAACAGACCCGACACTAAGTACCTGGTAGAGACAATACCCGCGACTAGTTTCTATGTATATCACATCACTGAACATCCGATAGGTAGCTGAAGCATTTCGTATAATGACATTATGTTTTGATATTTTTTTCTTGTTAAAAAAGTACTGTAAATAAACAGGTATAAACTATAACAGTGTGTTGTTTGTTGATTTCCTTTCGTGTTGACGGTGTATATAGTTGCCATGTGGTGAGAAAATGTTACATATTGAGGACAAAGTCAAGAAATATGTCAATAACACTAAGAAAAAGGGTAACCAAAATATAAAAAAGGCTGACCAAATTCAGAAATATCTCGACAAAACTCATGAAAAGTAGGAAAATTGTTAGTCAAATGTGAAAAATATGGTTCAAGTAGGAAATCATGTTAGCCAAAGGTGAAAACTATTGACCAAGTAAAGAAACTTCTCAGCCAAACTCATAAAAAGTAGGACAAATTTGATAGCCAAAGGGGAAAATGGTGGCCGTATACAGAAATATCTCGACCAAACTTACAAAAAGTAGGAAAATATGTCGACTAAAGTAGGAACATTTGTTAGCCAAAGGTGAAAACTATTGACCAAGTAAAGAAACTTCTCAGCCAAACTCATAAAAAGTAGGACAAATTTGATAGCCAAAGGGGAAAATGGTGGCCGTATACAGAAATATCTCGATCAAACTTACAAAAAGTAGGAAAATATGTCGACTAAAGTAGGAATATTTGTTAGCCAAAGATGAAAAATATTGGTCAAGTAAAGAAATATCGCATCCAAACTTTTAAAATGTAGGAAACTTTATTAACCAAATGTGAAAAATATTGTCCAAGTAAAGACATGTTTCAACTAATCTTATAAATATGTCGGCCAAACTTATAAACATTAGGAAAATGTGTTAACCAAATGGGAAAAATATTGGCCCAGTGGAGAAATATCTCAACCATACTTATGAAAAGGAGGAAAATGCGTTAACCTAATGAGAAAAATATCGCCCAAGTAAAGAAAAAAATTACACAAAACTTATAAACATTAGGAAAATGTGTTAACCTAATGGGAAAAATATTGACCAAGTAAAGAAAAACATACACCAAACTTCTGAAAAGTAAGAAAATTTGTTAACCAAATGGGAAAAATATTGGCCAAGTGGAGAAATATCTCAACCATACTTATGAAAAGGAGGAAAATGTGTTAACCAAAGGGGAAAAATATCGACCAATTGAAGAAATATCTCAACCATACTTATGAAACTGAGGAAAATGTGTTAACCTAATGAGAAAAATATCGCCCAAGTGAAGAAAAAAGTTACAAAAACTTATAAAACTTAGGAAAATGTGTTAACCTAATGAGAAAAATATCGCCCAAGTGAAGAAAAAAGTTACACAAAACTTATAAAACTTAGGAAAATGTGTTAACCTAATGAGAAAAATATCACCCAAGTGAAGAAAAAAGTTACAGAAAACTTATAAAACTTAGGAAAATGTGTTAACCTAATGAGAAAAATATCGACCAATTGAAGAAAAAAGTTACACAAAACTTATAAAACTTAGGAAAATTTGTTAACCAAATGGGAAAAATATTGGTCAAGTGGAGAAATATCTCAACCATACTTATGAAAAGGAGGAAAATGTGTTAACCTATTGAGAAAATATCGCCCAAATGAAGAAAAATATTACACAAAACTTATAAAACTTAGGAAAATGTGTTAATCTAATGAGAAAAATATCGCCCAAGTAAAGAAAAAAGTTACACAAAACTTATAAAACTTAGGAAAATGTGTTAACCTAATGAGAAAAATAGTGAACAAGTAAAGAAAAACATACACCAAACTTCTGAAAAGTAAGAAAATTTGTTAACCAAATGGGAAAAATATTGGCCAAGTGGAGAAATATCTCAACCATACTTATGAAAAGGAGGAAAATGTGTTAACCTAATGAGAAAATATCGCCCAAGTGAAGAAAAAAGTTACACAAAACTTATAAAACTTAGGAAAATGTGTTAACCTAATGAAAAAATATCGCCCAATTGAAGAAAAAAAGTTACACAAAACTTATAAAACTTAGGAAAATTTGTTAACCAAAAGGAAAAAATATATGGGCTAAACTGAAATATGTTTACCGAAGTAAGAAAATGTGTTAACCAAAGGGGGAAAAATGTTGGTCAAAACATGAAACATCTCGACCAAACTTATAAATATCTTGTGTAAACTTATAAAAATGTAGGAACAAATATTGCTTCTGTAGTTATGTCAAACGTGTCTTGAACTGTTATCTGAACAGACATTTCACAAGACATATTCATCAACGTCAACACTTTCCCTCTTTTACATTACCGAAAGCTTCAGCTTATCAGTCCAGAGTATCCACTAAAGAAGCACTTATGCATACTAATCACCCAGCTCTTCACACTCTTGGTTTTTTTTTTTTCTTTTCTAACACAAAGTGTCTCTGTCTTTCATAGATAGCTTCACAACTTTTCTATGTAGCACCACTAACAACTCCAAACCTTCGTTGCACATGAGCTCTAATGAAACATTCATAACAACATTTATGGCAATGCAATCTGTGGCTCCATCTGGGATAGTTTCAATATCATCTGAGTATTCGTCAGCAAAGATCCACTTCCCATGGCTGACATCTTCAACTTTCTATACCACAATGTCTGCTACACTAACCTTCCATTGGTCCATCTTTCAATAATACAAAGAGTGTTCTCGAAGTCTAGCTAACATAACATTGCTTACTTTGTCCACCTCTATCACAATTTGTCATTTCACAGCTGCAATAGCGGCAAGTCTGCAACCAACCAACAGTGTCTGTTATGAAGTCGACCTTTCTTAAAGCCACGTCTGCCTTGAATACCCTCTACCACAGCGTCTAACCGACTTTCAACGTTTCATACCAAATAACATTAACATTCTCTTTGATTACAGAACAGCTGATTTTCTGCTGACTAGGCAGATTTTCCAACCTCGTGGAGATAAATCATAGGCCCCATAACCTACTAGGCGCTATTCTAGACAACGAATATGGTCATCGACCAGCACCCCTAGGCAGAACTTGAAAAAACAACAGAGCTTGGGTTATTGAGACGAATGAGTTGCATTCCTTGGACTACCAGAACGACATCAAACACAACAAACTCTTTCTTACTAACCCTAACCCTAAGTATACATCAACTAACCCTAACCCTAACCCTAACTATACAACAAACTCTTTCTTAAGAGACATAGATACACACCAGTGTTTGAAATGAAAAAGTTAAATTTATGTGATTACATTTTAATTAAAATTTAAAACTAATAAATCGCACTTTTATTGCACGCTTCACTTAATATACAGATATAGGGTAAGTATAGGTATAAGTTAGGTATAGGACATATATCAAACTTACATCTTGCGCAATAAAAGTGCGATTTATTAGTTTTAAATTTTAATTAAAATGTAATCACATAAATTTAACTTTTTCATTTCAAACACTGGTGTGTATCTATGTCTCTTAAGAAAGAGTTTGTTGTATAGTTAGGGTTAGGGTTAGGGTTAGTTGATGTATACTTAGGGTTAGGGTTAGTAAGAAAGAGTTTGTTGTGTTTGATGTCGTTCTGGTAGTCCAAGGAATGCAACTCATTCGTCTCAATAACCCAAGCTCTGTTGTTTTTTCAAGTTCTGCCTAGGGGTGCTGGTCGATGACCATATTCGTTGTCTAGAATA
This sequence comes from Cepaea nemoralis, assembly GCA_014155875.1. NCBI lineage: Eukaryota > Metazoa > Mollusca > Gastropoda > Stylommatophora > Helicidae > Cepaea > Cepaea nemoralis. The sequence goes on from JACEFZ010019118.1 coordinate 10,617, forward strand.
GCGCCTAGTAGGTTATGGGGCCTATGATTTATCTCCACGAGGTTGGAAAATCTGCCTAGTCAGCAGAAAATCAGCTGTTCTGTAATCAAAGAGAATGTTAATGTTATTTGGTATGAAACGTTGAAAGTCGGTTAGACGCTGTGGTAGAGGGTATTCAAGGCAGACGTGGCTTTAAGAAAGGTCGACTTCATAACAGACACTGTTGGTTGGTTGCAGACTTGCCGCTATTGCAGCTGTGAAATGACAAATTGTGATAGAGGTGGACAAAGTAAGCAATGTTATGTTAGCTAGACTTCGAGAACACTCTTTGTATTATTGAAAGATGGACCAATGGAAGGTTAGTGTAGCAGACATTGTGGTATAGAAAGTTGAAGATGTCAGCCATGGGAAGTGGATCTTTGCTGACGAATACTCAGATGATATTGAAACTATCCCAGATGGAGCCACAGATTGCATTGCCATAAATGTTGTTATGAATGTTTCATTAGAGCTCATGTGCAACGAAGGTTTGGAGTTGTTAGTGGTGCTACATAGAAAAGTTGTGAAGCTATCTATGAAAGACAGAGACACTTTGTGTTAGAAAAGAAAAAAAAAAACCAAGAGTGTGAAGAGCTGGGTGATTAGTATGCATAAGTGCTTCTTTAGTGGATACTCTGGACTGATAAGCTGAAGCTTTCGGTAATGTAAAAGAGGGAAAGTGTTGACGTTGATGAATATGTCTTGTGAAATGTCTGTTCAGATAACAGTTCAAGACACGTTTGACATAACTACAGAAGCAATATTTGTTCCTACATTTTTATAAGTTTACACAAGATATTTATAAGTTTGGTCGAGATGTTTCATGTTTTGACCAACATTTTTCCCCATTTGGTTAACACATTTTCTTACTTCGGTAAACATATTTCAGTTTAGCCCATATATTTTTCCCTTTTGGTTAACAAATTTTCCTAAGTTTTATAAGTTTTGTGTAACTTTTTTTCTTCAATTGGGCGATATTTTTTCATTAGGTTAACACATTTTCCTAAGTTTTATAAGTTTTGTGTAACTTTTTTCTTCACTTGGGCGATATTTTCTCATTAGGTTAACACATTTTCCTCCTTTTCATAAGTATGGTTGAGATATTTCTCCACTTGGCCAATATTTTTCCCATTTGGTTAACAAATTTTCTTACTTTTCAGAAGTTTGGTGTATGTTTTTCTTTACTTGTTCACTATTTTTCTCATTAGGTTAACACATTTTCCTAAGTTTTATAAGTTTTGTGTAACTTTTTTCTTTACTTGGGCGATATTTTTCTCATTAGATTAACACATTTTCCTAAGTTTTATAAGTTTTGTGTAATATTTTTCTTCATTTGGGCGATATTTTCTCAATAGGTTAACACATTTTCCTCCTTTTCATAAGTATGGTTGAGATATTTCTCCACTTGACCAATATTTTTCCCATTTGGTTAACAAATTTTCCTAAGTTTTATAAGTTTTGTGTAACTTTTTTCTTCAATTGGTCGATATTTTTCTCATTAGGTTAACACATTTTCCTAAGTTTTATAAGTTTTCTGTAACTTTTTTCTTCACTTGGGTGATATTTTTCTCATTAGGTTAACACATTTTCCTAAGTTTTATAAGTTTTGTGTAACTTTTTTCTTCACTTGGGCGATATTTTTCTCATTAGGTTAACACATTTTCCTAAGTTTTATAAGTTTTTGTAACTTTTTTCTTCACTTGGGCGATATTTTTCTCATTAGGTTAACACATTTTCCTAAGTTTCATAAGTATGGTTGAGATATTTCTTCAATTGGTCGATATTTTTCCCCTTTGGTTAACACATTTTCCTCCTTTTCATAAGTATGGTTGAGATATTTCTCCACTTGGCCAATATTTTTCCCATTTGGTTAACAAATTTTCTTACTTTTCAGAAGTTTGGTGTATGTTTTTCTTTACTTGGTCAATATTTTTCCCATTAGGTTAACACATTTTCCTAATGTTTATAAGTTTTGTGTAATTTTTTTCTTTACTTGGGCGATATTTTTCTCATTAGGTTAACGCATTTTCCTCCTTTTCATAAGTATGGTTGAGATATTTCTCCACTGGGCCAATATTTTTCCCATTTGGTTAACACATTTTCCTAATGTTTATAAGTTTGGCCGACATATTTATAAGATTAGTTGAAACATGTCTTTACTTGGACAATATTTTTCACATTTGGTTAATAAAGTTTCCTACATTTTAAAAGTTTGGATGCGATATTTCTTTACTTGACCAATATTTTTCATCTTTGGCTAACAAATATTCCTACTTTAGTCGACATATTTTCCTACTTTTTGTAAGTTTGATCGAGATATTTCTGTATACGGCCACCATTTTCCCCTTTGGCTATCAAATTTGTCCTACTTTTTATGAGTTTGGCTGAGAAGTTTCTTTACTTGGTCAATAGTTTTCACCTTTGGCTAACAAATGTTCCTACTTTAGTCGACATATTTTCCTACTTTTTGTAAGTTTGGTCGAGATATTTCTGTATACGGCCACCATTTTCCCCTTTGGCTATCAAATTTGTCCTACTTTTTATGAGTTTGGCTGAGAAGTTTCTTTACTTGGTCAATAGTTTTCACCTTTGGCTAACATGATTTCCTACTTGAACCATATTTTTCACATTTGACTAACAATTTTCCTACTTTTCATGAGTTTTGTCGAGATATTTCTGAATTTGGTCAGCCTTTTTTATATTTTGGTTACCCTTTTTCTTAGTGTTATTGACATATTTCTTGACTTTGTCCTCAATATGTAACATTTTCTCACCACATGGCAACTATATACACCGTCAACACGAAAGGAAATCAACAAACAACACACTGTTATAGTTTATACCTGTTTATTTACAGTACTTTTTTAACAAGAAAAAAATATCAAAACATAATGTCATTATACGAAATGCTTCAGCTACCTATCGGATGTTCAGTGATGTGATATACATAGAAACTAGTCGCGGGTATTGTCTCTACCAGGTACTTAGTGTCGGGTCTGTTGTGTAGGGCGTTATTGAACATGTCACTATCCTGGATTATGGCTGTAAAGTCATCAAATTCTTGCTCGTTGTTTACTAAAAAGGGTACGTCGAGTTCACAGGCGTTGTTTGATGATGAATGGTAAAATCTAAGTTCATTCGTTTCCTTATGTCTTAAAATCATGTGATGGCTATAATTTATCTTAAAGCGACATGTCTGTCTACTAAATACTGGTTTTAATGTCTCGGGCCAGTCTATTGGTTGTACTGCGTCTGGTCGGTGAAAAAAGTTGTAGGTCGATATATGTTTGTTGATGTTCTGATGTGTCCTAAGGGCTGCCCAGTTGTCTCTATATGTCTGTTGGATGTCGTCGTCGTCGGGGAGTTTGTCTAAGGTCTTTAGTTCCTCATCTATCTCTACTTCCTCATCTATCTCTATGTCGGCTTCCTTTGCTACCACTTGCTCGTTATCGTGTTTATGGTTTTTTGATGGTTGTGTGTCTGCTGATGCTTTTCTTTTGCATGCTGCGGGTGTAGTATCCGTGTTTGTTGTTGAGAGTGTATTATTCGTGTTTGCTGTTGATGGTGTAGTGTCCGTGCTTGCTGTGGGTGTTGTTGTTGATGAAGTCTGGTGATGTGTTTTTATATGGTATTTTAGGTTGTCTTTTCTGTTGTATAGATTGCCACAGAGGTGGCATGTATGAGTTGTGGTTTTGTGTGCGGTGTTAATGTGACGTGTAAGATTGCGGTTTTTTGTAAAGTTTTTACCACAGGTGTGACATAGATAGCTATTTTTCTGACTGGTGGCCATCATGATAGAAAATATGTAGTAGTATTTGATGATACGGTGATAAAGCAATAAGTTGGTTCCAGTAGCTGATGTGTGAGTTGTGATACTACGACAATATTATCCAACACAGTTATCGCTTGTGGTATTAGATAACGATTCAGTGACAGCGCAATAATCTCGTGTCGCTGTAATGACTAAGGTATAGTGATCAACCACAATATGTTTTGTGTAGCTTCCTGTAGTTTTTTTCACGTTTTCGCAAGTCGTTGTAAGCACTGGTCGCCAAATAGCTGTGAAGAAGGGTAAAATCATTATATTTTACATTTTTTCACAACCATAAGACAATCATGACTATAGTATATCTACAGAAATTATTTCATATCACATAACTTTTAAGACATATTAAAAGGAATATTTTGATCTTTTGCTGTCCCTTGTAGTAAAATATTTATTTGTTTCTGTTGATCCCGTCCATACAATGGGTCTTCTCCATGACTATATGCTTTTCCTCTTGTGCTAGCAGCGGCTTGTTTCGTAATGCTGTTCTTTGTGTTATTTATATGGCATATCAAGGTGTACTATACTAATGAGCAAAGGTGAATATGCCCCCTAATACCTAGGAGTGAAATATTTAGTGTTGCTCCTTTAGTGAAAAACAATGGTGAATGCAGACCAATAATTTGTGGTAGACTGTCAGAGATTTCTTTTTTTCTTGTATGTACCCCTGTAAGGTAGCTTTTTCCTGGTTATGTCAGCAAATTTTCACTCTGGTGAAACGATAAAGATTTTTTTTTTTTTACACAAGGGATATCATATTGTAAGCTTTACATGAATTTGACACCACGTATTTGATTTTTATGTAGCCTTGGCACAATGTGAAGAGACACATTATTTTTAGACCGTGTATCTTAGTGATTTACATTGATACATTAGTGACCACAGAGAATGACTCTAAGTTGTCCTGTGGCTGCAAGTTTTTCACTCAGACAGCTCAGTTTGTGTCAGCACCTTTTCACTCTGGAGAACCAGTGTACTTTAATGAGCGGATATATGATCCATAAATATTGAATAGTTGAATACATGATACATCCTGTTTCATATACATAAGTTAGTGCGCAGAAAGATGACGTCCTTGTGGCTGGCTACGTAATTAGTGACCATAGATCCTTGTCTTACACTGTTCAATACACTTAGTGGAGATAGGAGAGACAAGTAGATGACTTGATCCCCCTACTACACATACCTCTGTGAGTGACAGAATTGCGTTGCTCCAACACTGCGTGGTTGATGTGTCTTCTCTTATGTTCAAATCTGTCGAACCAGAATCAGGATACTTTTAGTGAACAGAAAACGGAAAACATAAAAACATGGTTGATATACTTTAGTGAAAAACACACTTGTTCATATGTATACATTACATAGTTAGAATGCACCACATCATCTACCATCACTTACCCTACATCATAGACAGCATAAGGACGACCGAGAAACAGACACTCACATAGATTGACACAAAGTGGTTAGTAGGTCACCTGTGCTTTCAGTAGTCATCTACATATATTATTATTGTATAAACCCGTATTCACCACAGTATACTAGTATAGCGTTAATTTCCGTGGTAAGAGCGTCAGTTTGCCGACTACTAGCTAGTATTTATCGCCGTTGTACTATGCTGGTATGATCTGAGAGACTACTACATCGTAGAGCGACTCTGTATATCACACTCTACTTACCACAGCTGTTTCTTTAGTGAGGTATTTTCGATAGCCCTTGTTGCAAACACAGTGTCCTTAGCCGACATTTGAGCTCCTTTATAATGACGTTGAGTCAAACTATACAACAACCAGTGCAATCCGGTTAGACGTATACAGTAAAACACCTAGATATTCTCATTAAAACATGTATAGTCAGAGGTTTGTATCGTTATACAGTGGTCTTACCATGCGTTGATTTAGAGTGTTTACAGTCCCACCCCCAAAAACATGTCTGGGCATGTATACCGTGGTTAGGTCACGATGAGTCATTCATGGTTTTCCCCAAAACATGTCTGAATACGTTCAATCATGTTCACCGCCGACATCGTCTTGCGCTGAGTCACCCAGGAGCTCACCTTCAAGTCAGCCGACTATGAGTTCATGCTTCAGCTTTTACTATGAGCCTTAACCTCGGGTATTCTAATATTGCTGTCGGAGTATTTATCTAGCAACCCTGCCCCTCGTCTACCCCGTAACAAGGATCAGAAGTACTTATCTAACCTTCCCTCCATTCTCTCACCTCTTAACAACGAATTTCACTAATCCATACTCACTACATTCAATACTATCGGCCATCCTTACCTTTTTAAGGTTTTCATTTGTAACTCGTATGATGATAGTGAATAAACCGTTCCGACTCTCTACATACCATATACCAACCCTACTTTTACTTATCACGGTTTTCCTATGACACTCGGCGCGGCTCGTGGGTTCGAACCCCCCTCGCCCCACCCCATGCGCCGCCCCCTTCGCACCCCACCCCGGCGCGCCCACCCTACGTTCACCTGCACCCTAGACGCTCCCGCGGAGATACACTGTACCCCTAAACCTTACACAGCCCCAATGTATTGTTGATAGTCTTACGCCCGGCCCTATATAGATAAAATAGATGAGAAAAATAAAAGGGAAAGAAACCGAGGAAGAGCACTGTAACCCTAATACACATTCAATCACATGCTGTTAGTTTTTAAGCCCCGCCCACTACAACAATAATTAACAGTAATCATTACATTAAAAATAAATAAATAAATAAATAAAATTCTCAACCCAAAAAAGGGGAGGTAATAACGCAAGAAAGCATTAAATTATGTATTCCTGAGTTATATCCCTTGCCCCGAAGGAGTCGCTTTTTGACGTCACGGCTCAGGAGCTATACTTTTTATATAAGGATTTTACTAGGTCAATCCTAAGGATTACTCCTGAAAATATAATCAGTTACCACCTAACCCACTACTCCCAGGGCAGTTGTATCAAACCTACATCGATGGGGATCCAAATACATTACCTAACGGCAGACATGCGTGGTAGCCATTATCTAATGCAGCTCCCACGTGAATATTCGTTTCGTATCTTTTGTAGGATGTTGCGATTAACGGTAGATAGATTTTCTAATGCAATTTTACATTCAGTAGTTTGCCATTGCTTTCTGAATGAGAATTCAACGTTCAAGTCTAATTGACCGGCGTGTGGACGGAGTCCATAATCCCGCCGTCAGCCGAAGGAAGCGTAAGCTCGATAGCCTCAACCCACTCTCCACAGATCTCGGTCTTTGGTGTTCTGGATCAACTCGGCTGTTGATATTCCTCAATGTCACCGTCTCAATCCATCCAGCATCATTTCTCTTGGTCTGCCTCTGCCTCTCTTTCCCTCGATCTTTCCGGTCGTCACGATGTTCCCCAGTGCCTCTCTTATCATCACATGGGAACTTTTTTTATTTATTTTTTTTTATTTTTAGCATATCCTTTTACAGGACTTAGCTGTCAACACCAGCATCTTTCAGCTGTATGTTGATCTCTTGGCAAGATTACGCTCAGTAGTTTGCCATTGCTTTCTGAGCGGCCGGCTCAGTATCCCGCAAGTCACGACGGGGGTCGAACCTACTCAGTTCTCGCTCCGCCACGAGACTCTGCGTGATAAACGGGATTACAGAGAGAAAGTGTTGTAGCCCCTCAGCCAGAGAGACCGGCACATGGGAACTACTGAACTAAAATTGCCCATTAAATCGCCAACAGCTAAGAAATGCTGAAGTTGATTGCATCGTCCTTTAAAGCATATGCAACTAAGTAATCATTACCAGTGTGACGTGTGATGCAAGGGCATCTTCCGGCATGGGTCAGACAAACAGAATATAGAATATTTCCTATGTCTCTGTGACTAAAATAATGTTTACCATACGAGGGATGCGCAAAGTATAAAAGCATAATTGCTTCTAGAAAACCATTGTTGAAATTAGAAAGAAACAAATACAAGTATGGCAATTATGCTGTAAGAATGACAATGACCTGAAAATAATGTTGTAAATATATTGACGCGAAGCTAGTTTTTACAATAAATGTAAAATATAACACTTGAACAAAATAACAGAATGTAGTTATTGACTGGGCAGTTTACAATCGCTAGATGTATTTCCTTTACAATATATGGCTATCAACCCCGACATTTGTAGACTTTCATTAAGTTTGTGGTTAGTTAGTTCAACGTTAGTTCAATAGTTCGACGTTGTTGTCTGAAAATTTAATGTAGACTTATTAGCACTTGCTGTCTTGATAGGCGATAGTTTATAAAATAGAAATATACCTCTCTGGGCTGAATTTAGAGACCATGCGTTGCCCATGCAGGATGACGCCTCTCTCGGCCTGCCTAGTTTACTCCGCCTGTTGTGTCTTCCATTCTAGACCAGTTGCCGACCAAGGCTTAGGGCCTGTTCTGCCCTGCCGTGACATTTGGTCTTTAGGTTGCATTTCCTCCCACTAAGGTAAGGCTTGTACCCTCCCAATTGCGCTCCTCCGACCGAAGCCGTTGGCACGTTGTAAAGTGTCGGGTTTGGTAAGTACTGCCCAACATTCGGCGTTAACAGAAAGCAGGTATTACCGTCTTGATAGATAATAGTTAGTTTCTTTCATATCCTTTACACGATTTCGCAGTCAACCCCAGCATTTATTTTTGCTGTTTGTGATCTCTTGGCAAGTTTACGTTCAGTAGTTTGTCATTGCTTACTTAACTACCGGCACCCATACCATTTCATAAAAAACCAATGCAAGGCTAGCTGCTGCAAAAACGCCCGCAGCTGTGTTTCGAATGCGGTATGCAGGATTACAAACTGCGTCCGTAAAACCTTTAGCCACGGAGCCGGCAGATAGATGGCAGACACAGCGTAAATAAATTATATTGTGTCTACACACTTTCGAGGAAATTACTGTCAATTTACATCGCAGTACTAATTTTTCTCTTCAAGTGACGACTATTTGTCGACTGCTCTAATATTTTCCGTACCATGTCATTCATTTAAATGCCATTTCTTATTCTCGTGTGTTTTACGTCATTCCTTTTTGCTCTTCTCCGTGGGGAATAACGGTAATGTGACTTTAATAGCTCGTCTGTCAGGATGTCTCAGTTGGAACAAGTTAAAAGGTAGGGACCACAACAAAAAAGAGCCAGCTCTGCTAGCCAAATAAACTGTGTCAGCATTCATTATGTACATCAGATGTTCACAAAATGGTTAGAGCGAAAGGAACCGTTACACCAAAATCGTATACAGAATAGTTCATAAAAGCTGTTGCGTTTACATTATGAATATTTCAATAACAACAGTTAACATTTCACTTGGTTTAGATCTTACTACTGTAAATATTTTGTACCCAAATGCAATATTAAAATGAATGAAGACTATTTGAAACAAGTCAATGTATGTAAGGATTCAAGTACTTTAATAACAGCAGATTGAATATGTATTAATGAGGAGCGGCTGGCCGAGAGGCTAGATCGCCGGACTCTCATTCGGGAGACTCGGGTTCGATCCCTCGGCAAGGAGTCGGATTTTTTTCTGTCGGGGGCAAGAAGAAA
>JACEFZ010019118.1:25000-152500 GCA_014155875.1 Cepaea nemoralis
TGGTCACTTAATGTAGTTATTGTAAAGGCCTTTATCTCTTTGGTATTGTTTTTCATTATTGTTTGTTAATGGAAGATGATCTTGTGTTGATTTTTAACAGTGGTGAGAGCGTCGGCTGTTCAGAAAACTTAAGCAAACAATCGAACGTAATTTGCCTTATAGATCACAGCTAAAATATTGATGAGGTTGATTGTGACGTCCTGTAAAGGACATGCAGCGCACTTAACTGTGCTAATGAAGGCTTGTCGCTGCAGCAATCTGCGTTGTTTGTGATTGTCGTACTGTCAATGGGATCCTCTCCATATCTCGTACTTCTAATATTCATTGCACTTTCACTAGACGAGAGAGGCAGAGGATGACAGAGAATGGTGATTGTGGTGATTAAACAGCTCGGAGACAGGTGATAATAATATAAGCACATCCAACTCCATCAAGAAATCAGATGACAGAGAGGGCTGGAGAGTCATGATCGCCGACATCTGCTCCGGAAGAAGAAGCAACAACAAAAATAACAACAACAACATCAGCAACAGCTTGATATGTTAATAAAATAAATTTAATATGAAGCCACACCAGACAACTTAAATAATCTACATACTTTGGTTGTGTGCGGTTTATACAGCTTAGTGTGGAAACAAATCAGGCTTGTGCTCTTGTAAATTCTACCCCAGTGGTACGTAGTCAGTGCAGTGTTATCATTCTACCATAAAGACATGTCAACAGTTCCCATCAGCAGTTACCTGAGTATAGCTGTGGTAGCTGTGATCAGGACCAAGAAAAAAAAATAGCCAGCGTGTACACTAAGAGCACACAAGGACAACTCGGAAGCTCAAATAGAGATTCGGTTATCTGGTGACAGTGCTGACAACATACGGGAAACATGCAGAATAATCCAAGTAAAGGTAGCTTTCTACAAAAGACCAACATTCTGTGTACCTTATCCTTTTGTAGGAAGTCGAAAAATGAGTTCTGAGATGTCACAGCTGTGTCTATATGTTAGAGCTGTCTAACTGTCAGAGTTGTCTACATGTCAGAGCTGTCTACATGTCAGAGCTGTCTACGTGTCAGAGTTGTCTAACTGTCAGAGCTCTCCACACTTTGCTATATTTGCAATCAGTTTTACTGTCAGCTCTCCACTTCAGCAACCTTTATAGACAAAGAGTCATGAAAGAGGCGTGCCATCATGCAATAAGCTGTCTTTATACTGCTCTCTCTAACCTGCAGGTCATCTTTAATGTCCCAGTAGTGGGTGCGACGGGGAGAAAGAAAGAAAAAAAAAAAAGGGGGGGGGGGGGTGGAGAGCAGGGACAACGACTGCTTCACTTGTTTCCTAATTTTGACAAGTGCCGCGCTGTTCGCTTGTACAATAAAATATATTCCGGGCGGTCACCGTGTGTTTCTGAACGCATGCTTATATGGAGTGTACGATTATGTTTAATGACTGTGCAATGTTTGAAAATATTGCCGGTCCAAGTTTTGTATTTACCTATTACGTTGCTTGAACTTTACAGAGGGTGAATACAAAATTCTATGCTCGGTAGCCTTATTTTTGCCCGCTCTGTGGCGAAGGCCTTACGGATGCAATTCTCAATCCCGCATACGGCGTTCGAAACACAGCTACGGGCGATTTGGAAGCAGGCCGCTTTGCGTTGGTTTCATTTTCAAAGGTATGAGTGGCGGTCGTTCAGAAAGCAGTGACAAACTACTGAACGTAAACTTGCCAAGAAATCACAGCCAAAACAATGATGGAGTTGACTGCGATGTCCTGTAAAGGATATGCAACTAACCTGTTTTTCAAATGCCTGGTTACGCCCCTGGATATGCACATTTGAAGCTGGCATACCAGCTGTCAATTATTCACACCAGCGCTTTTCCGGAACAATCATTCTGGTGCGTTATCAAAACTGAAAATCAAAGGAGACTTTTGCACGTTCTATTGTGCATTGAACATATGGTGCTACTCTGATATTTTATAGACCACTGGTTACTCAGTGAGTGGTGTAGTGAGTATCACGAAGGCCGCCTTTATTTCCCCAAACAATTACTAGTGCCAAATTTAGGCTCGCTTGATCTAGGAACCCAGGTCAATTTTAAACATTCGAATCCGTCTCGATGAGAAGTCGAACTCAAGACATGCCAAGTCTAGCTACTATGTCATTGCAGCTTCCATGCTACGTTATGGAGAGGCTACACCATTCACGGCCACAACAGTATGTCAGATAGGTATCATTCCGCCATAAACAAGCTTCAATAATTACTGAAACAAACATAAATTTATTAAACAGATGATATGTGTTGTAGAGCAGGCATTCACAATTGTGACAAATGCACCTGTGTTTTTGAAGCCATAAAACGTATGTGTGTCTGTTTCTGCAGCACACCAAGTTGAAGGTCAGTGCTGCGGAATACACTGCTACTGGCAGACATTTTGTAGGAAGACATTCAGCCCTGACTGCCCACTCCCGGCTGTGGAATGTGCTACAGGTGGGTTTGATCATTTGCAATCCTTTGATTTTAATTATCAAGGTTAACTTTGATCTTTAGCCTGTGAAGTTGTTTAAATGCTGTTCACAATGAAAAATACTCAGCTAGGAACCTACAGTAATTATTAGCATATACAGGATTTTAGCATCTGTTTAGTAAACCTGGTTGTATGGGCGTGTTCATATAGGGGAGTTTGAAAGTTATTATAGTCTCTCTCTCTCTCTCTATATATATATATATATATATATATATATATATATATATATATAATATATATATATATATATATATATATATATATATATATATATACAGACACACTCAGGGAGAGAGAGAGAGAGAGAGAGAGGAGAGAGAGAGAGAGAGAGAGAGAGAGAGAGAGAGAGAGAGAGAGAGAGAGGGGGGGGAGATTTTGATAAAAAGAGAGAGAGGGAGATAAAGTGTATAGGTTATCTTTGAAATATACCTGGTGTTTGTAATGTCTCACAACACTTTGCAATAGAAACTTTGAAGCGAGAAGCAGAAACACTTATTCAGAGCAAAAGAAATTCAAAGAGACAAACAGTGATTTTTACTAAAGTGCTCTCTATAATAACCATAGGACAAAGAACTAGAGCCAAGGAACTAAATGGTATGATTCATCCCTTGAAACATGACCAAAAGTTTCGATAAATGCAATTGTCTATGGATATCTGACAACTGTATCTCCCTGGTCACGATCGAGCAAATTAACTTGCAAAGCTGGGCAGATCTTGATCTTCAACTGGTGCATTTAACCACATCACCATCATCATCATCATCATCATTATCATCATCATCATCATCAAGTGACAGCCATTTGGTGTGGGCGTTCATGTCTTACCACAAATCTCGGTCTTTGGTTTTTCTGGATCAACTCTGCTGCTGATATTCATCCATACCACCGTCTCAGTCTACCCAGCATCATTTCTATTGGTCGGCCTCTGCCTCTCTTTCCAATGTTCTCCAATTCCTGTCTACTCATCACATAACCAAAGAAAGTTGTATGACTTTTTCTTATTGTTGCATATAATATTCTAGTTTCATTAGCCTCTTTCAGGCAATCGTCGTTAGTTACTCTGACAATCAAAGGATTTCGCAACAATCTTCTTAAGATCCACATCTCTGTTGCTTCCAAGTTCTTCCTAATTCATTTCTCCTGGTCGAACTCTGCCTCTCTCCCCCTCGATCTTTCCAGTCGTAAAGATGTTCTCCAATGCCTCCCTTCTCATCGTGTAACCACAGAGTATGAAAATCAAAAATGGGAATTGTGGCTGACTCGGTCACACGACCATTAACAGACTCTGTGCCAAACAAAAAATTGTCGATTCCTCCTTTTTTTTAGGCCTAAAGAATGTGATGGTGCTATTATATCACAGACCCTTAGCATGAAACTATTCTGGGACAATTTATTGTTAATTATTACGTGACGATATAGCACGTCACACCATAACGGCAATCTCTGCTGTGGAACCACCTTGACAACTAAAGGAGATTGAACCCAAACCACTGTCTTAGTAGGCTAGGTTAGTTCAGTTCAAAACACTGAACAAATAACTGTCTAAGACTGCCAGTGTCAACAACGGTAAGAGATGTGTGGTTATGTAAGGGAAGTGACTAACCACTTCATAGTGAATCCTGAAGTACAGAGTGAATGTTGGGGACGTAACTAATTAACATGTAGTGAATTCTTAGTACAGAATGAATGAATGTAATGGAGATAACCGATCAGCGTGCGGTGAATTCTGTTGTAGAAAATGAGTGAATGTAGGAGGAAATAACTGATGAACGTGTAGTGATTTCCTTAGTACAGGAGGGGGGGGGGGGGGGGGGGGGGGGGGGGGGAGTAGAGGAGAATACGTTTAAGTAGGGGGGAGTAACTAGTCAATGTATGGTGTATTACGTAACACAAAAATAAGTAAATATAGGGGAAGCAACTGATTAACGTATGATAAGTTGCTTGGTATCGAATGAATGTAGAGACAATAACTGATGATCATATGCTAAATTCCTTAGTACTGAGTGAATGAATGTATGGCAAGTAGCTGATCAATGTATGATTAGTCCCGTAGTAAATAATTAGTGAAGAGAGATGTCAGAAGAAACTGATTAACTTTGTAAAGAATGAATAAATGAACGAATGCATGAATAAATGTAGACAAAGTAACTGTTCAACATATGGTGCATTCTGTAGTGCAGAATAAATAAATGTATGGAAAGTCACAGATTAATTTATGGTGTGAAGAGGTGACTTCCCTAGTACAACAAACTACTGAGGGTGATATTGCCAAGAAATCAACAATCAGCTGAAAGATGCTGACGTTGAACAATTTTTTTCCCTAGTACAAAAAAATGAATTAATGCAAGGGAAGTAACTGGTAAACATTTGGTTATATCATTAGCATAGACAGAGTTATCTAAACATGTATTATTTTTTCTCTTATGCTCTTATTTTAACATATTTCTAACACTAGGTGAGGTAAATATCTTTTCACTGTTCCCCCATTTTGATTCCTTGGACTACCAATTTGCTTGCCACCTGAGGTATGTGCCACCCCAGAAACTGTACAGCCTGAGCTACACCATCAACATCCCCAGTGTCGGCTTCAACACAACATCTCAACATTTTACAGTTTCCTCCAATTCCAGAGGCGATCACGAAAGAAGGCTATCACAGTAAGAATGCTTCTGATTGCGTTTATCTTGCTTAATGCTAGATACAACTGTGGGTGTTGTCCCTTGCTTTCTGTTAAATTGTGTGTGTGTGGTGTGTGGTGTGTGTGTGTGTGTGTGTGTGTGTGTGCGTGCGTGCGTGCGTTAGCTCATTTTTAACTCAAACGTAGTCTATGCAACATGCTACAACGTCTAGTGGATTGGACTGATTTTTGCTGTAGATTAGCTTTCCCTGTTACTAGTGTCCCTCGTCATCAAGCAAACCCACTCCGACTTCAGTGGTACTTGTAGTGTACATACCCTAGTCAAGGACGAGAAATCAACATTTCAGTCTATCTGACAGGTGTAGGGGTTTAACATGCTACCTCGATATCACTGGATCAGCGCACTTGAATAGCAAGAGCGAGCGCTTTTGTCCATGTGGCCATGCTGAACTCCATTGAATCGAGTGTATATCGTGTGTATATCGTGTGTATCTCGTGTGTATATCACGTGTTTCTAGGGGTCGACGTGGCCGCGAGGGCTAATGCGCTTGTGCTTAAGTTGACTTCTTGTCCAGACAGCAATGGCAAACTACTGAATGTAAAATTGCCTAGCAAATCAATCTGGGGTTGAGGTTGATCGCAATGTCTTGCAAAGGATATTCAAAATTCTTTTTCCTCTACTTTTTAATATGCGTATTCACTGGCATAGGAATGGAGCATGATGGGGCAATCCTTTGCCGAGATGTTGAAACCGCGATTAACTAACTAATATGCAAATTGTCTTGCCTTGAAACTGGCTGTCCTTTCTATTTTATGTCTTTCTGTCAATCTCAATTTTCGTTTGCTTCTGTTCGTGCTGCCTCCTTTTTTTTTCTCTTCACAATTATCCTGTGTCCCTTTCAAAGACATCGACCTCCTTTCTGTATCAATGTTTAGTTACTACTTTCAGCTATAAATCATCTCTAGGGGCTGTTCCACCAAACACAACCCAGCCAATGGTCCTGGTTTCCATGCCAGCATGCAGTATTGCAATATGGTGTTATGCGTATATTTTCTGGACCAGATATCACTCGATGGGTAATGTTATCAATATCAGACTGGCTGTTTTACTTTTAATACTGTTGTCTGATTCCCATTAAGGTTAAGGGAGACCTGTGGTTGCACAGTAGTTAGTACACCTGAGTACTGACCTGATGGTCACGTATCAGATCCCGATTGTGGCGAAGATACCTTTTTTTAATTGACCTAGATTCCCAACCTAAAACAGGCACTAGAAAATGTATAGGGAATAAGTTAGGCGAGCATAGTATTGACAATATCACCCATCGAGGTCACAATCTCTGGACAAAACATGGGACAGGCACCATATACCCAATACGGCTCAACACGTTAAAAGGACCTTTAATTTGTTTACTGTGACATATTGCCGTGCTCCGTGGCCAAAGGCTTGCGAACGCGGTTCGTGAGCCGCTTACCAGGCGATCGAAAGTAGTCGCGACCGATTTGTGAAGCAGGCCGTGTCGCGTTGTGTTATAATCTGTTGGTATGGGAGCCGGTCGTTCAGAAAGCAATGGCAAACTACTGAACGTAAAATTTGCCTAGTACATCAACAGCAGCTGAAACATGCTGATGTTGACTGCAACGTCCTGCAAGGGATATGCAACATTAAAATAACAAATAAAAAACATATAATCAATGCACTTGAAGGCGTGTAAAGGGGTTGTTTACTTGTTTACTTTACTGCTATGTTAACAGTTAGATGCATATTCTTTATAGGACGTCGCAGTCAACTCGAAGAAGTGTGTGATTTCTTGACAAGTTTACGTTCAGTAGCTTGCCATTGATTTCTGAACGACCAGCATTTATATCATTGTATGAAAATCAACACCAGGCGGTCTGCTACCAGATCTTCGGCAGCTGTGTTTCAAACGCGGCATGCGAGATTACGAATTTCATCCGTATATCCTTCGCCTCAGAGCCCGTGGATGCCGTGTAGTCATGACAACACTAGAACACTGGGTTGACAGGTGGGGCACTAACCTGCTCAATGTCTATTGTCTACTGTGTAACCACAGATGGATGACGTCATGTTTCCTAATCCACATTTGTCATGAAGTGTATGTGTCTGGCAAACCTAAGCTTGCGTTCAAGGGCCAGAAGTGTTGGACTGATTTTACGCATCGTTTTCTTGGGATTCCTCTAGCCATCTTTTTTTTTTTTTTTTCGTAATATGCTCTTATCAACAGTTCACCAGGATTCACTCTCTTTAGATTACACTACCATGGCCACTTAGCAGAAAGGTATTCTGGTTAATAAACGAATATCTTATGTAGTATGTCTAATAGTAAGCGAGACTAAAACCATCCAGCTGTTTATTACCAACAATGCTACTTATCTAGTATGTCCTTCAAATTAATTCCAATGAGAGCCGGCGCCTCATACGATGTCATTGAGATGTGTGGCTTCTCAAGGAAACTATCTTGAAAATGTTGATCGTGTCCCTTTGAAATCGTGTGTTTAGTGCAGAAGAACTGATAGATCATCTAGGCTTGAAGAGAATGTTGCCGCAAGGAGTGACCAGAGGATCTAGCCGACACTTAAAACCTCAAGGAAAGGCCAGACGAACAAATAACCAGACTGCTACGGGTACCATTAATATTGGGACTCTTCACTGGCTGTTGCAGATGAGGATGGAACACGTATGGGAATGTGCAGTGATATTGTTTCTTGGCTCAACTCAACTCAACTGGTAGCGGAGATGGAAGCCTTCATCTGACCATTTTTTCAGCTGGTCTGTTATGACCTAATGGGTATACTCCAAAATGATGTTAGTTTGTGTGGAATTTAGCTTAGGCAAATGCAAAGTCATGCAGACACAGATTAGTACCTGTTTTCATGTGTTTCAAAAACGTGTGACATATTGCCATTTATTTCGTGTCCAAGAAGGTCTGGGGACATATTCCTTCATATTCTCCTTTGCTCATTTATGACGTTTGTTAACCAGATTTGTGTATACTGTTTACATGACCAGTTCCTCTGTCAAAATGTATGGATTAGTGCAATCATTCAGAGTCAACTCCCCACCGGTCACTCACACTACCAAACCTCAATCAGACCTGGCCAGAGTCGATTCTTGCATCTAATTTATATCTGCTGCACAGAGCAGGAGACTCGTCTTTGACAATGTATAGTCGTTCATAAATGATATAGGTCATATTAAGACCATGTGTCCTCTGTAAAAGAAAGCTCTTCATAATTTTTGTCGTTTACTTTTGGTAGTTTTGATGCATATTTTGATCATGCAACACTGTCTGAGATTTTGTTTTCGAAATGCTCCACTACTAAACACTTACAAAACTTGCTACCAGGTAAGCGTTGCTAATGTATTGAATTGAAACATGCACTGAAAATCAAGTAAGAATGTATGGCTCGGTTGATGTCGGAGACATGGCTACAGTATTGCAGTGTTCAAGCCATGTTTTCAGCCTCATGAGTCTTCACATGCACCATATTCAAATATACTACAAATTCAAGGCCTTGGAGATCACAAATGAAATTATTAGGAATGTTTCGTGTGGAATGGCTCACCTCGCTTCAGAGTCACAGATTGTAAGAATTGCATGGATGTTTTACCCTGGCCATGCAGGAATGCGGGGGAATGAACAGGCTGATAGGCTGGTGGGGAATGCACCTCATGGTGGCAGATCTATGGACAAGGGAGAGGTGGTCGTGCGCCTATGGGTAGCAGGTGGAGAAGGTGTGGGAACAGTTTGAGAACCCGTATGATTTGAAAAGAGTGAGATTGCGGGGGATCGACAGGGTTTCTGCAAGAATCTCAAAACTGAGAGGGAATACCAGAAGAACTTTCAATCTGATAGCAGTGTGACGTGACTCTTCGCTGGCTGTTGAACGAGGGAACGGGGTGTGTATGGGAATTCCTGGGTGCAGTTATGTCGGTTCTTAGCTCAACTCAACTCACACACACACACACACACATGTGAAACCATAAAACTGGCATTCAGACCAACTAACCTGACATGACGTGGTTCGTGCCTTTCCACAGTTTTGATTTTATAACAGCGCTGCATGACACTCGAATAAAAGTGGCGGAAGAACTCATCCTGATCGGCAACCATAATGAGCTGAAGCACTACCATACCAGACTCATGCAGCCGTACACGATCCGAGATCTCAAAACCCCCAATGATTTAAAGAAAGAGAAGGCCAGCTCCAAGGGCAATGCCTCAAGGGCTGCTTATGTACAGTTTGAGAGGCCTTTCTTGTTTAGTTCGCGTTCTTGGTACAAGGATGGATGTCGCAAAAATGTGTCGCAGGTACAGTTGTATGTATAATAATCATAATAATGTCAACCAGTGTAATATGTTCAAGTGATGTTAGCAAATGTGATTGTAAATATATTACTGCTTAAATTTGGTCTATCACAATTAAATAAAGCTGCCGATATGTCCAATTATTAAATTCATAACTATTTTATTTACCGTTCATACTTCTAATTTCTTCGTTAAATTGCATTGTAGTGTGACTCTTCGCTGGCTGTTGCATTGCTTCTTTTACTTTACTTGCAGCAGTATTAGTATTATTACAGTAGTTTACGTATGCCGGTCGTTCAGAAAGCAATGGCAAACTACTGAAAGTAAACTTGCCAAGAGACCACAAATGGGAAAATATGCTGGTGTTTGACTGCGACGTCATGTAAAGGATACGCAACTAACTTTATCTTTAATAGTGGCTACATTCTCAATGAATTATTCAGTTCCCTATCTATAATTCTGCCCTTCTCCCTGGCCTAAGAATTTGCGACTTTCTCCGTAATCCCGTTTATCCACGTGAGCAAACGCAGCTGCGCAAGAATCGGCAACGGTTATCGCCGTGCCCGTTACTTACGGGATATGTGAGTCGGCCGCTCAGAAAGCAGTGGCAAACTACTGAGCGTTATCTTGCCAAGAAATTAACAACAGCGGTAAAATGCTGGTGTTGACAACGATGTCCTGTAATAGGATATGCAGGTGAAATAAATCTATAATTCTGCCGTTGAAATCGGGTGTGTATGAAAAACACAAGTATCATATGACAAAGCTGTTACTAAGAATACAATTTATGACTGAGCTACCGTATGACAATAGACTTACTGTTAGAGGCCAATCTGGGGTGGCGCTCACCAAACCCGACAGCCCACATTATGCCAACGGCTTGGAGCTGAGGAACGCAATTGGGGGTGGGGGGGGGGGGGAATGCTACCTAAAGACTAAATGTCATTGCAGGGCAGACAAAGCCCTAAGCCTTCACCGGCAACTGGTCCCTGATCGAGGCTCCAAAAGGCGAACAGTTAGATCAGTATTGCTTTGCTGATCCGGCAGCTTCTGCAGATTGTCTTGTTCCAGATATATTGGTGTTACCTCTCCTTTAGGGTCAATTAGGAAAGAAAAGAAAGGAGAAAGGAATCATGCTGCGTGGGCAACACATGATCTCTACAATTCAACCCAGGCTTTGTGCTGTAGATAAGTTATTATGCCTTTTTTGAAGCATAGTGTCACAAATCACCATCTGTCAAGATGACAATGTGCCAGTACAGTACTGGGAATAATTACTAGAAGATTCTGTAACAAGATTAAAACAGAAACTAATTATGAACAATGTGGATCCTCACAAATATGTCATACACAGTCTTAGGACACTATTGTTGGTGTTGAATAGAACAATAGGTACTGTAGAGATTATGATTTTCGGTGATGTGCAGAATAGAACACATGGTGATGTGTAGAATAGAACTGTAAAGAATATAAATGTGATTCTATGCACAATAAAACACATGGTCTGGCGTAAAATAGAACATGTGGTGATGTAAAGAATGGAGCAAATGATACTGTGAAGAATAGAACAGAAGGTGATGTGAAACATAGAATACATGGTACTGTGAAGAATATAACACATGATACTGTAAAGAATAGAACATATAGTACTGTGAAAAATAGAACACAAGGTACTGTGAATAATAGTACATATGGTACTGAGAAGAATAGAAAACATGGTACTGTAAAGAATATAACACATGGCAGTGTAAAATAGAACATATGGTACTGAAAAGAATAGAACATTTAGTACCATGAAGAATATAACACATGGTACTGTGAAAAATAGAACATATGGTACTTTGAAGAATAGAACATTTAGTACTGTGAGGAATAGAACACATGGTATTGTGAAGAATAGAACATTTAGTACTGTGAGGAATAGAATACTTACTACTATGAAGAATAGAACATTTAGTACTGTGAGGAATAGAATACTTACTACTATGAAGAATAGAACATTTAGTACTGTGAAGAATAGAATACTTACTACTATGAAGAATAGAACATTTAGTACTGTGAAGAATAGAATACTTACTACTATGAAGAATAGAAAACTTACTAGTGTGAAGAATAGAACACTTGGTCAATGTAAACTAAAATATATGTTATTGTGAAGAATATAAAATATGATACTGTGAAGAATATAAAACATGGTACTGTTAAGAATATAACATATGGTACTGTAATGAATAGAACATATGGTTTACTTATAGAGTACATAGTACTTTGAAGATTAGAACATGTAATGTGAAAAATAGAACACATTATACTGTGAAGAATAGAGCACATTGTACTGTGATGAATAGAACACATGGTACTGTAAAGCATAAAAGATCTGGTGAATATAAAATAGAACATATTGTACTGTAAAGGATGGAACATATGGTACTGTGAAGAATAGAAGATATGGTGAATGAAAAATACAACATATGGTACTGTGAAGAATAGAACACATGGTTGATAACTAAATATAAGTTATAACACATAGAATTATGAAGCATAGACTAACGCACAAATGGTACTATGTAGAATATAACACACATGGGCCCAAAGTTCTGTGACAACTAATCAGCATGAAAATACAAACTAATATTTGACTGTTTCTGTGCTCTACAGATATACCCCAACCAGACCATCTACAAGGAGGATTTTACTCCTGTCATAGCCAGGAAGAGCCTGGTAGAGTTAGAACCAAACAAAGCTCTGTTCAGCTCCCAGGAGTTTACCTACCAGCTGTATCACAGAGATCGGGCACCATATGTGAAATTTTTTATTGAGAGTAAGAATGTTTTCATTGAATGCCAGAAAGAGAGTGGTTAAATTGTACAGGGTGTATTTTTAATGACTGTGCAGTGTTTGAAAATATTGCTGGTCCAAGTTTTGTATTTATCTATTATGTTGCACGGACTTTACAGAGGGTAAATTTTTTGGCCATGTTATGAGAAGAAATAAATTGGAGAACTTTGTGACAACTGGCATGATCGAGGGGAAGAGAACAAGAGGAAGGCAGAGAAGTAAATACCTAGATGGCTTGATCACATGGTATGGTCGAGACAAGAATACTGTGCTGATCCATGACTCTGCTGATCATGTGAGATGGCGAAACATAACCACCTATGCTTATTGGCATGGCACATGATAAATTGATTATCTATACTCCTATGTAAAGTCACTAGAGAAATGTTGAATCTCTATAAACTAAACTTTTGTCTTTTCCTTAGTAATTGTTCCCACTGCTAAGTGACATCACTACAGAAATACTGAATCTTTATAAACTATACTTTTGTTGTTTATTTCCTTAATAATTGTTCCCACTGCTAAGTGAAATCACTACAGAAATATTGAATCTGTTTAAACTAAACTTTTGTCTTTTCCTTAGTAATTGTTCTCACTGCTACAGAAATGTTGAATCTGTATAAACTATATGTTTGTCTTTTCCTTAGTAATTGTTCCCATTGCTAAGTGAAATCACTACATATATACTGAATCTGTATAAACTATACTTTTGTCTTTTTCTTAGTAATTGTTCCCATTGCTAAGTGAAATCACTACAGAAATATTGAATCTGTATAAACTATACTGTATCTTTTCGTTTTCTATTGTCTCAATTTCTAAGTGAAGTTACTACGGAAACACTGACTATATGTAAACTATACTTTATCTTTTCCTTTCCTATTATCTCCACTCTTATGTGAATTCACTACAAAAATATTGAATCTGCATAAACTAATCTGTTATTTTTGCCTTTGTAATGGTATCCACTCCAAAGTGAAGTCACTACCTATTTCTCTCCTATTGTCTCCACTCCTTACTGAAGTCCCTACAGATATATTGAATCTGCACATACTATACTTTTCCTTTCCTATTTATCTGCTCCTAAGCAATGTCACTACATAAATATTTAATCTGTATAAACTATACTTGTATCTTGTTCTTTGTAATTGTCTCACTCTTACGCTTCACTACAGAAGTACTGAATCCGCATATCTTTTACTTTTATTATCTTTTTCTATGGAACACTTGCCACTCCTAAGTGAAGTTGCTACATAAATATGGACATCAGTTAACTATACTTTATCTCCTCACAGAGGGAAGATCAGTCTTGCAACATCTGCAAGGAACATCAGCAAGAGGCAAACTTGTGGCTGGCAGTTTACATACTGCAGCAACATGGCACCAGGAGATCTCTAAATGGAAGCTTGTTTTCTCAGGTAAAATTAGTTATTTCCCATGTGCATGTACATAAGTGTATTGCTTTCACACAGGCCAAGTACATACACTGTGTATATAACAAATACATGGTTAGATTTCTTTAGTCACCCAGTCACACACGGTACAATAATTGCTACACATAGACAATAAATAGCTAATCACAAATAGATAATAGCTAATCACACATCAATCAATCAATCAGGTGCCGTCTCCACAATGAGGGTTGGCTGCAATGGATCTCCAACTCTGTCTGTCTCTCGCCATATCTGTACATTCTGTCAGATTGATGTTCGTCCATCTCTTGATGTTATCTTCCCACTTGTTTCGTTGTCTATCTCTTGCTCGCTTGCCCTCAACCTTGCCCTCCAGTATGGTTTTTTATAAGAGTGCTATGTCTTTTAACGTGGCTAAAATATTTTCACTGTCTCTTTTTTATTTCTTTCATTAACTGTCTTTTCATTCCCAGTTTTTCTAGAACTTCTGTATTTAATTGTTTCTGTTTCCATGAAATACGACATATTCTTCTGTATATCCCCATCTCCAGGGCCTCTATTCAACTTTCTAGTTGCTATTTCAAAGTCCAGGCTTCCAAGCCATACAACAGTGTTGAATATAGTAACATTTGTCAATTCTCATTTTTAATGCGTTAATCAATCACAAAGATCACAAACAGATAATAGACTAACCACATATAGACAGTTGCTAATGACAGGTAGACAATAGCTAATCACAGGTAGATAAAAGCTAATCACGCGTAGATAATAACTAATCACACATAGCTAACCGCTAATTAGACATAGTCAATATCTGTTCACACATAGGCAATAGCTAACCACACATAGACAATAGCTAATCACACATAGATAATAGCTAATTACACATAGAGAATAGCTAATCACACATAGATAATAGCTAATCACACATAGATAATAGCTAATCACACATAGATAATAGCTAATCACACATAGATAATAGCTAATCACACATAGATAATAGCTAATCACACATAGATAATAGCTAATCACACATAGAGAATAGCTAATCACACATAGATAATAGCTAATCACACATAGATAATAGCTAATCACACATAGATAATAGCTAATCACACATATATAATATAAATTTAAATATTGAGCACAACCCACTACTGGCAACGCCGATCACATTCTGGTATGAACCTAAGGCCTATCCACGTCAATATGGAAGCACTATACTCGAGTTTCGCCCTCATTTGAGCTCGTCAGTAGTGCATATCCCTGACCGGATCCGGAAACAGTCCCTGATCACGCGTGTGAAGCGGGTGTGTAACCACACGGCACACACTGGACACACCAAATTATCACAACAGAACATCACAATGCTACCCATCGTAGGCTATGCTCAATAGATAATAGCTAATCACACATAGATAATAGCTAATCACACATAGATAATAGCTAATTATACATAGGCAATAGCTAATCACACATAGACAATAACTAATTACACATAGACAATAGCTAATCACACATAGACAATAGCTAATCACACATGGTTTGTTGCTTTGGACAGAAACAATTAATAGATCAGCAAGGACACAAACCACAAGGTTACAAATCTGAACATCAATAATGACCGGCACTCATACCTTTGTATGGAGACCAACGCAAGGCAGTCTGCTTCCAAATCTCTCCCAGCTGTGTTTCAAATGCGGTATGTGGGATTATGAATTGCATTTGTAACCCCCCCCCCCTCCTCCCCCCCTCCTCCCCCCCCCTCCTCCCCCCCCCCCCCCTTGCTACAGAGCCGACAATAATTGTAAAGGTAAATGTTTTCCCAGTGCAGATACTGCCATTGTGTTGTGAAGTATCCTAGGCCACCATATAGGAGGTAGGGTAGCCAGTTTCCTTCCTCATGCCTTACCCCCCAGACAATTCCAGAGTCTCCATGGTGAAGTGGTCAAGCCAGTCTGTCGCAGGCTCTGAAGGTTGTGGGTTCAATTCCGGGCTGCATCCTTCGGTTCACGAGTGCATTTTTTCTGAGACTCCTATGGGGTCATCATTGGAGCTATGGAGTTAATGCTTTCAGCAGTCCCGCACTGTAGAAAGAGACTGAGCCATATGGGATAAAAACCTAGTGCAGTTAAGTCTACCCTGTCGACTTTTAAGTAACTTAATTCCTATACAATTCTGAAAATTGTCTGGTACCTATTTTTATCAGGTTGAGTAGACCCTAGAACCATGCTGGTTAGAAACATTAACTCCATCTCTACTTGGATGTTTAACCCTGACCACTGTCAAATGTACTGTGATGAAAATGATAACAAGTTTAGCAATAGCAAGTCACAATTAAAAACATTTGAAATCTTTTAACTTATCATCATCATCATCATCATCATCTGCCACTTCTGCCGTCAAGTGTCGTTGGGAGGAATAATTTGCGCTCCAGGCCACCCCACCCCCACCCCCTGGGCGGCACTGACTAGTGTCATTCCGTGTGAGTGTACAATGTCTTTGAAGTCATCAATCCATTTTCTTCTTGGACGTCCTCTTGGTTTCTAACGACATTGCCAAACCACTTGATCTTCTGTCTTTCAATAAATGTGGCACATGGTGTTGATCCCACTGTCTGTCTGATAACAGCATTTCTTACTCGGTCTTGGATTGTTAAGTTGGCAGCTCTCCTCAAGCATCTCATCTCGCAGGTGTTGATTTTGCGAATGTATGATTTGGATAAAGTCCAAGTTTGAGATTGGTAGCATAGGGTTGATGTGAATATGCTGTTTATTATCTGTCGTTTTGCGGACATGGGTATATTTAGATGTTTCAGTAACTTATGTTTGATTAAAATGTAATTCATATTCTGATATTATCACCCTACATTGTTTTTTTTTTCCTCATTTTCTTTAGCTTCACAAGATGAGTGTCCTTCAATTATATCTATCAAGATCTTCACCCAGCTAAAGTCCAGATGTAGTGGGGCATTTTGATCTTCTCATTAACTGCCCGCTGAACTTCACAGTGACCTTTGAACTACCTGCAGGCACCAGTGATTTGCCAGATATCTTTGTTCTTCAAGTCAACGATTCTTCTGCCAGTCACAACATAGTGTTAACGTTGATTTATCCCCCTTTGGTTAATAACGAGAATATTTCTCAACATTCTGGGGAACTCCAATCAAAACAATCTTCGGCTAGGAATATCAACAGTGTATTCAACATTTGGATATCCATCATTATCATTGTTATCATCACTGTTATTCTGCTTGTCATCAACTGTATCTTCTTAAAATACATACATAATAATGTGAAGAAAAAAACATTTGCTGTGTCAAAAAATTCAGAAGGAATGACACTGAAACAACAAGAAATTGATGTCCCTGAAACATATACCTCTGGACTGGCAATATCCCAGAATAAAAGTATAATTTCCTTATTTGTTATACTCTATACACTTTACTCTTTCATGTTCACATTTAGCTTAGGATTCGGTATAATTTACCTGACGCAATCTTCTGTTTGGTCAGACTATAGCAGGTCCCAAAAATCTGAGCAAAGAACTCTTAGTCTTGGTTGATAAATCCCTGCACGAAATTACACAATTTGAAGAGGAAGAGAGAACAAGATTGTATGCTTCCTTCACAGAAAGAACTAAATCCTGCCTGCAGCATTTGAAAAGTGAAAACAGGAAACATTTGTTGAATTATCAACGTATAACAAAGCAAAACATTGATGTGGTTTTTACCAAAAATGGAACACTACACTACCTCACAAATGAAATTCAGAAACGTAATTTTTCAGTTTATTTGCACCATATTCTAGAGTTTGTGACAGAGTGCAACAAAACTTTGACATCAATCGTTGACAGGTTTCAGGCTAATTATTATTTGTTTATCCGTAATACTGTGCACAACGATTGGTTGAAAGTTCCTCGCCAGATTTTTCTCCATCAGGATGGGGAAGACCCAGAAAGGAGGTTTTTGTCTTCTACTCAGGTCAAGCAGTTTGCAACATGGCTAGAAATTGATAAAGCTGAAGAGCTGTTTGTGGTGGCAGAGAACGTATTTGGCAGGTCAGGAAATACCTTACATTTCTAACTATTTCTTTTAGTGACATTTGAGTATTGTTATTAACATTAAGGTTTTGCTTTATATTGATACTATTGCAGCCAGTTAAAAACAGACATTGGCATCATTTTGCTGCATGGAGACAAAATAAACACTTCATTGTGTTGTTAACTGGGAAAATAAAACTCCACATTGAAGTTAACTGGTTACATTACCTCAAAAACTCGTAGCCTACAGTTGTATCTCCATGGATTTACTTGTTTTTAACTAGCAGTGTACTTAATGCATGGGCCTGAATTAAACTGTTTCCTGCTGGGATCCATGGTTTGCACCATTATGGTGGAGTTTTGCTAGACAAGTTTCAATATGATTGAGTTCCACTGTGATTGAATTTTGCTGTGGTTGAGTTTAACTGTGATTTGAGTTTCACCAAGGTTTAGTTTTACTGTGATTTGAGTTTCATCATGGTTGAGTTAACTGTGATTTGAGTTTCACCAAGGTTTAGTTTTACTGTGATTTGAGTTTCATCATGGTTGAGTTTAACTGTGATTTTAATTTCACCAAGGTTTAGTTTTACTGTGATTTGAGTTTCATCATGGTTGAGTTTCACTGCGGTTGAGTTTCACTGTGGTTAAGTTTTGATATTCACTGTAGTTGAGTTTGAAGTTTCAATGTGGTTGGGTTTTGAGTGTTATGGTTGTTGGGTTTCACGCTGGTTGACCGTTATTGTAGTTGAGGTTTGAGTATTACTGTGGTTCAGTTAGATATTGACTGAGCTTCACTGCAACTGGGTTTCATTATGACTGATGTTTGAGTTTCACTCTGATTGAGTTTCCTTGTGGCTCAGTTGCACTGTGGTTGAGTTTCACTGTCATTGAGCTTTGAGTTTCAATTTAGTTGAGACTTGAGTTTCAATTTAGTTGAGACTTGAGTTTCACTGCAGATGCTTTTCACTGTGATTGAGATTCAATGTTGTTGAATTTCACTGTCATTAAGCTATGAATTTCACTGTGGATCAGTTTTGAGTTTCATTGTAGTTGAGTTTGACTGTAACTGAGATTCACTGTTGTGTCTCACAGTGGTTGAGTTTCAGTGTGATTGAATTTCACTATGGTTGTTTAACTGTAACTGACTTTCACTTTGGTTGAGTTTCAATATAGATTAATTTCACGGTGGTTGATGTGGTTAGTATCACACTTGGTGGGTGATGTGGTTAGTATCACACTTGGTGGGTGGTGTGGCCAGTATCACACTTGGTGGGTGATGTGGTTAGTATCACACTTTGTGGGTGGTCAGTATCACACTTGGTGGGTGATGTGGTTAGTATCACACTTGGTGGGTGATATGGTCAGTATCTCACTTGGTGGGTGGTGTGGCCAGTATCACACTTGGTGGGTGGTATGGCCAGTATCACACTTGGTGGGTGATATGGTCAGTATCACACTTGGTGGGTGGTGTGGCCAGTATCACACTTGGTGGGTGATGTGGTTAGTATCACACTTTGTGGGTGGTCAGTATCACACTTGGTGGGTTATGTGGTTAGTATCACACTTGGTGGGTGATATGGTCAGTATCACACTTGGTGGGTGGTGTGGCCAGTATCACACTTGGTGGGTGATGTGGTTAGTATCACACTTTGTGGGTGGTCAGTATCACACTTGGTGGGATATGTGATTAGTATCACACTTGGTGGGTGATATGGTCAGTATCACACTTGGTGGGTGGTGTGGCCAGTATCACACTTGGTGGGTGATATGGTCAGTATCACACTTGGTGGGTGGTGTGGCCAGTATCACACTTGGTGGGTGATATGGTCAGTATCACACATGGTGGGTAATATGGTCAGTATCTCACTTGGTGGGTGGTGTGGCCAGTATCACACTTGGTGGGTGATATGGTCAGTATCACACTTGGTGGGTGATATGGTCAGTATCACACTTGGTGGGTGGTGTGGCCAGTATCACACTTGGTGGGTGATATGGTCAGTATCACACTTGGTGGGTGGTGTGGCCAGTATCACACTTGGTGGGTGGTGTGGCCAGTATCACACTTGGTGGGTGATGTGGTCAGTATCACACGTGGTGGGTGATATAGTCAGTATCACACTTGGTGGGTGGTATGGTCAGTATCACACTTGGTGGGTGATATGGTCAGTATCACACTTGGTGGGTGATGTGGTTAGTATCACACTTGGTGGGTGATGTGGTCAGTATCTCACTTGGTGGGTGGTGTGGCCAGTATCACACTTGGTGGGTGATATGGTCAGTATCACACTTGGTGGGTGATATGGTCAGTATCACGCGTGGTGGGTGATATAGTCAGTATCACACTTGGTGGGTGATATGGTCAGTATCACACTTGGTGGGTGATATGGTCAGTATCACACTTGGTGGGTGGTGTGGCCAGTATCACACTTGGTGGGTGATATGGTCAGTATCACACTTGGTGGGTGATGTGGTTAGTATCACACTTGGTGGGTGATGTGGTTAGTATCACACTTGGTGGGTGATGTGGTCAGTATCACACTTGGTGGGTGATGTGGTTCGTATCACACTTGGTGGGTGATATGGTCAGTATCACACTTGGTGGGTGATGTGGTTAGTATCACACTTGGTGGGTGATGTGGTTAGTATCACACTTGGTGGGTGATGTGGTTAGTATCACACTTGGTGGGTGATGTGGTTAGTATCACACTTGGTGGGTGATGTGGTGTATCACACTATCTACTTTTACCTCTCAAGTCATCTCCTGGTGTCCACTGTGGTGTGGATTGAACCCTTGAGCATGGGTCAGCAGGCAAGCATCTAGCCACAACGAGGCTCCCATACAAACACAGTGAACTGTGGTAAAATGAAGAAAATTAAACAATCATGCAAAGAATGTTGTAAACTGAATGAAAAGATAGTCTTTATTGATGTGACGTGCAAATCATAAGAGAGTGCAACATATCTTATATATAAAAGGCGATCTCCGTCTGTCTGTCTGTATGTCCCTATGCGCTCGTCACATGCGCTCGCGAACGGCCCATCCGATTGAGATGAAATTTTCTACACGTCTTCCTTTCATTCCAGCGCAGTCCACTGTCATATTTTTTAAGTGTGAAATTGGCTGCTTACCCAATATTATTTCATTTTTCATTTTTCATTATAATTTCATATATCTCAGGGGACTTAACTCTGTAAAAGTTATTTCAAGGGGCATAACTTTTCTGTATAACTTATAGTCATATTGTGGCATCGTTTTCAAAGATTTATAAACTCTTTGTCCATAGTTATATACTGGCATATGAGTTATAATAAATAATGATACAATCTGTAAGGCATTTTCAAAGTTTTCATAAAAATAATGCATAATGCATAACATTGTAACTCATCTTTTTTTGCTTAAAGAATGAATAAATAATAGTTACCTTATCTCTATCAAGTTTGAAGATTTTATATTTCTTTACACTGTCGCCAACTCTAAGAAGACATGGAACAACTTCAGCCATTATTAAATCTACAGGCATATGCGTTATATTCCTCCTCCTCTCCCCTCCTCCACCTCCTACCCTCTTCCTCTTCTCCTCCCCCTCCTCCCTCTCCCTCCTCCATCCTCCTCTTGTCTCTTTCTCCTCCTCCTCCCTCCTCCTCCCTCTTCCTCCTCCCAGTTCCTACTCCTCCTTTTTCTTCTTCTTCTGCTGCTGCTGCCGCTGCTCCATTTACCCAAGTTAATTGTTGGGGAAGATGTAAAGATCTTTCAAGTGCTCTTTCTAATGCTTTTTGTAAGTTGGTCTTCGTTTATCTAAGGTTGTTCTAACTGCAACCAATAAATTATTAGACAGACAGACAGACAGACAGACAGACAGACAGACAGACAGACAGACAGTCGGGAACGGGAACTTATATGACTACTCATATGAATTAAATGAGATGCTCCCCATCAGGGGCTGGGCGAAGCCGGGCCTGATCAGACAGATAGACAGACAGATATACAGACAGACAGACAGACAGATAGATAGTCAGGAACGGGAACGTGAGCTTATATGACTACTTATATGAATTAAATGAGATGCTCCCCACCAAGGACTGGGCGAAGCCGGGCCGGGTCAGACAGACAGACAGACAGACAGACAGACAGACAGACAGATAGATAGTCGGGAACGGGAACTGTGAGCTTATATGACTACTTATATGAATTAAATGAGATGCTCCACACCAGGGAGCTGGGCGATGCCGGGCCGGGTCAGACAGACAGACAGACAGAGAGACAGACAGACAGACAGACAGACAGATAGTCGGTAACGGGAACGGGAACTTATATGACTACTTATATGAATTAAATGAGATGCTCCCCACCAAGGACTGGGCGAAGCCGGGCCGGGTCAGACAGACAGACAGACAGACAGACAGACAGACAGACAGACAGACAGACAGATAGTCGGTAACGGGAACGAGAACTTATATGACTACTTATATGAATTAAATGAGATGCTCCCCACCAGGGACTGGGCGAAGCCGGGCCGTGTCAGCTAGTGTATTTAATAAATGTGCAGTAATGTGTAACAATTAGTTTACAAGGCATGCAGAATGAAGCAGGTAAATTGCATTTACTTTTGGCAGTAACTTATCTTAGTTGTGAGTCTTTCACATTGTTATCTGAAAACTGTCTTATTCTTCTTCATTCTCTTGCTTGACATTTGTCTATAACTGCAATGTTGTCTCTTAAAACTGTCTTATGAATGTCCTCACACAGGTTGTCCGGCATTGTTACACCACACGTCTCCATGCTTGACATGGACTTTCCATCACTGCACTCACAGCTGGAGCTGGGACTTCAAGAGTCCCACACTGGGAATGATTCTTACATGTACTCAGTGTTGGACCCACTCTTTCACACATTTGATAGCTTTTCAAATGATACTCTGGCAATAGACCAGTCGGATGCGACCATTCGGTCTCGGAGGGATTCAGAAATGCTTCAGTTGGATAGAGGTTCACATCAGTCACGTGATAATACTGTGTTTTCACATGAGTCTGAAGAACATGGTGCATTTGAAATAGAGAGCCAGATATCAAATCAAGAATCTGAAGTTCAGAGCGGTGTCAGTTATAAGAC
Source organism: Cepaea nemoralis (assembly GCA_014155875.1). Taxonomy (NCBI): domain Eukaryota; kingdom Metazoa; phylum Mollusca; class Gastropoda; order Stylommatophora; family Helicidae; genus Cepaea; species Cepaea nemoralis. Next base: position 47,889 of record JACEFZ010019118.1, read on the forward strand.
AAAGCCTCTTATTCACAAGGATATTGATGTTAAAAAACCAGATGACCAGCATGAATTTCATGGAAGTTTAGCAGATGTTCAGAAAGAAACATCAAATTCAGAAATGAAAGTTTATCATCCATCACTGATTGAAGATTTTACTTTCAACATCAGCACCTCATTCTCAATCTACCGAGAATAGTAAATTGTACATACTTATTGCAGTATTCCTCACATTTGACTTTGTTTTGCTAGTCTATCGTGCTGCTTGGTTACGACGGCAACTGCATGCAGTTTATAACGGGTTTCCTGAAAAAATCCCTGTTGATGAAGCCTGTAAGCAGCTGATGGCGATCCAAACTGACTGTCAGTATTCAAAGACAGAGGAACCTTCCAGATACTTTATCACAGGTTCTTCCAGATACTACATTACAAGTTCTGCTGTGGCATACCACCGAGAGAATGAAATTGATGTGGCATTTTTTAAAGACTCAGCAGCTGTAGAACCTAACGATAATTCCTTCCAGAGAATTTGGAATGAGAAGATGAAAAAAACTGAAAACCAGAAGGAGAAAAAAAATAGGAAGCGTTTTTTTCTGCAGCGATTTGGATATGCATGGAGATTGTTGCGCCGAGTGTTTCACTCGCATCTTGTATGGCAGGTAATGTAGGTATATGTTTAATGTAATCATGGTTAATGTATGTGGTATGTAGTCTTAAATACGTGTTTACAAGACTAAGCACTTATAGATTTACATAGAGGGCAATCATTAATTTGCTTGGGAAAGATTGTGTTGAATATTTCAGTAACATTTGATCTGGCAAGCAATATATGGCATTTTGAACATTTATAAGTAATTAAATATGTGATGGCAGGCGTGCTAGCAAAGTTGATGGCAAACTGCATTGGTAACGTCATGAGCACGGTCGGACGTGGGTTTCACGCCTTGGCTCTTCGCTTGCCATAGTGAGGGAATGATTGGCCAACTATTCCTTCTGGCTCTCAAGCCTACAAAATGTGATAGCACTTTCACATCACAGAACCATAGAAGAAAACTGCTTTAGAACAATTTATTTTATTTTGTTTCAATGTGTGATATCGTTCATCTTGTATATTTGTAGATAGTTAATTATGTGATATCTTCCATCTTATATATTTGTAGATAGTTAATTATGTGATATCGTTCATCTTGTATATTTGTAGATAGTTAAATATGTGATATCTTCCATCTTATATATTTGTAGATAGTTAATTATGTGATATCTTTCATCTTGTATATTTGTAGATAGTTAAATATGTGCTATCTTTCATGTTTTATATTTGTAGATAGTTAAATATGTGATGTCTTTCATTCAGTATCTGTTGAAGAGACTCAATACTTGCCCACTTACACATATTGCACTTTCACACATGTGCTCTCACACATTGTCTCTCTGACATATGCCCATACTCTGCAGACTCCTTAAACTAACACAGAGATACCCATAAGCAAGCAAAGTCATTTACACACACCTTGACTCAAACAGAAGTTGTGCTGACAATGGCATGAGCGATGTCAAATGAGGGTTCGATTCCTGAGCTCGCTGCTCACTACGGGGGGAGGGGAAAGATTGATCACCTATTGCTCCATACACTCAAGCCTACAAAATGTGATGGCCCTATCATATCAGACCCATCGCAGGTTCCTGCTTCGTGGCTTTTGCATGTGTGTTACTCAATCTCTCACATGCTCAGACATTTCACACTCATACTAACCCTCACATACTCTTACATCAAACATTCGCTCACAACACATCATCGTTCTCATGAGCCGTCTCGATAAGCATGGGCGACTTTGGTTCACCATCTCATATGATCTCAAGTAAGGTCAATGTTCTTGTCCTGAGGCAAACCATTTGGAGAAGCCATCCAGGTATTTATCTATTTGTCTACATATACCTTCACTCGGGCGTGTTTCCATAGTGTCTCAATGAGTATGCTCAGGAAGATAGTGATGGAGTGGGTCTGATAACAGTGTTTGTTGTCTCTGGAGCAGTCACGGCTGGCAAAGATTAGTTTCATTATTGTGCCAGGGGTGCAAGGAAATGAGCAGGCTGACAGGCTTGCAGGTAAGGCTACTGTGGAGAGCGGACGTAGCCATGGACCAAGCTGATATACTGAATGCTCTACGAGTAGTAAGTCGTTTGCGAGAACCAAGTGATGACTGTGAATCTACATCCATGGTGAGACTGCAAGAACAGCAAGTTAACAGAGGTGTGACCAAACGACACTACCCATGAAGCCAAAGAAGATTAATAAACCAACGCAGAACTGGTGATCGTTAGGCTCTGCATGCTGCGGAATTTACTGAGGAAGGGATCTGAGCACTAATGGACTGAATAGTTCGATGTGCAATGAGGATGATCTGTTGACTAACTAACTAACTATCTCAGTGTCTTCTTCTTGCACTACATTCTCTCCCAGTTCCTTTCATCATAAATGCAGAAAATGTAATGAGAAACGTCAAGATTGATGAGACCGGAGACAATTCTCCTCACAAAATGTGCTACAGGATTAGAAGAGTTGATCTTGTCTGTCAGGAGACACAGTGAAAATTCAAATCTTTTTCTAAGCTTAAGAAAACAAAATATTCAGGCTCAAAAACTGAATCACAAAGTTGTGAATAGCTTAGTTCCATATTCAGCAACAATTGGGTCTGCTCACAGAAGCGGTTGCCCTGGCAATGCAGCAGGTTAAATAGTTTTAAGAAACTATGCACAATACCAGCAAACAAGTTACAGTAATGGTTTGGGAACATGCATCATCCCTGCGTCAATATATGTAACAGTCCATCATGGACCATTTCACAATCCATAAAGAAGAAAATTTGGGCTTTTGGGCTAAATGTTACAGAAAAGTGTTTACAATATGTTAGACCAAGAAGAATAACAAATACTGATATTCTGCAAGATCTTTACAGAAGACTTTCTCGCAAACAGCATCAGGTTTCAGAATTTGAATTGCATTGGCCTTACTGAATGTCATAATGGCTTGGAAAGAACAGTGATGGAGGGCAAGGTTCCTGGAAGAGAAGGCAGGGGTAGACTAGTGTAAAGATAAATACTGGGCATAGCAGACACCTTGGGCATGAGGATGCATAAGGCAGGAGAAATATCAAGAGATTGTGAAACTGTTCAGTGGTCTTGATGAGAGCAACATTCTCCAAGGGATCTGCTACATTATAACTTCTTCTTGCCTCTTTTCCCTTCAAGTTTGTCTGTTGTCAGTAAGTTTTCTGGTTTATTTCACCTCGTTGCATGCCCAAAACATTTTGACTTACTGCAATTTACCGCTTTCATGTGTTTCTGAAAGGACTGCCATTTTTATTTCGGTACATGGTATTCTTTGCATTTTTCTCATAAACCAATTTTATGCTACCATTAAACGTTTCTCAACTTGTCTTCACATCTTTAAAATACAAAAGCATAGGTAATATTTAGCACTTTAACACTCTATTGTCTCACAGAAGTTGACAGCTTTTTATTGGAGAGTATGTTTTCCAACTTGCAAACGACTACATTCAGCACACATGCTGAATATCATACATATCACCATACATACACACACACACACACACACATACGTAATGCCAATTAACATCCACATACTTTACTCCTAAACACATCACTATACATACACACTGATGCACACACAAATGTTAAATTTGTCTCTCTTGTTATTTTTTCAGGGATCTGTTACCTTTCTTGTTATTGTGTGCGTATGTGTTCTGATATACTGTGTCGAGGTTTGTTTGACACCTGGCAACTTCCAAACTCTAGTTGGAGGGCAATCAGCCGTGGCCGATGTCCAGTGGCATCTGGACACCAGTAGCCAGTATTTGAAGGGTCTAGCCATGCAGCTGACGGCTCAGCTCCAACAGTTAAAGCATCTATGTGATGATGAAGTTTCAGTTCTGACTGATGTGTATTATACAACTGTTAATATGCAGGTATGATGCCATGTTTTCTTATTGTATATAGTAATATTATGTTTTGCTTGGGACAAAAATATTTACAGCCTTGTTATGGATTTTATATATTTTTTTTTTTGCATTTTATACAAAAGTAACAGAGATTAACAGCAGAATAGATCAAACAAAAGCTAGACTTTCAGAAAATGAAAAGTATCTTACACATTAAATAACAACCATTGAATTTCAGAAAGAAAATACTGAAATATACTTTGTTGTTGCAAGGCATTGAAACATGGAACATGAATGAACAAATAAGGAAAAGCTTGGAAGCAGCGGGGATGTGGTTTCTGAGACGAATGTTGCGAATATCATGGACTACCAGAGTAACTAACAATGATTCTCTGGGAAAGACTAGAGAAAGCAGAAAATGAGATACAACTATAAGACAGAGGCAAACAGCGTACTTTGGTATAATGAGAAGAGAGGCAATGGAAAACATTTTGACAACTGGAAAGATCAGCGGTAAAAGAGGCAGAGACAGTCAAGCAACATTTTTTTTTCTGGATGGACTGAGATGGTGGCATGGATGTCCCTTTCTTGTAGATACATATAATGTTTTACTTTCATTAGCCTCTTCCTGGCAATCGTTAATTTGAAATAGCTACTGATTTTAGTAGATTTAGTTAACTTGACAACTCCTTCTGATACAATTATTTAAATTAACAAATGCTGTTGATAGAAAGTGTTACAGTAACAATTGTTTCTGATAGAATGAGTTGCAGTAACAATTGCTTCTGACAGAATGAGTTACAGTAACAATTGCTTTTGACAGAATGAGTTACAGTAACAACTTTCTAATAGAATGAGTTACAGTAACAGAACTACAAATGACACCCCAGGATTTCCCTCTGGGTTCGGTGGCGTCTCTTAACAATGGGATGCCTTAAACCTGAGGAGGAAACTTCAGCTTCCAAGGCCCAACCCCGGTCATTCCCATGTGTGCTGTGAAACTTCAGCTTCCGAGGCCCAACCCCGGTCAGTCCCATGTGTGCTGTGAAACTTCAGCTTCCGAGGCCCAAGCCCGGTCATTCCCATGTGTGCTGTGAAACTTCACCTTCCGAGGCCCAACCCCGGTCAGTCCCATGTGTGCTGTGAAACTTCACCTTCCGAGGCCCAACCCCGGTCAGTCCCATGTGTGCTGTGAAACTTCAGCTTCCGAGGCCCAACCCCGGTCAGTCCCATGTGTGCTGTGAAACTTCACCTTCCGAGGCCCAACCCCGGTCAGTCCCATGTGTGCTGTGAAACTTCAGCTTCCGAGGCCCAACCCCGGTCAGTCCCATGTGTGCTGTGAAACTTCACCTTCCGAGGCCCAACCCCGGTCAGTCCCATGTGTGCTGTGAAACTTCACCTTCCGAGGCCCAACCCCGGTCAGTCCCATGTGTGCTGTGAAACTTCAGCTTCCGAGGCCCAACCCCGGTCAGTCCCATGTGTGCTGTGCAGAATCACGACCTGGTAACATCCTAGTCAGTTTCTCATCAGATGTCAGGTTCCAGTTCCAGTCGTGCACACCCAGCAGGTGTCTGAGCTTGGAGATGGGCAGGAGAGCTGTGCAGCCTAGACCCCCATGGTGATGGTATTTTGGTAGCAGGTTCGGATACAAATCTCAACATTAAACTCACTCCAGTAGATGCAAGACCTTTTCGGAGTTCAGATGACATGAATGCCAGTACAGCAGAATAAAGAGTTAAAAGTTTGCAGTCCTTCAGAGGATTCACGGCCAATAGGCAACCTTCTTCGTCTGCATTCATCCGGAGTGTTTTTTTTCCAGATGGCCAACACATACGACTTTTGCGGGTGTTTGTTGACCGGGTTAACCTTCTCAGGGATTATGTAACATTCCAGGGTAGAAGATGAAAGACCTTAATGAAATCCATATATGTTCACCAGAAATATTAATGAATTCCCTGGCAAAGTGATCACTGGGCCAGCCCCGCCTCCGCAGGTCATGGGTTCAATTTCAGACTCTGTCTTTCGTTTGAGAAGTGCAGTTTTATTAATACCTTTGAGTTAACCATTGGCGCTATGAAGTTTATGCTCTGTGTGGTAATTTCGACGTGGTTCTTTGTGGAAAGAGATCAAGCCATCTGGGATAAAGCCAGGAGCAATGGAGTTGATCTGTCTGCCGTTAAACACCTTTTAAAACTTTATTAAGGAACTGTTGCCACCATAAAGATTCACACTGTATAATAAATCTGTGAACACCCATAAATAAACTGCTACTGCCGTTTGTTTTTATTCTCAGACATCAGTGTTCACAGATGTCTTGCAGAAACTCTGCCACCAAGTCAAGGGCAAGAACTGTGATAAGCTATTCGCCAGTCAATTAACAGGGGAGAGAATTGTTGGCTGTAACTTTTTACCCCTACATGCTCAGGCGTTTCCTGGTAAGTTAACAACGTCATCAATTTTGTTGGGCAATTTATTACTACCTGCCAATCTCAGCAGATGAATGTTAACAATAGCTGTTATCACATTCTAGGTAATTTATTACTACCTGCCAATCTCAGCAGATGAATGTTAACATAGGTGTTATCGCATTCTGGAGTGAAATACCAAGAATACCATGGATGGACAAATCAGGCAGAAAGATAACTACCCAGATTGCTTGGCCACATGGCATAACTGAACCAAGAACACAGAGCTGATCCCAGACTGGTGATTGTGTGAGAAAGCAAACCATGAATGCCCAGACTAATCAACATGGCACATGATATTGATGATGATACAAGGCAAACAGGACAAAAGAAGAAGAAGACAGGGATTATTTTTTTTATTTTGTTGATTTTCTGTAAATGTAAATTGAGATGTAAAATTTGATTTTATGTCTATCACATTTCATCAATGGCAACATGAGATTACTGGTATGATGGTTTTTATAATATAATTTTCAGATCTGAGCGTCTCCCAAATGGATGCCATCGTGTTAGGAAAGCTGACACCTTTGAAGAATCTGTCTCATCATCTGCTGCTGGTGACTGCCACTGTGATTGTCTTCTTCATTTGCTGCCGGCTCATCTGTCAGACCACAGCTGCCACGGTCAAGCACTACCTGCTGCAGACAGGACGCCTGTCTCAAGTCCCAATATACCAGTCAGAGAAAGTGTACATAACTGCAAGCGGCCGAAACAGCAACATGATGCAGAGAAGTCAGTCGTGGGTGGATAGTTGTGAAAGTGGTGTTTACCTGGGTGAAACAGAGGACACAAACAAAGAGGATGCCAGCTAGCAAAGAATCATAATAAAACTATTGTTTTTGGTTGGCACTTCTGAAAGGGATTAGTTTATTGCGGCAGGTTGTAATGTTTATGGTATGATGCAGTGGTGTTTTTTTTTTTTTTTCAAGAATGTCTTCATGTTTCTGTCATTTACAAAAATACTGCTGAAGGAAAGAATATTTAGAAAGACAAGATTCTTTGGCCATATCAGACAAAACAATTTACTGATAACCATATTGAAGGGAAGAGTTGAGAGCGAGATAGCTAGAGGATATGGTCATGATACAGAGTGTACAAGCAGATATTCAGGGCACAAGTGTTGCTGAGCTGTCAAACCTTCACTGTGAAGATGAAGATGGCACTGTGTGATAGTATTGATTATTTCAGAAATAGCTTTGGATTTGTACCTGTGGTACAGAAATGTTAAGAGACTCTCTCTCTCTCTCTCTCTCTCTCTCTCTCTCTCTCTCTCTCTCTCTCTCTCTCTCTCTCTCTCTCTCTCTCTCTCTCTCTCTCTCTCTCTCTCTCTCTCTCTCTCTCTCTCTCTCTCTATCTATTTTAAACTCTAAACCTTGATTGTATTTCTCCCTTTGCTCTAATTCTCTGTTACATCTCTCTACTATATTTCTTATACTCCCCATTTCTATAGCCATTATACTCCCATTTTCCCTAGACTCCACTTTTCTCTAGACTCCTCTTTTCTCTAGCCATTATACTTCACTTTTCTCTAGCCCTTATACTCCTGTCTACCATTATCTCCTATGCTCCCTTTTATTATCTATCTCTGTATACTCTACTCCTGATATTCCCTTCTACTCTAACCCCAGTTATCATTTACTCTGAAATCATGACACTCTCCCTACCTGCTGTGACCACTCCAGTCTCAAATCTATACCAACAAACCCACCATGCCTTTAGCACAGCCTCTCTCTCTCTCTCTCTCTCTCTCTCTCTCTCTCTCTCTCTCTCTCTCTCTCTCTCTCTCTCTCTACTCTGCCCCCCTCCCACCTCTAATTCTACCCCAACAACCCTACCAAATGTTAGTTCTATTCCACCCTTCTTACTCTGCCCCTCCCACCTCAGGTCTACCCCAACAACCCTACCAAATTTTAGTTCTATTTCACCATCCTTATCTTACTCTTCCCCCCACACCTCAAGTCTACCAACAAAAATTAAAAATGTCTGAGTGCTTAATGTTGATCAGAATTATAACTGTGAATACAACAAAATAATATAATGCAAACAAAAGTCAACACAGCACACTTGTTAGTTTGACACTCCTGGTATGGAGAAGTGTTATACTTTATATAACAATTCTAGATGTACAGTTCTAAGTCAGTGTTTTATCATGCTACTTATTATATTTAACAAACAGTTTGATACCATAGAGTTACAATTTCAATCCAAGCACAAGCCTAGTTAGACTGTTATGGTCTGGTCATTATGGTAGGGATAACCAGCAGGTTACCATTAAAATGATTGATTGATTGATTGATTGATTTAGGAACCGACATCACAGCATTCGGGACATTCCCATTAAAATGACAGACATAATGCATTTTGATGGTATATTTACAGTCACAAAGACTTTTTGTAAGTTTTGAAATTAACTAGACCCCCAAAAGCCTCACTATTAGGGACCAAACAAAAATCAAACTCTTAAAATGTTCAAAAATCAATGATACATGTTTCTTTGCCTGACATTTAATGTTGGCGACTGGGAAAAGTAAATAATGAAATGAAAACAAAAGACTCGTATCTTAAAAGCTGCAGCAAGGTATTGGCTAACATGCTTGCCTGTTGTCCCAGTGGTCACGTGTTAACATTTGCAGATTTGTAAATCTGACATGTGCTTACATGTGTACCCACCCGGATGGCTGCCATGAAATGTCTTAGGAAATATGGCGGCGAGCCTGATGTTGAAAACGTCACCCTTCAAGTGCTGATTGGTCTCTACGACAGTGGGGGTCTCACCATATGCCCAGCATGCCACAAGCCAATGTCAACAGCGTCATTTACTGTATGTATTCATGTCTTATGAAGTCAAGTCATTTTTTCCATTACCTCTACCCTGTTCAACCTCAGAAGAGAAGCTATAATTAGGGTCCATCCCAGCCTCATATTAATAATCATGTGACCAGGTTAGACAAATTTTGGAAATTTATTATTTTTTTTATATAATATTTTAAGGCTCAAGATTCTCTAGAGCTGCCCCATGAAGTTTCACGTCCCTGTCTGTCATTTGGATGTCATAGGCAGTCGTCATGTTTTTACCACATCATGATTTGAGAGAAAAAAAATTAAACATGTTGTGACAACTGGACAGGTTTACTGCAAAGGAGATAGAGGAAGACACTGAGAGTAGCCTATCGATAACTTTTCATATGATGATGATGATGATGATTGTCCAGTATATGTTAATTTAAATGCACATTTAGTTATGAACGTTTCTAATAGATGTTGAACAGATGACTTTGAAATCCAACAGAGAAATATGTCATTGCACTTCCGAAACATGTCGTAGGAATTATGAGCTGACTTAAACCAGATGTAGGAATTTAGAGGAGGTTTTACTGATTTATGACTTACGCTTACATTAGAAATTTGTAAATACAGAGGTTTGTGCAACATTTGTCACATTAAAATGAATTTTGAGATATTTACATTGTTCAGTTTATGGTGTGGCTGGAAAACTACATTTCTGTTATCAATGTGCCGTTTTATAGGGTTTTCTGAGTATAACTGCTGTGATCATGACATTTATTCTCTTGATTGCAGTGTGATAGTTTTAAAAATATTCAGAATGAAGGTGTGGCAATTGTTGTAAGATGTAAACCATACCAAGAATTTAGGCATGACAATTGTTGTAAGGTGAAGAAAATACACATAGAATGAGGGTATGACAATTGTTTTAGATGTAGAACATACCTAGAATGAGGGTATGACAATTGTTGTATGTATAGAACATACCTAGAATGAGGGTATGACAGTTGTTAGATGTATAGAACATATCTAGAATGGGGGTATGACAATTGTTGTAGGATATAGAACACATCCAGAATGAAGACATAACAATTGTTCTAGAGTGTAGAACACAACCAGAGTGAAGGCATAACAATTGTTCTAGAGCGTGGAACACACCCAGAGTGAAGGCACAACAATTTTTCTTGAGTTTAGAACGCATCCAGAATGAAGACATGGCAATTGTTCTAAGTTGGCAGTACTCACCCAGAATGAAGACATGGCAATTGTTCTAAGGTGGCAGAACTCACCAAGAATGAAGGCATGACAATTGTTGTGGGCTGTAGAACACACCCAGAATGAGGGCATGATAATTGTTGAACACATCAAACTTGAAGCCTTGACATTTATTATGTGGCATACTAAAAGTACATCTATCAAGATGATGAATGTTCTATAGAAGTAAACAAAGACTTACATCTTTGCTTTATTGACTACACAAATGCTTTCGATAAAGTAAGACATGTCAATACGATGGAGATGATTGCAGATCTGCAAATTGATGGAAAAAACCTTAGACTCATAAAAAACATATTGGAAACAAACAGCTGCCATAAAGATTGATAATGAAGTACGTCAATATTTGTCTATTAAGTGAGGTGTGAGACAGGGATGTGTAATGTCTCCAGATCTTTTTTCCCTGTACAGTGAAAGTATTTTCAGAAATGTTTACCATATGAAAAGAATCATCATTTGAGGACATAACATCAATAACATTAGATTTTCGGATGATACAGCATTGATTGCAGACAATGAGCAGGATCTGCAACATCTAGTAGATGTGATTGTTGTACAGAGAGAACAACGTGGGTTAGAATTAAATTGTAGGAAGACAAGATTATGGTCGTCACAAAGAAGAAGGAAATACAGCAATGTAAAATAAAGTAAATGAGAATATTCTTAAACAAGTGAATCGGTACAATTATCTCGGAACAGTCATAACACCTAATGGAAGATGCCTTGGAAAGATTAGAACAAGAATTGCCATGGCGAAGGCAGCCTTTTGCAAGATGAAAAACATACTGACCAATAAAAAGATATCATTTGCAACGGGAAAAAAGAGTGTTGAGTTGCTACATAGAACCTGTGCTTTTGTATGGAAGTGAAGCGTGGACAATGAGCAGACAAGTTGAAAAACATCGGATGGCTGTGGAAATGTGGTTTCTAAGGAAAATGCAAAGAATTTCAAGGATAGACAGAAAAACCAATGAACAAGTCCTACAAGAAACAATTGAAACCCGTAAACTGGTTAGAGAAATTAGACGAGAACAGTCACAATTTTATGGTCACGTTATGAAAAGAAATAAATTGGAGAACTTGGTGACAACTGGCAAGATCGAGGGGAAGAGAACAAGGGAAGGGCAGAGAAGTAAATACCTGGATGGCTTCTCCGCGTTGTATGGTTGAGACAAGAACACTGAGCTGATCCACGACCCTGGTGATTGCAAAACATGACTCCCACGCTTACCGGCATGGCACATGGTGATGATGATTAAGATAATAAGTAATAAGGTATTTGTTTGAACTGTTCTCTATATGTCAAGATAATGTTCTTTACTAGGCTAAAATGTACATGCGAGTGACCTGTGATGGTAAGCATTCCTTCGATCGAAACATAGCTGTCACTTGGCTAGAACGCCGGACTCTCTTTTGGGAGAACCGGGTTCGAATCCTCGGTAAGGTGAGGGATTTTATTTTTCTGTCGGGGACAAAAGGTAAATCCTAACCTGCACAGTTCGCGGCGACTGCACTAGCCAGGCAGCCTTAATTCCTCAGGCTCAAAGACCCCCCCCCCCCCCCCCCCCCCCCCCCCCCCCCCCCCCCCCCCCCCCCGCCATACACCGCAAAGTACTATATTGGCAGTGAATGACGGTACCAGCTGAACAGGGTTTGGAATTGAGCATGTCTGCGTATCAGAATCGTAGTTCACACTGACAAGGATCTCTCTTTATCTCCACATCGGGCATACTCTATTCTGTCTAACAAAGAGAGTATATCAACCATGTTCTCCGATGTGATGAATCCTGTCCAGGACTACAGAGTATACACACTGCGAGACGGCAAGAGAGTCAGAGTACTGTCCCACAATGATGGTAGACAATCAGCATCATATCGCACCATCAGCTTTGAGAGCTCATGCGCAGGTTCAGAATGGGTTAATCACTTTGTCTTCTACTTATAGTCCGTACTGTGTGGCATTGGCGATCATGTCTTCCACATCCTCCCATCTTTCGTGATTCCAGTCATTTCTAATACCAACATCCATCCATGTTATAATGTCAGACTGTTCAGCGCGTTCTCTCCTGCTCTCGCCCTGCCTCTCTTCCCCTCCAACTTTTCCATTGTTGGTGACATAGTCTGGTTTTTCCCTTCTCATGATATGCCCGAAGAATGGGGATTGTCTTCTGGTGCGAGTAACTTATTCTCTTTATGAGTTAAATTCGTACAAGATATCTTCGTTGCTCTTTTTTTCGTCCACGGTGTTAGTATCATTCTTCTAAAAAAAAAAAAAAAACACACACACACACACCCCCACACACACACACACACACACACACACACACACACACACACACACACACACACACACACACACAGAGAGAGAGAGAGAGAGAGAGAGGTTTTCGCAGTTTCCACATAAATCTTCACATGACTGCTAATTGTCCACGATTAGCATCCGTACATCAGAATTGATCCATGCCTACGGGAATGGAACCAATCTATCGCCACACCCCATTCTTCAAGAGTGAATAGCTTGAAACAATGGACTTTTACACCAACATCGTACGTCAAGCAACCTTTCACATCGGATTGTGTTTCTTAGGACATTGTGGATCAAGAAGAAGACAAATACTGACACTCGAGGTAAGGGGTTCAACCCCTACACCGGACAGTTGAACAAAAATGTTGACCTGTCGTCCTTGACTTAGGGACGTAAATTAAAGCACCTCTGAAGTCGGAGTGGGTTCGCCTGATGGCGAGGGACACTGTTAATAGGGAAAGCTAATCCACATGCAAAATTCAGTCCATCACTGCTACACTGCTAGCATTAGTGTGTATGGACTACTATAACAGAGCAACAGTTATATGGCAGATGCAAGCGAAGTCCTGGTTATATTTTTCATATGTTTAATTTGACTGAATACATCATATAATATAAAACAGCATACAAGAGGTTTTCTGTTATTACAATAGATGTTGTCAATTCAAGGTCCAGATAGTAACTAACATCTCTAACCCCCGCGTCACGGCTTGAGCGTCCCTAGTTACGTTTATACGGGATGCTCAACCGTGCCTAGTCTTTGCACATCACCTCCTAACCCACTAACAGAGATGGTGCTCTGTTACATTCCTCCCTATCTTTAAGAAGACTTTTCCTGAAAAGTCTTAATCCCTAACCTACTTATTCTACTTATTCTTTCCCTCACTAAAACCTTAACCCCAATATTATTTCTCCAACCCATCTTAAACTAACCCCCTCTTAACCAATGAACTTTATTTCTACTCCTTCGAGTCCAGTTCTCCACTTATCTCTTATAGCTAACCGCTATGTTCTGTTATAGATCTTCGTGAAGTGATACTTCTTCTTCGTTTCCGTATATGAGCCTACAAGGTTTCATTTAAAAAAAAACAGTTCATAAAGATATTTCATTTCATATATACATATGTTCATCAAAATCGTTGGTATATAATTTGAAACTTATCATGCGTTATGTAACTTCTCATTTTCTCTCAACATCAACAAAACAACACAGGATAGACAGAAAAGATGGGGTGCGCACCCAGTTATAAAGATATAAAGAAGTAGTCAGAAAGCAATCACATTTACCTCCCTTGCAAACACAAAAACTTTATAAATAAAGTTTTTTTTTTTTAAAACGCATCTTATAATCCATGAACATATGTTTCTGTTTGTTATAAATTAAGTCGATCCAAAATTTCTTCCTTATATACTCAATATTAATATTTGTGCTGCCATCCACACCCATTAATGACTATATTTCACATGGCTTGATTGAACCATAAAACCATAAAAATAATATTGACAATGTTCATTTCTTATGAACATATTTTAAACCAATTAACGCTGTTTATCACAGCTCCTATATTTACCCCCTCACATCCCATTATAAGCATCCTTGTTCATAGGCGTATCTAACTTTGTACTAAACCATATGTACTGCTATCTACAGCCCCATTAATAGTCCACTCTAAATTAACTAGCTCCTTATATTCCCCTTGATGCTGACTAACACAGCCTCTTTTTATACCACCTATAAACGTTAGTCACGTTAACTTCTTCTTCCTTCATTCAACATGGCATCTATATTCAATTAATGCTGACTTAATGCAGCTCCTATTTCAACTCCCCAGAACCATATATTTCTACTAACTTTTATTTGTGTAGGATCCATTATAAAACCCCGTCATCCAAGCATGGCATGTGTTTCCAAACTTCATAGCCATCATGTAATTAACCTCCCTATCCCAAAACATTAACGCTGATTGGCACAGCAGCCTTCTTACTAGCACAAGGCCAAAGTCTAGAGTCGTTTGTTAACTATTTTCTGAACGAAGGGCTTTAAATAAGGCCCCGTCTTATTACTCTTTATTCTAAACAAAACAATAAGTGCTTGTGAACAAAATTTTAACAATTTTCAACTTATTTGTAAACAAGGGTAAATGCTATTCAATACACAAGACAATTCAAGTAAAATCACAATTCATGAGCCAACTAAAACGAAGTCAAAACAGGATATCGTACCCCCCAACGTTTTGAAGATAATTTTCATTCCCCTCATATTAAATAAAGGTAATCAACCAATTCAAAGAAAGACATTATTCAAAATAATATGACATACATGATGAAACAAAAGAAACCATTTTTAAATATATCCTATCCATTATTAGTCGCTTTTTTGGACTAATAATAAATTATTTATCTATTAAGAAAACTCAACAAGTCAAATCTCAAAATCGAATGGCAATAAAAAATACATCTTCAAGACCACACGAGAATTGACATCCATATTACTTAACTTATTACCAAAATATACAACATCATATTTACTCATCAAGACAACTCACAACAACTATTAGTCAGGCTATTTGCCAATCTGTTTCTATAATTCATCTGTAATTCACAGCTACCGTATTTCATCAATTACCAATTTCCTCTTTAAACCACAAAATTTTCATCCTGCTATCTGCAGCATATTCTATCAATCTATTTACCATATCTCCATTTCTTCAGTAATTCTAGATTTTTCTGTATAAGTGCCATCTCCACATCAATGTCTTCATCTTCCCGTAAAGAAACATTTTCCTTCATGCTACTATCTCTATTAGATTCTGAATTTTCATCCATTCCTTCTTCTTCATCTGTATGTCTGTTGCTAGCAGCCGCTAATTTTTTCCTTTCTATATCTAATCTAATCTGTCTATCATAGTTTCTTAACGATCTTTCAAGTAGTCGTATATCTTCGTCGCTTGATGAATTTTCTCTAATTCTCCTCTGTCTTTTAACTTCTCTATTTCTCTGTCTCTCTATTCTCCTTTTCACTGCTTGTCTGGTATTTTTAAATGGAGCGGTTACCTCTTCCTCCATAGATTCAACACTATCATAACCATCATACGTATTCCTTTCTTCCTTCATCAAAGTTTTCGGTATTGTTTCTGCCTGTTCATAAGTATCATCGTAAACTGGTGTTGTTATTAATTGACTTTGTACCGGATCTTTTCCAAAATCTGGGGGTATTGTATATTTAACTCTTCTGACGAGTTGTCCATCTGAGTATAACCCGTCTGAATAATAATAATAATTATTATTGTTATTGTCTCTCTTATCTTCATTATCTCTTCTTAAATGTTCCACGTGTGCCCGTGCCACATGTCCTGTGATTTGGTTCTTTATACTGTATGATACAGTACCTAACTTTTCTAAAATATAATAACCTGGAATCCAATGAGCATCAAATTTGGAGTTTCTTCTATGCTTCTTATAGTAAACTCTATCACCTACTTTAAATTCCTGTAGTTGTGTACTATTTGTTTGCGTACTTTTTCTGTCTTTCTCTGGCTTTAATTATATTGTTTCTTAACCTTACATGCGCTTTGTGCATTTCTTGTATAATAACTTCCTGAAAATCCTCCCCCATATATTTACGTCTTGGTTTTAACAGATTGTCAATTGGGAGTATAGGCTCTCTTCCGTGTAATAAGTAAAATGGTGAAAAACCTGTCCCCTCATTTTGATTTGTGCGTATCGCGCTTAATGCAGATCCTAAGAAAAGGTCCCAATCTTTTTCATGTTCCTCCACAATTTTTGCTATTATGTTATACAATGTCCGATGTTGTCTCTCATTCTTCGCATTTGAAGAAGGTCTATAATATGAAGTTTTTATATGGCCTATATTCAAATCCTGTAATAACTTCTCGAACTTCTTGTTCACAAACTCCTTACCATTATCTGTGAGTACGATCTGTGGGCAACTAAATCTTGGTATGTACTCCTGTAGAAAAATATTAATGATGGTATCTGCGCTCTTATCCGGAATCGCATAGACTTCCGGCCAAAGACTATAGCAATCCACGATATGAAGTAGATATACATTCCCCGATAGTGTTCTAGGGTGAGGACCTGATATATCTAAGCTCACTTTCTGCATTGGAAACTGAGGAATGTCAGTATCTTGTAAGGGACATTTGATCGTTTTCATATTTCTTAACCTACACTTCTCACACGCATCGACGTACTTACAAGCAGTTTTAAATAAATTCGGCCAATAATATTTATTAGTGAGTGCTTTTACTAACTTATCACGACCAAGATGACCATTCTCATCATGATATGCCTTTAGAATCTCAATTTCCAAATGTTTTGGAATGTATTTTCTCAACTGTTCGCTTCTTTCATTCACGTAATATAACTGATCGTCATCCTGCAAGACTAGAAAATTTTTCTTACAACTGTTTTCACCCGTTTCGTTCAATTTCTGTTTTATTTCTACAACTTTCGGATCTAATTCTTGTTCTTCCTTCATATTAAATTGCATTAAATGTGGGTCTTCCGCTATAGGTTCAGATTCTTGATCCGACGGTGAACTCCTAAAATCTTCTCTACTTAATATGGCAGAATCTAATATATTTACTTGCCAGTTTCGGTCGTCTATTTCGGGTTCGCCCTCATCCTCAGTGTTTCCTGATGTCTCTGGATACGGGATTCTGGATAATAAATCTGCACAGGTGTTGTCAATACCGGCTACGTACTCTATCTTTGCGTTGTACCCCTGCAAATTCAACGCCCATGTCTGTATTTTTCTGTTCTGCACTGGAGCTTCTAATAAAGATTTTAAGGGCATGTGGTCAGTTCTAATAATGAAATTGGCGTTATGTAAATAATAATTAAGTTTCTGAAGAGCATAGTGAATAGCATATGCCTCTTTTTCTATAATTGGCCATTTCTTCTGAGAGTTACTAAGTTTGTGTGATAGAAAATAAATTGGTCTTTCGTTCTTAACTCCTGGAATTCCTGAATTTTCTCCATCATATGGTTGAGTGAGGCATGCTCCTATAGCATTATCTGAAGCATCAGTATATAAAATTACCAGTTTGTTTAAATCTGGATGCACTAATAATGGTACTACTGTTAGACTATTTTTAAAAAACTCAAATGCTCTTTGACACTCATCATTCCACTTAAATCTAGCGTATTTGCCAGTCAGGTTAGTGATGGGTTCTGCTATGTTTGAGAAACCTGGAATGAAACGACGATAGTACCCACATGTACCGATAAAAGCACGAACTTCTTTTACGTTGGTTGGAGCAGGCAATTCCTTAATAGCCTTTACTTTATCCTGATCTGGTTTAATTCCTTCTCTATCAATAATGTATCCCAGGTACTTAGTTTCTGTTTTTAGAAATTCACATTTACTGAGTTTCAGTTTAACATCATGTAGTCTTAACCTGTCAAATACCAATTTTACATGTTTCAGGTGGTCCTGTACATCTCCTGCTGTGTAGATCAAAATGTCATCTATATATGCTAATGCGAACTTTTGCATGCCTTCTAATACTTCATTTATTAATAGCATATAGTCAGAAGGCGCAGTTTTGACCCCAAAAGGCATTCGTAAAAATTCGTAAGAACCTGCGTGTGTACAGAAAGCACTTTACTTTTGAGCATCTGGGGACATAGGGATACACCAAAATCCTGACCTTGCATCCAATGTAGTAAAGAAGGTAGACCCATTAAGTAACCCTAAAATATCGTCGATCACCGGCAATGGGTAAGCTACATTCTTAGTGATTTTGTTCAACGCCCTGTAGTCACAGCAAAATCGGTGTGAACCATCGGCCTTGGTCACTATGACAATCGGAGATGACCATTCTGACTTCGATCTTGTTATTATTCCTGCTTTTAGCATATCTTCTATTGCCTTTTCGACAATTTCTCTATTCCTTAAGGGAATTCTATACGGTTTCAAACTAATTGGTGGGTGATTTCCAGTATCTATTTCCATAGTGACTGTTTTGGTCTTCCCCAATTCTAAGTCGTTAATTGCACAAACATCTTGATTCTCTTTCACAAGTTTTTCTAATATTTCCTTATTTTCCAGTGGAGCTTTTAACTGTGCTAATAATTCTTGTTCTCTTGTTGTTTTGTCTACTGAAATATTTGAGATGTATGTTTTCTGAATGGATGGATCAATTCATCATTCCGCACGTTCCATCTTCTTCCACGTCTATTTCTGGTATTGATTCTTTCTATAGGGGTTTCTGGATAATTAATTCTCGGCATTTCTACTCTATCTGTTGTTAATATGCTGTTAGGATCATGTTCTACTTTGGCTATTACACATCCTCTGTACAATTTAATTTCCTTGCCTGTGTTGTTAATAATTATTACTGAAAAAGTTAAGTGTTTATCTAATGTCATTATTCCATCTGGAACTTTTAGACCAGGTTCATCTATTATCTCCCTTTGTAACTCTGTTATTCTAACTGTATGTCCTACTAAATAATACGGATTTCTTTTCACTTTCGCCTGTATCAGATTAACCGTCTGTGGTTTTAAAGTCGTGGACGTTTTAACCCTAACCAGTGCTGATATGTGCATGTCCTCTTATAAATCTACATACACGCCCTGGAATCTTAACTTGTGCAGATCACAAAAAAGTCTTACACCATTTTTCAGTAAGAAGTCCCTACCTATAAGCATGTTCCTATTTAACTCTTTGACTACGTGAAAAAGGTGTCTTACGTTGATTCCTCCTAATTTGAGATTTATCATTGTTTGGCCAACTACATCTAAATTTTGTCCTGTAACAGAGTGAAGAGTGTCATGACTCCTGAATATTTTGCAATTTTTTTTATTATTTTGTATAAAAAAAATTCTTTGATTACACTAACTTGAGCTCCCGAATCAATTAATGTTCGAATTCTATATTTCCCTATTTCTATTATGCATAAACTGGGGTCCGTTTTATTTATTGAAAACTGTTTGATTTCACCCAGTTGAGACCACTTTCTACTCGTCCTCCTATACTTGTCATTAAAATATTCCTTAACTCTTGGGACCTTGTTATCTTCCCTCTTACTGCAGGTCCTATTCAGTAAGTGGGATTCCGGTTTTCCTGCGTTCTTGGCCTTGTAAAATTCCTCTGTCTATCTTCAAAATTCCTATTTGATCTTTAATTAACATTTCTATTTTGTGTATTCGACTGAACACGCCTGTTACCACAGAATTTAAAAGAGCGTCCGTGTTGTCCGCAACCCCAACATACAATATTTGTGTTACCTACCGTTTCTCTTATAGGATTTCTCATTTGTCTTCTTCTATCATAAGCATTTTCATTACCTCCCTGCAACGTCTGTATTCCTCCTCTTCTATTCCATCCGAACCTTGCTTGTCTGATCTCCATGGGCTCTTCGATTCTATCCTCCCGACTAGTTCCTATTTCTCGTCTTACTCTCAGTCTAAATCTTCGTCTCAAATTCTCTTCCTGTACAGCTATATCCACAGCTTGTGATAATCTCTCAGGGTTTCTCTCATTAATTTAAACTTCAGTCCATCTGACTTTATACCGTCTACAAAAATCCCGACCAACATTCGTTCCACTTCCTCCCCTCGTACGTTCTGTCCCAGGAATGCCTCCTCAGCTAGGTTAATCAACCTATCACTAAATAATTGCACAGTTTCTCCAGTGTTTTGCTTGGATTGTCTTAACACTGAAAACGCATGCTGAGGATCTGTGATTTCAGCATACTTGTGGGCCAAGTCATCCTTAAACTGCTCCCATGTCTCATCTACTCTAGCTTCTAATTTTCTTTTAATGTGATCCGAAACCGGTGCTACAGTGGCCTGGTAAGCAACTTTCATCTTCTCCTCATCCGTTGCCGCCACCAAGAATGCATGTTTCTCCACCGAAGTCATCCATTTCTTGAAATCTTTCGCCTGCCCACTAAATTTTTCAATCTCTGTCCCTACTCCTTGTTGCTTTATTGCTGTGTTGAGTCTGCCTATTGCCGTGCCTACTCCAGTTACAACCTGTGTTAATGAAACTTGTTCCTCTGCCATGCTGAAATAGTTTTACTATACAACTTATATAACCAAATTCACAATTATAATATAGTTAATAGTTATCAATAAGTATACAACTGCAGGCGTATTTGAACTAGACAAGGGACGTAAGCATCTGTTTTTCGTCCTATAAAAATCAAGTGTTCTAATTAATTAATTAATTTTACTTAACACACAATGTTATGTTATATTAGTCAAATCAATTATCTTAAATACCGTTCATGGATATATCTTCCACGAGTCCAAAAGGAAAGTCCAAATGCTTGACAATTGTAGGCTTCACAGGAAAAAAAACGAGCATGTTGTGTTCCTCGATTCCATCATAGAGAAAGGAAAACTTCTGGATTCTTCATTTCTCCCATTGGTGGGCACCTCGGATTTGTGGCTTCTTTTCACCCGAAAAAGGGCACGTCTGGACTTCACCCGAAAAGGGGCACGTCTGGATTTGAAACGGTTCAAGCTCAAAAACGAAGCGTTTACAATAGGTTCTCTTCTTCAGCAGGACGGCAACCCATTATGCCCACCCGCGTCCGAAAAGACCAAAGCAAGTAAATCGCATTCTTTATGACAGACATCTTGATGAGCTATGGTTTCTCCCAAAGTTTAGGTTAGTTGCGGCTGTTTTGTTTTCGAAAGCAGCAAAATTTCTTCAGTCTGGGACAGCTCCAGTAAGTGACCTCCTTCAGACAGCCAAGGTCAATCAACAGCCCCGATAACAGCAGGTCAAGACTTACAGCATAGTGACGCCCAAGGACAACGGCCAGGTCACTCCAGGACACGATGATGGCAATTCTGACAAACAGCCTACGATGGTAGCTCCATCCAGCAATTCATTATAAGATGTATGGCGGCTCCAATCAACTAGCCTCAGTAAAACGATTTGCGGTGGTTCCAATATGAGTTGCAACCTTTGACAAGGTCTGGATCCTTTGACTGCGGCTTCTGACAAGATTCACTCAGACAGTAAAACTCGATATGGCCAGCAAATCATCTGTTGTGGTAACGTTTTTGTTGTAGCAACGCAAAGCAACTTGAGAAAAGGCGTTCAACAAAAGTCCTCCGCTGTGCCGTATATTTTCGTAATACTTCACGCTGTGTCTGCAACAACCAAGTCCAAAATCCTGGGATAGCGGCATCAAATCTACTCATATAACAGAGCAACAGTTATATGGCAGATGCAAGCGAGGTCCTGGTTGTATTTTTCATGTGTTTAATTTGACTGAATACATCATATAATATAAAACAGCATACAAGAGGTTTTCTGTTATTACAATAGATGTCAATTCAAGGTCCAGATAGTAACTAACATCTCTAACTCCCGCGTCATGGCTTGAGCGTCCCTAGTTACGTTTATACGGGATGCTCAACCGTGCCTAGTCTTTGCACATCACCTCCTTACCCACTAACAGAGATGGTGCTCTGTTATACTACGTTTGAGTTCAAAGTGAGCGAGCTTACCAAAAAAAAAACTGACACTCGGCAAGAATTCAACATCGAAAACTATCTCAAAAAGCTTCAAGTCTCAGAAACTAAATTACGATGTGTCCTATTAAATATCACAGTGGCTTGAACAGAACAGCGATGGTGGGCATGGTTCTTTGAAGAAGACAGTCACGAAAATAGATGCAGGGCATTGCAGACACCTTTCGCCTTCCTACACCTCGGTATCTGCCAAGGGAGACTTAACACAATAGTACTTATTATCATGATAGGGGGGGGGGGGGCAGCGTAGGCGTATCTACAAGCCGTGGACCACAGAAACAGGCACTATTCCTACAATTCGGCATCTGCCGAGAGAGACAGAACACATGTCTATGAGCTATGGGGTCTGTGACGTCAGTTGCAGTTAATAGATTAATATCACTCATCATTGTGTAGCAGGTTCTTGGCAGAACGTGGCTCTGGTGACAGCCCGGCGAACAGTGTCTCAGTCTCATCACCATTTCTTCTGTTGCATAGATCTCTAAATCCACGGTCTCTGCAATGTCCCGTGTCCATTTCTAAGCCCACGGTCTCTGCAATGTCCCGTGTTCATCTCTAAGCCCGTGGTTTCTGCAATGTCCCGTGTTCATCTCTAAGCCCGTGGTTTCTGCAATGTCCCGTGTTCATCTCTAAGCCCATGGTTTCGGCAATGTCCCGTGTTCATCTCTAAGCCCATGGTCTCTGCAATGTCCCGTGTTCATCTCTAAGCCCACGGTCTCTGCAATGTCCCGTGTTCATCTCTAAGCCCACGGTCTCTGCAATGTCCCGTGTCCATTTCTAAGCCCACGGTCTCTGCAATGTCCCGTGTTCATCTCTAAGCCCACGGTCTCTGCAATGTCCCGTGTCCATTTCTAAGCCCATGGTCTCTGTAATGTCCCGTGTTCATCTCTAAGCTCACGGTCTCTGCAATGTCCCGTGTCCATTTCTAAGCCCACGGTCTCTGCAATGTCCCGTGTTCATCTTTGGAATTGTCGATCCCTGCCTTTTCTTCTAGGAACTTCCTCTTCTTCTGCATTCGGCCGGAATGTTGTCTTAGACGCAATTGCCTTGTGCCAGTTTACAACAGAGCTGCGATATTTGCGCCTTTTGGCTGACGCATCCGATTTATGCGGGCATTTGTTAACCGGGTTAACCTTCCCGGGTTTCTTCCAGGAGCCATGCCTTCCTTCTTTCACTGTTCTTTCTTTCACTGTTCTTTCCAAGCCACTTGTCACTATCATATGAAGAACTCTAATCAGCTAACTGGAATAACAGTCCTTGCTTTTCAAAGGCAGAATCAGTGCTTCGGAATTCCTCATAACCTGCATAAAATAATGGGCTATTTCATTTGGAGTAGTACTTTTCAACAGATAGAATATGAATTATGTTTGAAAACGGGCAACATTCTGGAAGAATGTATTGTCATTACAACAACAACAAAATTAACAAAAATGTCAGGCCTTTGTATAAACTTTTTCCCCCCTGCAATTACGTATCCTAGAAACATTTCAGAGTGGTAACTGTTCAATCTTGTTTTGTTTCCAATCTTCATCTTAGGTAGAATTTTGAATTTAAAATGTTTTAAATGTCACATGAAATGTGGCCTACTGTAGCCTCTGGTCATTTAAGAGTAAACAACCGCAAAATAATTAAATTGGATAAAAAGAGTTTAAAGTATAACTACCTGGAATAGAAAAAAAATTACAGTATTACTGTCTGGGGTAGAAATAGTTAAGAATAAATGTTGTGGATAGAAAGAGTTAAGTATAAATGTTTTGAATAGAAATGGTTAAATATAAATGTCTTGGATAAAATGACAGACGGGCAGCTTGCCATCTTGACAGACGATCGTTTGTAAAATGGAGATATACCTCTCCATAGTACAAAGCTCAGGCTGAATATTAGAGACAATGTGTTGCCCATGTATCATAATCCCTCTATTTCCCTACTTAATTTACTGCAGAGGAAAGATGACACCAATACGTCTGGAACAAGTCAAGCAATGCTCTAACTGCCCTCCTGTTAGAACTTCAATCCTAAACCGGATCAAGGCTTAGAGCCCTGTTTGCCCTGCCATGACACTTAGTCTTAAGATTGCATTTCGTCGCATTGGGTAAGGCGTGTACCCTCCTAATTGCGCTCTGATTAGAAATAGTTAAGTATAAGTGTATGGGATAAAAAGACTAACGGAATAAATGCTTGGGGTAGAGACAGTAATAATAGAAATATTGGGACAAAAACAAAGTATACATGTCTAGGATAGAAAGAATAATAGAGTAAATGCCTGGGATAGAAAGAGTTTTTTTTTTTAAATTTGTTTAAACAAGTAAAGCTAGTGCATAACTGGTCGGGATTGAACGAGTTAAAAATAACAGTCTGGGATAGAAAGAAAGTAGAAATGCCTGGAGTGAGTAAGTAAGTGGCACCTTGCCGTCTTTACAGACGAAAGTATGTGGATTGGTACTAAAATCCCATCGCACAGCGCCTAGGCATGGATTCAAAGAACATGTGTTGCCCATGCAGAATGATCCCTCTCTCGGCCTTGCCTTGTTTACTCCAGAGAAAAGGATAACCAGTACGTCTGGAACAAGGTAGGCTGCAGATGCTGCCGGCTCAGCATCACACCTCCGTGAGGCAGAAGGTTATTAGCGGCCAGGCTCTCACATCCGGGGGATTTGACTTATAGGCGTTCAGCCATATCCCTCAGATGAGTGCCTCACTGGAGTAAACATATTTAAACTCTTACTGTATGGGGTAGAAAGAGTGAAAGTGTAACTGAACTGGATATAAAGAATAAAAGTATAAATACCATGGGTATAAAGAGTTAAAGTATAAATGTGTGGGATAGAAAGAGTTAAAGTATAACTGTGTGGGATAGAAACATATAACTGCCTGAGATATAAATAGTTAACATATAATAGCCTGGAATATAAATAGTTGTTGTAAAACTGCCTGTGATAGAAAGAGTTAAAGTATAGCAACATGGCATATGCATGGTTAACATATAACTGCCTGGAATAGACAGATTTAAAGAACATCTCCATGGGATTGGAAAGCGTTAAATTATAACTGCGTCTGACAGACAAAGCTAAAGTATACCTCAGACAGAAAGAGTTACAGTATGCCTCAGACATAAAGACTTAAGTATACCTCTGAGAGACATAGTTAAAGTATACCTCAGACAGAAAATGTTAAAGTATACCTCAGACATAAAGAGTTAAAATATGCCTCAGACAGAATGAGTTAAAGAATACCTCAGACTGAAAGAGTTAAAGTATGTCTCAGACAGAAAGAGTTAAAGTATACCTCAGACAGAAAGAGTTGAAGTATACGTCAGACATAAAGAGTTAAAGTATACTTCAGACAGAAAGAGTTAAAGTATACTTCAGACAGAAAGAGTTAAAGTATACATCAGACAGACAGAGTTAAAGTATACCTCAGGCGGAATGAGTTAAAGTATACCTCAGGCAGAACGAGTTAAAGTATACCTCAGATGGAACGTACTAAAATATACCTGAGACAGAAAGAGTTAATTATACCTCAGACAGAACGAGTTAAAGTATACTTCAGACAGACAGAGTAAAAGTATACTTCAGACGGAACGAGTTAAAGTTGACCTCAGACAGAACGAGTTAAAGTATACCTCAGGCGGAACGAGTTAAAGTATACCTGAGACAGAAAGAGTTAAAGTATACCTCAGACAGAACGAGTTACAGTATACTTCCGACAGAGTTAAAGTATACCTCAGACGGAACGAGTCAAAGTATACATCAGCGGAACGAGTTAAGGTATACCTCAGATGGAACAAGTTAAAGTATACCTCAGACAGAGTTAAAGTATACCTCAGACGGAACGAGTTAAAGTATACCTCAGACAGAACTAGTTAAAGTATACTTGAAACAGAAAGAGTTAAAGTATACCTCAGACAGAGTTAAAGTTTACCTCAGACAGAACGAGTTAAAGTTTACCTCAGACAGAACGAGTTAAAGCACAGCATTCATGGCACAGAAGGAGTTAAATTATAACAAGCCTGGGGTGTAGACAATATGCGATATAAACTTCCCATGAGCAACATCGGATAGTAAGCTGCTATTTCAGGCCCGGGAGGAGACAGTAGAATACAGGTGGTAGGTAGCTCAATACCCCTGGGATCACCTGTATACCATCTATATCTGTCACGGTCGTGAGTCATGGACAATTTGGCAATCTTTAATGAAGACAATAGAGGAGTCGGGATAGACTCCTACTGGCCCAGTGTCCGTGGGGTTGAATTCTTGAGGTTTTCTTTAAATGACATGGGCTCCCGGGGCGACCCAGCCTAAATTGGGTACCAGGAAATGATTTAGGAAGTAAAGGCGGTCGGTGTGATGTTAACTATATCACTTGTGGAATTCCCGTCGGTATATGGAAATATTGCCGGTCTCCGTGGTGAAGAGTTTACGGATGCGGTTCATGATACCGCATACCCGCGTTCGAAACGCAGATGCACGCGATTTAGCAGCAGACTACGTTGCTCTGGTGTTTTTACGAAATGTTATGGGTGCCGGTCGTTCATAAAGCAATGCTAAACTACTGAATGTAAACTTGCCAAGAGATCAACAACAGCAAGAATTGCTGGCGTTGACTGCAACTGTCCTGTAAAGGATATGCAACTAACTTTTTATATGGAAGTATTAGTATAGCACTATATGTACTATATGGCTTAATTGATTCAGTGGCAAACAAAGGAAGATTTGGACCAAACACGTTCTCAATCAAATGAACAAGTATTACGTATAATATAAATTTCCATTCAATGAGCATTGAAATTGCGTCAGATACCACGAAACAATACACATAACACGATGACCCTAGTATGGCGATATATTGTTCTTCTGTCCAAATGGGAGGTGACATGTGGCGATACATTATCCTTCGGCACTGAATCAGTTAACTACGAGGGCGAGTCAATAAGTAAGTCAGACAGTTCTGTGGGATGTCAGGTAAATGTAGTTGGTGTTTTCTACAGGTGTTATTAGCTGACAGCAACATCGAACTTTATATTCCCGTTCGTCAGATGGCGCTAGGTGTCTCATGCGCATGCGCATAAACAAAATGGCGACTATACTTACGGTGTCTACAACCAAAGAGCAACGTTCTGTTCTGCGTTGTTTTGTGTGGGTAAAAGGACAGCCTACACAGGACATTCATAAGGAAATGCTTGCTGTTTATGCTGACAAATGTTTGTTCCGTAAAGCGGTGCATAGCTGGGTAGAAAAAATGTTCTCAAGGACGCTCTAAAATTGTTGATGAAACCCGATATGGTCGTCCTGTTGAGATTGCAACAGAAGCATCCGTGCAGCGGGAGGAGGAGATGATTAGAGGTGACAGGCGAGTAACGATAGACTCTGTGGCATCTGCAATAGGGTGCTCACATGGTTCAGCATACAGCATAGTGCATAATCTATTGACATTTAAGAAAGTGTACTCACGGTGGGTACCCAGAGAGTTGAAGGAGGAACACAAAATGAACCGATTTGGCCTGGCCTTGCATCATCTCTATCGATACGAAGATGAAGGAGAAGACATGCTGAACAGGATTGTTACTGGGGACGAATCATGGGTGCATCACGACCAGCCCGAATCAAAGCGTGCTTTAATGCATTGTCCAAAAATTCAACTTTACGCCATCAGCAGAGAAGGTCATGCTGACAGTATTCTGGGATTGTCAAGGAATGCTTTTAACCAATTTCAAGATAAAAGGTGACAATGTGAATTCTGAATCGTACTGTGAAGTTTTATCGATGCTTCATGATGCAATTCGAAGAAAACGTCCAGGACTGCTGACTAGAAGAGTGTTGCTTCTTCATGACAATGCCAAACCACATACGGCTCGATTAACTCAGGAGAAAATTAACCAACTCAGGTGAGAAGTTCTGGAATATCATTTTATTTTTTGGGAGGGTCGGGTGGGGGAAGGGGAGTTGTGATTTGCTAAGCAATTTTTGCGTTCCGTAGTTTGCCATTATTGTCTGAACGACCGACACTCAAATTATCTAATTCAACGCAAGACTGCTACCAAATCTTCTGCGGCTGATTCAGAACCCTCGTCTCGGTATGTCGGGGAATTGTGATACGAGTTCACTTGCTCTAAGCCACGGCAAATAAATGTAAAGTCATGCATTCTGATCCAGCATGTCTGCTGTTCTGCAGGTTCTGTATCCTAGCTCCAAAAGCTGATACTAGAAAACGGAAAAAAGTCGCTTTAAAGTCGACAGTGTTGACTTATTGCACCGGGTTTTATCCCATATGGCTCGGTCTTTTTCCGGAGCGCGGAAAGCGTCGCACAAAGCACGAACTCCAAAGTTCTAGCGGCATCGAAAAATTTCACTCGTGAACCGAAGGACGCGGCCCGGAATCGAACCCACACCTTCGCAGGCGAGTCAAACGGCTTGACCATTTCGCCATGAAGACTCCCTGGAAAGCGAAAAATGTGGCACACAATGCGGTGGAGGAATCTGCAGATGACATGGATGAGATTCTGAAGGAATGGGCACGTTGAATCATTTGGAAAGATAACTGTATGCTATATTTCTGTGATTATATAAGAAGAAGCTGCACTGGGACGATATGTGTTTTACTTTCATTGATGCATCCAACATTCCAAATGAAAATATCTGAAGAACGACAACTCTGAACGTAAAATGTTTTAGTACACTTGTTGATTCTCGAGCGTGACGTGCATCAACCCTATTTTGATGTCACCAAGCTTGCGAAAGAAAGCAAGACAAGGATTGAATGTTGCCAATAACATCATGCTGGGTTTTACAAACATTCGTTTGTTACTTCTGAAGCTCGCTGCCCAGAAAGAAGTACAAACCATAGCATGAAGTGTTTTGGTAAATATTTGTTTTCATTTATATTCTCAATAATATATTTTTATGAGGTTTCTGTATCCTATTAAAAATGCATTTTTACACAAATGTTGAGAGGTTGGGGGTCCTGCGAGTTAGCTGTTATAAAATGGGAATATGACCTGTAACACTTGTCTAGAAGAGATCCAGCACGGCCTGTAGTTTATAACAGGGCGTTGGCCGACAGATTGTGACACTGGAAGATCAGCGGAGAGAAGAAATGTTAGAACGATTATTCTAAACCATTGCTCTAAGAAGTACACAATGCTGTCTTCTATATATATATTCATCATCATTATCAAGTGCCCTGCCAGCTGGCGTAGGCGTTCATGGCTCTCCACAGATCTCGGTCTTTGGTTTTCTGGATCAACTCTGCCGCTGATATTCCTCCGTGCCACTGTCTCAATCCATCCAGCATTATTTCTCTTGGTCTGCCTCTGCCTCTCTTCCCCTCGATCTATCCAGTTGTCACGATGTTCTCCAATGCCTCTCTTCTCATTGCATGACCAAAGAAAGCTGTTTGTCTCTGTCTTATTGTTGAATATAATGTTCTAGTTTCATTAGCCTGTTTCAGGCAGTCGTTGTTAGTTACTCCGGCAGTCCAAGGAATTCGCAACATTCGTCTCAGGCACCACATCTCTGTTGCTTCTAATTTCTTCTTAATTTGTTCATTTACATTCCAAGATTCACACTTTCTTACACTCAGTAATAGTGACCTATTGCACAAGATACTCTTCATTTTCTGAAATGCGGCCTTTGCTTGCCCTATTCTGATCTTAATCTCTGTTGTACACCTTCCATCTGATGTTATAAATGTCCCTAGGTATCTAAAATTATCCACTTGGTTAAGATTTTTTTGGGTGTCATCCAAGTGCGCTGTAAATGTCAGTTTACAAAAGTGATTAAGTATTTATAACATAACATTTTTTTGCTTTTTTGTCTTCTTCTTCTTCTTCTTCTTCTTCTTCTTCTTCTTCTTCTTCTTCTTCTTCTTCTTCTTCTTCTTCTTCTTCTTCTTCTGCTTCTTCTATTCCCCTTTTCTTCTTCTTCTTCTTCTTCTTCTTCTTCTTCTTCTTCTTCTTCTTCTTCTTCTTCTTCTTCTTCTTCTTCTTCTTCTTCTTCTTCTTCTTCTTCTTCTTCTTCTTCTTCTTCTTCTTCTCCTGTGTGGGTGGGTGGGACGATGCATGTATGGGTGGGAGATGTGTGTGTGTGGTGGATGTGTATGTAGGTGGAGGATAGGTGCGTTGGGGAGGGATATGTGTGGTGGGTGGGGGAGGTGTGGGCTGCGGAATGCGTGGGTTGGTAGAGGGATGTGTGTGTCTTTGGGGGATGTGTGTTTGGCTGGATAGCTGGGGTGTGTGGGTGTGGGTGGGATGGTGGACGATCGTGGTGTAGTGCGTGTGTGTGGGCTGGGGGATTTTGTGTGGGTGGTGACATATAGTTAAATTAAGTGGCAGACCTTTTAACGTACATGTTATTCAAGTATATGCCCCAATAGGAGAATCCAGTGAAGATAGGGTAGAGGAATTTTATAATGACATAGAGAGAGAAACGAAAGAGGATACAGACTCGTAGAGTGGGCAAAAGAACAGGAAAAGATTGTAGGAAACACCTGGTTTAAGCAACACCCTAGAAGATTATGGACATGGAGGAGTCATGATAGCAGGATTAGAAACCAGATTGACTATATTCTGATTAGCAGAAGATTTATAAACGCGTTAACAATAGCAAAATCAGTTCCCAGTGCTGATTGTTATAGTGACCATAGATTACTTACAGGAACTTTGAGGATAAAGTTGAAGAACGTCAAGTATATAACGGGAAACACTAAATATGATTTGTGTACATTGAGTAATGACAAGGAAGTACAAAACAAATTCAACATAGAAGTACAGAACAGATTTGATATATTGTCTGATATAGAGATATTATTCCAGGATGTGAATGATCAAAGGGAAATGTTAAAGAATTCAATCAGTTTGGCTGCAGAATCAACTATTCCAAAATTAAAGAAGGTGGGTCGTAAGAAATGGATGACTGAAGATTACACCTAATGGAAACAAGAAGACTCAACAAAAATAATTCTGCAAATATGAAGAAATCCACAGACAAGTCAGAATATTATGTAAGGAGGCAAAAGAAGCATGGCTTGAGGAAAAGTGCGTAGAAATTGAAAAACAACACAACAGTCAAAATACCAAATTAGTGCACAAAAGAATTCAGGAACACTTACTAATAAAAGAACAAGTACATCAACAGGCTGTCTAAAAACTAAAGATGGCAAAATCATAATAGAAAAAGATAAGATTCTACATGTATGGACAGATTATGTGAAAAACATTTATGAGGATAACAGAGAGGAACAGTATGGTATTAGATTTAAAGTATGTCCAGAAATGAATGCCTTCATTCACGATCAATTATTTTGAAAACTGTCTGTTGCATCGTTATGAACATTTTCCTGCCGTCTTATATTTACCCCCACCCAAGGAATATGTCTTTGATAGGTCCAAAAGCAACTTAAATCATTGAAAGCGGCGACATTTCTTTGATGTTTAGCTGAAAAATTAGTGATTTCTCGATTACAAACTTGTTTTTACTGTAATGAAAGCCCCGCCAATGCACATGACGACACAAGGCGTATCCGGATTCGTATGGGAGTGGGTGCAATAAAAGAAGTAGCTTAAAAGTCGACAGGGTCGGCTGCATTGCACCGGGTTTTTATCCCATATGGCTCAGTTTCTTTCCGCAGCGCGGAAAGCGTCGCACAAAGCACGAACTCCGTAGCTCCAGCGACGACCCTCGGGAGTCTCCGAAAAAATGCACTCGTGAAATGAAGGACGCGGCCCGGAATCGAACATACAACCTTCGGAGCCCGAGTCAGACGGCTTGACCACTTCACCACGGAGAATCCCGAGAGGGGTGCAATGTGTAATATTAGTAAAGACAGAATTTACAGAGGCATGGGGTAAATAATTTGTAAATTGACAGGAAAGTAGAAGGAATATATTTCTTACCTTATTTTTCATTTCCTTCTTGTTTCTTCAGCTGCTGGTTAATAATGTGTACACAAGTATTCATGTTAGCTTTTATATTGAGTTCGTGAAAGCTTCCAAATAGCTGTGCGTTAATGTGCGTATGGAGTGACCAGAAATGATACCGCAATTTAGTCATCATGTTTCCATTTTTAAGGATCTGTTCAGCTGTCTGTGTAGTTTGTTCACACGTACACATAGGTGACAGACCCGCTTTGAGTCTTCGTGAAAGATTGTTTACTTTGCTGTTTACCGTTCAGAAACGGAACATGATTACCTGTTTTGCACTATGAAAATAGTTGTCAGTGTCTCTGTAGTGGGCTTCCTTCTTAACGACCAAGATGTTGGTCCTCTTTTTATTGAAGTTTATAGATTGATTCGTATGCACGTGTGTTGTCCCCTAATTTGACAACGTGTTTGCTCTCACGTTTCTTGTTATGCCACAATATGTCAGTTTCCACCGCAATATTACTCTTCTGTTGGTATTCAATGCGTTTAGTGTGTGTGTGTGTATGTGTTTTTGTTTTTTTTTGGTTTTTTTTTTTCAATACAGTTGTTTGTCATCGCTGAGGGCTTGCGGAATTGAAAATTCATCACTGTGGAATACAAACTGTTGCCATTGACATTATGCTGATGCTGTAATGTTTAGGGCCTGCAATTCGTCTGAATAGTTGGAGCAAAATATCCCAGTAAGTGTGTACGTAGATTAAGGTCTGCGATCTGCTCAGACCTTAATCTGTGTCGGACGATTCCAGTAGGTTGATGATTGCTCTCGGTTGCATAAAATTCAATCCATCCTTTCTCCAATAGTCCTCTTCCTCTTTCAACACATGGTCCTCACATTTTTTCCAGTAACTTTTATCAATATTTAATAGCGCAGGACTGGGTTAGTATCTTGACGTCAGACAATTTGAATGTAGTATTGTCAGCTGCCACCTGTCCTTTAATTTTAGCCCACACAAGTTCTATAGGGTTTAAATGAGAATGATACGGCGGAAGTCTCAAGCACCTATGGCCATGCTCTTCTATCAACTTGTCGATGTGATATTTCTTGCTTTTTTGACGCCTGTTTTACAAGGGACAACCATTCTTGCTAGAAATACGTTTCTGGAAATGGTATGTTTTCCATTCGGAGCCATATCTTTATTGCTCCCATTGTGCTCGATGCTGTAGGTATTTTGTCTTCTTGGGCAACATTGATATCATGCATTGTCCATAACTGGACACGACTGTCTATCTAGGGATGGAAGCACAGTATTCTCGAGCCAATCTCTAAATACATTGCCATTCATCTTATTATGATAATCCCTATTGTCCATATGGCCGGTCTCTCTGGCCGAGGTGTTACAACACTTTCTCCGTAATCCCGTTTTTCACGCAGCGTCTCGTAGCGAGCGAGAACTGGGAGCGGTTCTACCCCCGCTGGTGACTTGCTGGATAACTGAGCCGGCCGCTCAGAAAGCAATGGCAAACTACTGAGCGTAATCTTGCCAAGAAATCAACAGACAGCTGAAAGATGCTGCTGTTGACAGCGATGTCCTGTAAAGGATATGCGAATCTTAACAAAAAATTGTCTGTATGCTTTGATACGAACACGAGCCAAGCATTCTGTTGTAATCCATTATGCGTATTACCAGCATGGGCCATGACCAAAGGCTGTCCTATACTACTGGGCACATATCGCTTTATCTGTCCATCCACTGACTGCCATTCCTTATCACTTGTGTGGTGCGCATTTATCCACATTTCATCCAAACACACTATGCCATAATTGTCTTTGCGCATTTCTCTTATTTCACGTAGGTATCTGCTTCTCATGGCTCCTAAATGCGGTTGCTCGCAAAGAATATTTCTACCGCCCTTGTACTTTCAAGAAGTGAAGATAATGTCCTTATTATTTTCCACAAAGTTGTTTTGGATAGCTCTATGTATCACGAAGTTCTTGATGATAAGTGCGTGATATGGTCGTTGTCTAGGTAACGATACTCCTGGTGTGTCAATTGAGCTATCTAACTGTCTTACAATATAACTCACCCCCGCAGTGCACATTCACCAGTCATTAAACAAGATTGCTTTGGCGCACATACTCCTTTATTGCAGAAAGAACACGGACAAACGGAACACAACTCCATATCCAGCAACAATATAATCCATAGAATATAAATATCCTCCTCACAACTTAACCAGCACACATCACTGCCTTCTCAAGCCTGCTTCATATCAAATCCACAAGACAGGTAATCCAGCTACTATCCACGGCTGGATTTTATACAATACACCCACACACTGGGTCTAGCCTCCACTAACTATTCAACCCACTCTGGGTTCAGGCCTCCATTAACTATCCAACCCCCACTGGGTTTTAGGCCTGCATTCACAACTGGGAGAACAACACAACAAAAGATCTGACCCGCAGTCAGTCTAAGCTCCCCCTTTCTCGACCACCGATCCGCTCGGCGCCAAAACATCAACTGTCTTGAAGTCCCCTGACTTCACACAAAACTAACTGTCCTTCACCCCATCCCCCCCCCCTAGGGGTCTGCTCACACCCGCACCATTATTTTTCATGGCTGGTTGTTTTTCTCGTAGTCTCGCTACTGGGGTCACTCACCTCAATGTCAATGACCCAGGCATATGTCACTATGTTATTGTTCTTTCTCAACCAACCGCTAAGTTTTATTACAGTCACTGTTTCTTTGGCATCCAGGAATTTTATAATGCTGGATAATCCTGGATATAAAATCCAAAATTTTTATAATTTTAGGATACTCCGTGGCGAAGTGGTCAAGCCTTTTAACTCGGGCTCCAAAGTCGTGGGTTCGATTCCGGGCAGCATCCTTCGGTTCATGAGTTACATTTTTCGGAGACTTCTGTGGGTCGTCGCTAGAGCTGCGGAGTTCGTGCTTTGTGCGATGCTTTCCGCGCTGCGGAAAGAGACAGAGCCATATGGGATAGAACCCGGTGCAATGAAGTCGACCCTGTCGAATTTTAAGCGACTTTTAAAGCATTTTTATAATAGCTCGCCTTATGACATCTTTGTCAAAGCTGTCTACAATAATCTTTCTACCTACCGTTTGGTTATTGCGTGGTGGTTTAATTCCTAGATTCTTGCACCCATCGACGAAATGACCGTTTACTCAAACCCAATGCATGCACTGTTCTTTTTTCGGAATTTGTAATAGTATAAAACAGTTTCCTGCGATCAGCTTCTTGACAAATATATGTGTACAACTTCATAGCGATTCTTTGAAGTGTATAATTTCGCATTCAATCCCATTGAAAACTATTCACACATTTCAATGTAAAAGAATATTAATCAGGTTTCATGAAATAACCCACATTTTGAGACACCTCTGAACAGTCCTAGTTTAAACAACGCGGAGAGTTGACATAAGGCCAATCCCGTGAAAAAACGTATAATATTCAACATTGAGCGCTGATTGTCTGGCTACGCTGTAATACATTTAAAATTATGAATTTCATCTCAGACCCGTAAATTATATACCGCATATAAACAAACTTTGAAATCTGCTGTAAAATCTCCAGAACAAAAGTTCTTTTGCTAGGTGGACATAATGATAAGGTTATATACTAAATCTCACAATTTTCCCTCAGTTGGTTACTGAGATATGGATGTTTATATTGGGGCAAACAAATGTGAATGCACTATAATAATGAAGAACCACCAATTCTGAAGATGGAGGTTCGAAATGTTCTTAAGCATATGAAAGCTAGCAAGGCCCCCGGTGCAGATAACATCACAACAGAAATGATTAAAGCTTTAGAAGAATATGGACTAGATCAAGTCATCAGACTGCTGAACACATTATATGATAATGGAGATATACCTTCTGAATTATGTAACTCTGTTTTTATTGCACTTCCAAAGAAATCAGGAGCCTTGGAATGTGATCAACATAGAACAATTAGTATAATGAGTCACATCACAAAGATTTTGCTACGAATTATCATGCAAAGAGTGAGGAAGAAATTACAACCTGAAATAGGGGAAGAACAATGTGGGTACGGTAAATGCTATGTATATGCTGCGAACAGTTATTGAACGTGCTATAGAAGTAAACAAGGATATACATCTTTGCTTTATTGACTACACAAAGGCTTTTGATAGAATTAGACATGTCAACATGGTGGATATGCTTGCAGATCTACAAATTGATGGGAAAGACATTAGACTTATAAAAAACATATATTGGAAACAACAAGCTGCAATAAGGATTGATAATGAAGTGGGACAATATCAACCTATTAAGAGAGGTGTTAGGCAGGGATGTGTAATGTCTCCAGATCTTTTTTCTCTATACAGTGAAAATATTTTCAGAAATGTAGAAGACATAAATGGAATCAGCATTGGAGGACGAAACATCAATACCATTAGATATACAGATGGTACAGTATTGATTGCAGACAATGGGCAGGATTTGCAACAATTAGTAGATGCGGTTGTTGTACACAGTGAGCAGCTGTAAAATGTACAAGAGTCAGGGGAATTAAATTTTAAAAAGACACAGGTTATGGTCGTCACTAGGAAGAACGAAGTACTACAATGTGATATACAAGTAAATGGGAATATTCTTCAACTAGGGAATCGATACAATTATCTCGGAACAGTCATAACATCTGATGGGAGATGCCTTGAAGAGATTAGAACAAGAATCGCCATGGCGAAAGTAGCCTTTAAGCAAGATGAAAAAACATTCTGACCAATAAAAAGATGTCAACTGAAACGAGAAAAAGAGTGTTGAGGGGATACATAGAGCCTGTTCTTTTGTATGGATGTGAAACTTGGACAATGTGCAGGCAAGCTGAAAAACATCTGATGGCTGCAGAAATGTGGTTTCTGAGGAAACTGTAAAGAATACCATGGACAGATAGAAAAACCAATGACCAAGTACTACAGGAGACAACTGAAACTCGTAAATTGATTAGAGAAATTAGACGTAGACAGTCAAATTTTTTTGACATGTTATGAGGAGAAATGGAATGGAGAACTTAGTGACAACTGGCAAGATCGAAGGGAACAGACCAAGAGGAAGACCAAGAGGAAAATACCTGGATGGCTTGGCCACATGGCACGGACGAGACAGGAACACTGAGCTGATCCACGACTCTGGTGATCGAGTGAAATGGCTAGTCATGACCGCCCACGCTTTCCGTCATGGCACATAATTGATTGATTGACTAACTTTACATCCATACAAAAGTACACTCTTGATTGGTGACATATGCGTGGGTGGATGTGTGTAGGTGGAGGATGGGTGGCTAGGTGGGGTGGCTAGGTGGTGGGGACATGTATGTGTTCCTGGGGTGTGTGTGAGAAGGGGGGATGTGTTTGTGGGTGGGAGATGTGTTTGTGGGTGGTGGATATGTGAGTATTCTTCTTCTTTTTCTTCATCATCATCTTCTTCTTCGCTTTTATCTTTTTGCTCCTTAGCGTCATTGTGTGAAGAAACTTCTGGAGCCAACTCTGCTGTCGTGATCTGTCACACAAATGAGCTCGTAACTCGACTATGCTGGCTACTCAGTTGCTAGACTAAAGAAACAAAGGAGATCTGTGAAATTCCTCTCCCCTAATCAATGTTATTATGTCACATATGTATGAATTAACATGCAGTTCAGCACCGGAATGCATTCGCAGCGCAGTCTGTGTATTTTAAGTCTTTGGGTAATTCACTCATTACTGTGTACTAATACTTCTACTGCTGCAGACTGTTGTCTCCTTATATAGTGTAAGCCTTCAACCAACTCAATCAAGCCCTCCTAACTGTTAGCAACCTTCTTCAGCTCTCCCTGTGTTCTCCTTATATTATTCAGCTGTCTATAAATCTCTTCTCTGTGTGTTTTATAGCCTCCTTTTGTTTCCGTTGTCCTGTGTGTTCCAGAGAAAGGAATTTCGATTCATACTATTAACATAAATGTGAGAGCGTGAGATGTTGTCGTATCTCTTGATTCGCTGGAATTATTATTATTATTATTATTATTATTATTATTATTTGTAATCATTTTTTTTTTTTTGGTAAAAAGAGGTAAAGTTAGCAGCAACATTCATTACCATAACAAGTGTGTAGATCTGCATGTGTATGTACTGGCAAGCTTGTACACTGAGAACATATAAACATAACATACAATCAACGACAAGTTGTGACAACACTTCGGGATGTCAGAGCCAGATGCTAATTCGTGACATCATATATGTATTTCTGGTCAGTGTGTTTTATGAAGTCTATTTTGATATATTCTATTGCCCGTATTCCCCTGCCTCTTGTACATTTTACTGTCTGTGGCCTAAAGTCTAGTGAACGCGGTTTTACAAGCCAGGTTTGGGCGGTGTGAGGGAAGATCGCTTTGCTTTAATTTTCACAGCAGTATCAGTCTCGGCCGTTTAGAAAGCAATGACAAACTACTCAACGTAAAAGCGTCCAGAAAATCAAAAACAGTCAATAAAAGATGGGACTGACGGCGACATCCTGTAAAAGACAATTAACTAACTTAATTTATATTTTTCTTCATGAAGCACATACCTACACACACACATGTGTCTTCGTGTGCACAACTTTGTGTGCTACTTTATAATCTCTTTCCTGTATATCAACCTTACAAGCTCCTATTTGAATATGAATATGGCTTCAGTCCCTCGGCTCATTACAGTGTCTCGTACTGTCTCAGCCTGTAGGTGTCAAGACCCGACAGGTATTCAGAACGAGTCAGGTAATAAGTTGTCTCCGAAACAACTGCACGCCCCACAACTAGGCTACGCCTGACTGCCGACACACAATAATCCCCGTGTTATAATACCTTAACGGCTTTCTCCAGGAATCTGCATCAAGTTAAAAGGTTTCACCACCACTCAAGGTCAAGATTACCAAGGTTGTGTCACGCGAAGTCTCCGTAAATCTTCTGCTACTGTGATGTCTCTGTAAGTCTTAATTGTCATGATATATTGTGTCTTATTTACATCGGTAATGTCACTAATTGGTGCCTCCGCATAATAGTAGGAATTAAATCGCATGACACAATAACGATTACAGAGCGAGCTCGTGGGGAGGGAAAAACATATTTCAGTCAATCAAGAGGTGAAGACAGGCGGTGCGTGTTTATGTATTTCGAACAATTATGACATTCAAATTGCGGTTCCTAACCTTTTGTTGCATTTTTCACAGTTTGCAATTGGGCACATTAGAATATGATTAGGATTTGTTGTTGTTGTTGTTGTTTTTTCGTTTCATAGCTTTAAACTCGGAGTAATCAATACACGAGCTAATATTTCTAGTTCACTAGATTGATATTTTCATGTGGATTAGCTTTCCTTATAACCAGTGTCTCTCGTGTGTTGCCGGGGCTCATAAGGGAAGCAAAGAATAGCAACACTGTAGCCTACCACGCATGTCGTAAGAGGCGACTAAGGAGGCTTGATGGTTCCGTCGCCCTGCTACTGAGTGAGTGCGTGGCGCGACACTGTGAGCTGTGAGTTTCATGTGAAGTGCTTTTGAATCTGCCCAAGTTTTTATTTTTGGAACGTGACTGCATGTTCGGAGCTGATGGCAGGTGGCTATGTCCCAGAGTTGACCAGTTTTTGCCTTATGCAGAAATGCGTGGCTGCTGGGCTTCTGGTTGACTGCCACTGCCGTCGGTGATGAACTGTATGTTCGTGGACTGTGTAGGTGAACATCTAGGAAACATCCAGATAGGAAAATGACTGCCGATTCCATCAGAGATGAATTGGGTGTTTCGTGGGGGACTGGTGTGTTGACATTCTGGTGGCGGCATTATGCACAGTGTATCTGTGCGGGCTGTTGTTTGTCGAGACTCCTGTCTTTTCCACTTTTCACATTGGGCAGTGGGGAGCGTTTTGTGTGATATTCACTGGCACAGGAACGGAGCATAATGGGGACGACCCGTTGCTGTGAAGTTGGAACCTCGACTAACTAACTAATAACCAGTGTCCCTTACCATTAGGCGAACCCACTCAGATTTCAAGGGTACTTGTAATTTACGTCAAAGACGAGAAGTTAAAATGTTAGTCCAACTGACAGATGTAAGGGTTGAACCCGCTACCTAGCATCAGAACACGGATGTTTAAAAACAAGCGCTCTTATCCATTATGCCATGATGACTTCCAATGATCGGTAATATCATGTTCAACCCTGTTGGTTATAATTGGGATATGTACAATGCCTTTGATCTGTTCAGATTATGAAGTATTTTTCTTTGTTAATAAACGTACATCCAGAAGTCATAATGTTCACAATATGAAATACAAACAGTTAGGTATGTGTAGTTCCTGCGGAAAGATGAGACACACTAAACACGGACACAGTGTACGTACCTTACAGCGGACTGCATAAAGATGAACATAAATCACAGAGTGAAAATTAAAAAGACACAAGAGACAATAAAAAAAATACCCATCCATCCATCATGTGCCATGCCGATAAGCGTGGGCGGTCATATTCTGCCATCTTACTCGATCACCAGAGTCGTGGATCAGCTCTGTGTTCCTGTCTCGACCATGCCACGTGGCCAAGCCATCCAGGTATTTACTTCTCGGTCTTCCCCTTGGTCTGTTCCCTTCGATCTTGCCAGTCGTCACTAAGTTCTCCAAATCATTTCTACTCATAACATGCCCAGAAAATAATAATATACAAATAATTATTCTAGGACACAACACACGACGTTTCGAGTATAAAAATCTTCATCAGGGACGGGACAACACAGACAGATCTAAAAAAAACAAACAAACAAACAAACAAACAAAACAGGTCTAAAGAAAAAAATATACAATTATAAAATAATGCTATAACACAGTTCCTTCGTTGTTAAGAAGACAAAAAAGTTGGGTTCAGTGTCACTTGTTTTCCCGAGAGGAAGTTGGAATCAACAAGCACATCTTCAAACTTATTATCTGTTGGGATTATTGACTGACTTTGGTCTACACTCCTCCCTTCTGTCTTCCCTTCCATATAACTATTTCTTTCACTCTCTCTCTCTGTTATTCCCTCAACACATACTCCGACAACAGTTCTTTTCAACGATAAATAAAAGATTTATAAATAAAAACTATGTCTGGTGTATGTATGGATATTGTCTATGTAGTTGGTATGTTCTTCTAGTGTGGATGCCAGATAAGATGTTGATAGATAGTCTCCGTGTCTTCTCTCGTCTCTTCTCTCGGCTAAAGTACAGGACATTACATAGATACAACGGAACGGTCTCACCCTGAATGCTCCGTCTGCTTGAGTCTGTAGATATATCCGTTTTTTGTAAGGAAAAATGTTCACCACTGTATCAATGTACTTAAACCGATCACTATATGCTGTCAGCTTGAACTGAATGTTCTTTGCTTTTTTATAGCGTTCCTAATTCCATCCTGGAAAGCACATCGAGTTTCTAGTATTTTCTAGTTTTTTTCCTGTAAAAGTTCTACACTGGATAGTTCTTAATTGGTATAGACACTTGGTATGCGCCTTGCAACTCTTCGATACTGAGTCATTTTAGTCCTTTCTATTATGTTATAGGATCTCTATTTTCCGTTCTCTGTCCTCCTTACTTTTTACGATGACACTTCTTTTCTTTCCTTTCTTATGCACAAGTGTCGTGCTTTATTATTTGAAAGTGCTTTCTTTTGGGTTATCAACACTGAGTGATCTTTACCACAGCCATCTGTGTTATATCTTAGTTGATATGTCCCGCACTGGTATTGGAACCTGTGTAATAAACATTTAATAATGAGAGCTGTGTCTGCTTCATCTTCTCTCCTGTGTGAGTGTCTTTTCCTCCAGCCGAAATGAAAAGGCTTCCGAAAAAACCCACTCTGACATAAGATAGAAGATTCACCTAACGTCTATACTATTCCTACTAGTATTTACTTGTACACGCTAAGCCTCATCTATTCCCCTATGCTAGAAGATTACTTCGCTGTGATTTACCTTATAATTATCCTTGTCTGAATTGGGAGTACTAATGCACAATAGATACACAACGTTCCTCCGAACGCAGCACCACCCTTTTCATACTCCCCTTGTCTCATGGAAACCAAGAATCACACTAAACTTCCACAAAGAAGTGGCCACTCTTTATAGGTCATTTTTGCCGCATAGTCCTTGACCTGGCTTGACACCTCAAGTCAATACCTCATCACCGTTAGTGGAAAATTACTGATCTGAAACTTTTCCGTTATTTTATAAAACCCTCATTGTTTTGTTCCTTCCCTCTGAGTCATCTAGACCGCAATATGCTGTGGAAATTTTCCTCAGTAACCCATCTCCCCACCTCCTTCTCAGCCCCAACTCTGGCGGCTCTTTTAACTCTGTTCCCGGTCGTTCACCACCCGCGTAATCAGCGCTGAGTCCCTCTCCACACACACCTGACACTATCTGGGTTTTTTCAATTCTGTCTTTATCACCTGACCGCGATCATGTCCAATAGTGCTGTCTGCCTTTGTCGCAAACCTATTTGTCCACGCGACAGGTTACCTGTGCTGTCGGCGGGCACTTCCGTGTCTTGACCTATAAACACATGCGCCTGGTCACTCAACCCGACATTTCGTGATGTTTGTGACCAGTGAATTAACCTCGTCATCCTACACTCTCGTTGACCTGTGCCGCTGTTATTTCTACGTTAACACTTCAATCCGTTAACATTGGGGTTCATTGACTCCGGTCACACCGTGGTTGGTTATCCTTACTGTTTTGTTTGTTAACCCTTCTCCTACCTGGTTAGTCGTTTTATAATGTCGTCTATCTAGGAATCAATAAACTATCATCATTCTGTGACATTCAGTTCGGTTTTGAAAGATGCTCTTTTTCTACAAAGGTTGAGTCCAATTCAGCTGTTAAAATGTCATATAGAAATATGTGGCCAAATGTGTGCAAAAATTCAGATATGAATACATAGAAGGAAGTCAGCGAAGTTATACAGTTGCATTTACAACTGCATTGATTCCCACACTGAAATGGATGCATCCAGGAGGGTTGATTAATTGGCTTTCAATTTTAAGCTTAATGAAGTTAGAGAAGCATGGCTTCAAGTGCTGTGACCCATACATCGTCGATATATATTGTTATATCCTGCTGCAGCCGTTGCTTCTCTTTTATAATATTCACATTCTGCTTCCACCCTATCTTGTGTTTTTCACAGCTTGCGATCGCCGCAATATTCTTAAACAAGCAAATCGGTACAATTATCTCGGAACAGTTATAACATCTGATGGGAGAGGCCTTGGCGAGATTAGAACAAGAATCGCCATGGCGAAGGTAGCCTTTTGCAAGATGGAAAACATATTGACCATTATAAAGATGCCAACTGCAACGAGAAAAAAAGAGTGTTGAAGTGTTGTATGGATATGAAGCATGGACAATAAACAGACAAGCTGAAAAACTTCTGATGGTTTTGGAAATGTGGTTTTTGAGTAAAATGGAAAGAATATCATGGACAGACAGAAAAATCAATGGCCAAGTCCTACAAGAAACAAATGAAAACCGTAAACTGATTAGAGAAATTAGACCTAGACAGACACAGATTTTTGGACACATTATTAGAAGAAATCAATTGGAGAACTTGGTGACAACTTGCAAGATTGAGGAGAAGAGAATGAACGAACGAAACGAACTTTATTTTCAAAAGGGTTAAGAATTGGGAACGCGGGCCCGTCTGACATTCTGCCCTTCCTCTCTATTTCCTCTCACACATTATTTCATTCAACATCACTTATGAAGCTCATCTTAGACAACAAATGAACATTAAGCATTGAAACGCATGAAAAATAATCAATAATACATAACTCACTGAGGCAATGTTTAACATGGGCATTATAAACATTAAAGAGAACAAGGGGAAGGCAGAGAAGTAAATA
Source organism: Cepaea nemoralis (assembly GCA_014155875.1). Classification (NCBI taxonomy): domain Eukaryota; kingdom Metazoa; phylum Mollusca; class Gastropoda; order Stylommatophora; family Helicidae; genus Cepaea; species Cepaea nemoralis. The sequence continues at coordinate 91,957 of JACEFZ010019118.1, forward strand.
CCTGAATGGCTTAGCCACGTGGTATGGCTGAGATAAGAACACAGAGCTGATCAACCACTCTGGTTATCGTGTGAGATGGCGAAATATGACCGCCCATGCTTATCGGCATGGCACATGATGATGATGATGATGATGATGATGATGATGATGATGATGATGATGATGATGATGATGACGACGACGACGACGACGACGACGATGATGATGATGATGATGATGATGATGATGATGATGATGATGATGATGATGATGATGATGATGATGATGATGATTTAAAAAAAAGTCGCTGAAAAGTCGACAGGGTCGACTTTATTGCACCGGGTTTTATCCCATATGGCTCGGTCTCTTTCCGCAGCACGGAAAGCGTCGCACAAAGCACGAACTTCGTAGCTTTTAGCGACGACCCACAGGAGCCTCCGAAACATTTAACTCGTAAACCGAAGGACGCGGCCCGGAATCGAACCCACAACCTTCGGAGCACGAGTCAAACAGCTGATGATGATGATGATGATGATCGCCATGCTAGAATATGATTTTGTCATTTTTCAGTGACAGTTGTTACTCCGTCTATCATCGTCACCCAGACAAGGCTCAAGTGTTCATCCCAGCTGTTTTCTTTAAATCACAAAATTTAACCTCCAGTTCACACTGTGAATCATTTCGTACAGCCTCTGTCAGTATTTATCTGTTCGTCGCGATACTGTATTCAGAATTGTTATCTAAATTAGAATCGTCACATCACATCAAATGTGGACTACCATGTCGTCTGCATACATGTTGTATTGATCTCAGTGTGATCCTTTATAGTGGTGGAATAAGTGGGTGTCTGAGGAAAGTAATCAAGGTGTAATAGCCCTAAAACACCCCTACATTTTAGGAGACTGTCTTTAATAATACAATCTCTGTGGCGAAGGAGTTAGGAATGCAATTCGTAATCCCGCATACCGTCCGTGTTCGAAACACAGCTGCGGGTGATTGGCAGTAGACCATCTTGCGTTGGTTTCCATACAGTGGTATAAGTACCGATTGTTCAGAAAGCAATGGAAAATTACTGAATGTGAACATGCCCAGGAACCTCAAACAGCCAAAATAAAAAATGCCTGTAGTTGACTGCTGCATCATGTAAAGGATATGCAACTAACTTTAACAATACAACTGCGGTGTCTTTAATTATACTGCAGCGGTGTCTGTCATAATACAGCAAAGGTGTCTTTAGTAATACATTACCGGTGTCTTTCGTAGTATAGTAACGTCTTTTACAATACAGCAACAGTGTCTTCCTGGCCAAGAGGTTAACGACATTGTTCGTAATCCCATATATCCACGTGGGGAAAACAGCAGCATACGGGGGTATGTGAGCCGGTCGTTCAGAAAGCAATGGCAAACTACTGAACGTAAAACTTGCCGAGTACAGCTGAAAATTACTGGTGTTGACTGCAACATCCTGTAAGGGATATGCAACATTAACACACACACAAAACAACAGTGTCTCCCGTTATACAGTAACAGTGTCTTTCATAATATGGTAGAAGTGTCTTTCATAATACAGTATTAGCGTCTTTCATAATTTTGTAGAAGTGTCTTTCATAATACAGTACCAGCGTCTTTCATAATACAGCAACGGTGTATTTTATTTTATTTTTTTTTTTTAAATGTGACTGCGACGGTAGCCTTTAGCAAGATGAAAAACATACTGACCAATAAAAATATATCATTTAAAACAAGAAAAAGAGTGTTCAAGTGCTACATAGAACCTGTATTTTTGTATGGATGTGAGGCGTGGACAATGACCAGTCAAGCTGAAAAACATCTGATGGCTGTGGAAATGTGGTTTCTGAGGAAAATGCAACGAATACCATGGACAGACAGAAAAACCAATGAACAAGTCCTTCAAGAACCAAATGAAGATCGTAAACTGATTAGAGACATTAGACGTAGACAGTCAACATTTTTTGGGCATGTTATGAGAAAAAAATGAATTGGAGAACTTGGTGACAACTGGCACGATCGAAGGGAACAGACCAATGGGAAGACCAAGAATTAAATACCTGGATGGCTTGGCCACATGGCATGGTCGAGACAGAAACACGGATCTGATCCACGACTCTGGTGACCGAGTGAGATGGCAGAACATGACCGCCCACGCGTATCGGCATGACACGCGATGGATGGATAGACAGGGATGTGTAATGTCCCCAGATCTTTTTTTCCCTATACAGTGAAAATATTTTCAAAAATATAGAAGATGTGGAAGGAATCAACATTGGGGGACGATATATCAATAACATTAGATATGCAGATGATGCAGTCTTGATTTCAGACAATGAACAGGACCTGCGACATTTAGTAGACGCGGTTGTTGCACACAGTGAACAACTAGGGTTAGAACTGAATAATAAGAAGACACCAATTATGGTCGTCACTGGGAAGAAGGAAATATCACAATGTGATATACGAGTAAATGGGCATATTCTTAAGCAAGTTAATCAATATAGTTATCTCGGAACAATCATCACATCTGATGGGAGATGCCTTGAAGACATTAGAACAAGAATTGCTATTGCGAAGGTAGCCTTTTGCAAGATGACAAACATACTGACCAATAAAATGATATCGATTGAAACGAGAAAAAGAGAGTTGAAGTGCTACATAGAACCTGTACTTTTGTATGGATGTGAGGCGTTGATAATGATCAATCAAGCTGAAAAACATCTGATGGCTGTGGAAATGTGGTTTCTGAGGAAAATGCAAAGAATACCATGGACAGACAGAAAAACCAATGAACAAGTCCTTCAAGAAACAATTGAAGATCGTAAACTGATTAGAGACATTAAACGTAGACATTCAAAATGTATTGGGCATGTTATGAGAAGAAATGACTTGGAGAACTTTGTGACAACTGGCAAGATCGAAGGGAAGAGACCAAGGGGAAGACCGCGAAGTAAATACCTGGATGGCTTGTTCGTATGGTATTGTCGAGACAGGAACACTGAGCTGATCCACGACTCTGCTGATCGAGTGAAATGGCAAAACGTGACCGCCCACGCTTATCGGCGTAGCACATGATGGATGGATGGATGGTGGTTTACACGTACAATGTTACGAGTTTTAGTCATGTTATATTACATATGATGTGGTTTCCACGTACAATGTTACGAGTGTTGGTCATGTTATATTACATATGATGTGGTTTCCACGTACAATGTTACGAGTTTAGGTCATGATATGAGACGAGAGAAGATTAATGTGTGGAGGACATGCAGACAACTGAAAGATATAGCAAAGGAAAGGTTGGCTTGGGACAAGTTGCATGAGGGCTTATGCTCCCAAGAGGCATAAATGACCGGAGAAGAAGAATAAGATACACTGATGGTTCTGAAATCGCGGTAAGCAGTTAGAACGGAGATTTGCCGACAGATTTCGGGGATAAATCATTGCAGTGTCACATGTGTAACCTTGTAACTACACCACTCTGTATGAGAATGAAAATAATATAAAATAACACAAAATAATGCAGCTTTACCTAACAGAATTACGAAACATAAGAACGTTGCAGCGACTAGCCTTCGTCAGCAAATAAATGCATACACAAAACACTGTTATGTTAGCATGTTATGTTATGTTATGTTATGTTATGTTATGTTATGTTATGTTATCATCATCGACATCTCCGGACATTGGATATATCCATGAATGCTCAGTCCCCCGATGCAGCAGCCATCTCAAACTATCTCTACTCACTGTCCTCACGGGGAGTTGGTTGTAACGCCTTCCTTCTCGCCCACGAAGACGGCAACGACATGCTTGGCGATGCTTCACTTTCTAGTCGTGTAACTGAACTAGCCCCAGAGACTCTGTGAGCTGTGATATTCACGTGGAATGCTTTTACATCTCCGCTTTTGTTTGTACAGTGACCTGCATGTTCGAAACAATGGCCACCGGCTGTTGCTGAATTGACTGATTTGCCTTTTCGGTTCACGAGTGCATTTTTCACGCTGGAGCTACAGAGCTTTCAGCGGGTCGCCCTGCGGATAGAGACAGAGCCATGTGAGAAAACCCAGGTCAATGAGGTCTTTTTGGTGACTGCCGATTCCATCGACGATGAACTGTGGTTTTCGTGGAGGACTTTTTTGTGGGCATTCTGGCGGCGGCATTATGCACAGTGTACATGTGCTGGCTGTTGGATTGCTGGGACTCCTGTCTGTTCCACTTTTATCATTGGACAGTGGGGAGCATTTTGTGTGATATTCACTGGCACAGGAACGGAGCATAATGGGGATGACCCGGTGCCGTGAAGTTGGAACCTCGACTAACTAACTAACTAACTAACTAACCAACTAACCAACTAACCACCTAACCACCTAACCAACTAACCAACTAGCCAACTAGCCAGCTAGCCAGCCAGCCAACCAGCCAACCAACCAACCAACCAACCAACCAACCAACTAACCAACCAACTAACAAACCAACCAACTAACTAACTAACTAACAATAAATAATTCTTGTTGATGGTGAACTAATAACGGAAACGTTAAAAGTCAGAAAACATGTACGGCAGAGATATCTGTATTTAGTCGTACAGACGTTATAGACCGGATTATGAAGACAATAATAGCTACCACCTAGACTGGAACTCAATGGATTCTAAGAAAACAATCTGACTCTGCTGACTAAATCAGATACTAAATCAAATGCAAGATAAATCAAACAGACTAGACAGAATGTCACAACAACTGGGCCCAAAGTTCACGGAGAACAATCAAAGATAATGAGAATAAATCAAACAAAAGATAACCGTGTCTCCCTTGGTTAAACCTCACCTCAAGAGGTGAAATCATATACTATTTTAAGGTGCGATGTAGACAAAATGGGGGAACAGATAACGATATTAAAATAATAATACAAAAGGATTTCGTTGCACTGGGACATCTGTAGAAGTCTAAAGAAGTTAAACCTAGTAACAACCTTAGAATATTTAATTATAACGGTAAATTAGCGCTGATGTATGGATCACGCGGAGAACGATTACAACAAGTATTAACTGATTCAGTGCCAAACAGACAGCAGGTTTGGACCAAACATGGTCACAATCAAATGAACAAAGTATTATAATGTAAATCTCCGTTCACTGAGCACTGAAACTGCGTAAAATATAAAGAAACACAACAAATATCTCTATGACCCTAGTATGGCGATATATCCGTCTGTTTAAATGGCGATTCACACTTGGCGATATATTCTTCCTCACTGAATCTGTTAAAGAAATACATAATTGATAAACTTGTGCCTATGAAGAATAGAACAAAATGATATGCCAAAAACACAAATATCGAGCTTTAGTCATTAGTCATTAGTCGCGGTTCCAACATCACAGCAAAGGGTCGTCCCCATTATGCTCTGTTCCCTTGCCAGTGAATATCACATAAAATGTTCCTCACTGCCCCATGTGAAAACAGGAGTCTCGTACAAAATACTGCCCGCTTAGGCACACTTTGCAAAATGCCACAGCCAGAATGTCACCACAAAAGTCCTCTACGAACAGTACAGTTAACACATGATCGAATTGGCAGTCACATTCCCAAACGGATGTTCACCTACAAAATCTCGATGTCTCTAGATACTGTTGTTCCGTTTCTAGATGTTTTCTAGCCACCACGCCTCCGAAATGTAGATCACGCAACAAAACAACCTCGAACAGATGTAATTGAAACATTTCACTGTACATGATGCCGCCGTCAGAATGCCAACACAGAAGTCCTTCTCAGAAACGCAGTTCATCATCGATGGAAACGGCAGTCACTAGCAAAACCAGCAGCCACAGCATTTATGCATAAAACAAGAAAACCGGTCGCTTCTGCGACACACCAGCCGCCATATATTCAGATATTTGTGGATGTTGTTGTTTCGTTTCTAGATGTTATCTAGCCAGCTACGCCATTTTGAGCATACAGATCACACCACAATACCTCGGATAAATGTAAAATAACATTTCACTGTACATAATGTCAATAATAATAACAGTCCTCCACGAAAGCACGGTTCATCGTCAAAAGAAGCGGCAGTCAACCAGAAGACCAGCCGCCACACATTTCTGCATAAGGCACAAAAACTGGTCAATTCTGGGACATAGCCCTCCGCCATTGCTCTGAACATGCAGATCACGCTCCACAACCTCGGGCAGATTTAAAAGCATTTCACACGAAACTCACAGCTCACAGCGTCGCGCCACGCACTCAACTCAGTAGCAGGGCGACGGAACCATAAACTACTAGTCCAACATGAGGAAAATGAGAATGCAAACGATAGCCACGAGCATAAACACCCTGAGGCCATAACAGTTTCACTGCCTATCCGCCATGCTGGGGACCGGAAGTCCAAATATCGAGCTCCCTGGGAGAACTAAATAAATGTCCACGAATCACTGAGGCGAGAAAAACCAGTGGTTCCAGATAGAGGACACACATTGAGAAAGCTTGTTATTATTATAATTATGAAGTTGCGTATGCGGAAGTCGAGCTCCCGTTCTTAACCACTTCCGTTTTGCTTGTGACGTTATTTAAGGGATCTTATATTGTGTGTTATAATTTTTTTTAAAGTTCGCTCGCTTTGAACCCAAGCGTAGTCCATACACGTGCTACTACTTGCGTGTGGATTAGCTTTCCCTATTACCAGTTTCCATCGACATCAGGAGAACCCACTCTGACTTTAGAGGTACTTGTAATTTACGTCCTCAAGTCAAGGACTAGAAGTCAACATTTTAAGGGTAGCGGTTGAATCCGTATGTTTAAGAACGAATCTCTCTTATCCATTCAGCCACGCTGATCTACGTTATAATATATATTATAATAATAATCTTATGTTTGTCATATGTTTTTTTTTAATTCTTGACGAAGGTTGTTATAACCGAAATCTCTGATCTGTGAGGTGTGTTTTAACGTACTTATTATTACTTTTTCTTTTTATATATGTGTGTGTGTGTGTGTGTGTGTGCTGTGCATGTGGGTGTTCGTGCGTGCGTGCGTGCGTGCGTGCGTGCGGGCGGGCGGGCGTGCGTGCGTGTGTGTGTGTATGTGTGTGATATTTTCATTCATTTTCCAATAATATTTTTACGTGGTCTATGATTTCCATTCACGTGACCTGAGAGTCTAGTGACGTAATATATGTGTTTGTGATTGTTTTTTCTTGGCAGGATGTTAACGTATCATTTTTAGTTTCATTTTATAATAATAGAAGGGTGGTGTTGAACCCGTTTTCTGCCTCGTACATATCCTGTAGACTGTAGACTATCTGTATGTTTTTTTCTTCTTGGTGCGCGATATTCTAAGAAATTATACGCGACGTTTACGTTCAAATGCACTTATAATGAGATTGTACAATGGCCCTTGACTCACATAAGTATGTTGACACACGAAAACTGCATGTTCTAAACGGTGGTACTTTAACTTGTTTGCTGGTATTCAAACATAGGCTCTTAAATGCGGTTTAACCTCTCTACTCTGCTATGACCAACCTACGTCTGACACCTTAATAATAGAACAGGATAAACGGGAGCGAAGCTTCCTTGTTCAATAAAAGTAGGAAGATGTATTTGTTTCGCGTCGGTTTAACATAGAAACGCACAAGTGGTAAATCTTTGTTTCTGGATGCGTGACGTAACACTTTCATCGCATGTTATTTCAAATGGGTTAACTGTTTGCCATTTTACCATCTTGATGGCGTTTACACTCCCTTATAAAACACCGGTGACTGCTCTCGCAAATATAAAAAAGTGGGACGCATACAATAGAGTATCCTTCGATCACTTGATGTAAACCCTCATCAGACTGAAAGTGCACCCTCAACTTGTACGATGGATAGCTGCAGTTCTGCTCCAAAGGAAGGTGGTGCTACGATGCGAGAGTTGGTCTTCTGAGCCGATAAGGATATGTCCAGGATTGCCGCAGGGTTCACCATTGTCACCAGTACTATTCAACGCGTATACGGTGCCGATCACTGAACAACAGTTGGACGACATTCTCGTGTATCGACAGGGTCGAGATAGACAGGCGGTTGCCAATGATATACAGGGCGAACTAGATCGAATTTCCTCATGGTGTGCTGATGCCGATACCCTTGTCAACCCTGCAAAGGCATCGGTTACATAGTTCTCCCTAAACAACCATATTGTGAACACAGACCTGCCGGCAGTAAGAATGGACGGGAACATTTTGAGTAGAACCCAGTCAATGACATATCTTGCCGTGAGGCTTGATCTTAGCCTGTTCTTCAGAGATCATGTCGATTATGTCATAACGAAAGCTCGAAAAGGTTTGTCAGCAATGAGAGTCATGGCGACTGCCAATATCTAACAAAGACTGCTAATACTTCTGTTCCAAGGACTGGTGCTTTCACGCATCGAGTATGCCCTGGCCATCCTCACTGTCAGCACTACACAGATTGGAAGACTTGAAAAGGTACCAAACGAAGCCATGCGCATCATTTTAGGCTGCACGAGAGACACCAGCTGTGTAGCAATGAGATACCTCCTTGACTTCCCAACAATGGAACACAGGATCGAGATCTGGAGAGCTCGTGCATACTTAAAAATAAGTGCAGATGAGCAGCACCCTCTGCATGACGCTATATTCAGATAAAAGGGTGACAGGCTAAAGGGGGGCAAATCATGGATGGGTCGGGCGGAAGATGTCGTCAGACAGGTCTGCAGTCTTACCAGTATCAACCCCGGCAAGGAATGGGTGCCGGTGCCTCCAGCTTTTAAGTGCACTTTCTCCTGCGTTATCACACTCGACAGACGTTGCAGAGAGCAGAATCCTGCCGCTGTCAATGCAGAGGTCAACGCGCTCATCTATGAATACTCAGATAGCCCCGAAGTGTTCATCTATACAGATGGATCTGTTGTAAAGCAGCAGAGAAGTTCGTGGGCATTTACAGCCCGTTCAGCGGGCCGAGCAGTTCAAGAATCCAATGGTGCCCACTCTATGACCACGAGCAGCATGACGATGGAGGTGATGGCAGTTACACAGGCTTTCATATGGCTGGAATCACAGCATTATACCAAGGTGTGTGTACTAAGTGATTCAATGAGCATGATTCAGAAGGTCGAAGCCTTCATCTTCGTCCCGAAACATGCGGGAGTCGAAAGAAATGAACGAGCTGATAAACTGGCTGGCTCTGCACCCCCTGTAGATGGCCAGCCCATGGATCGTGCCGATGTTATTAACGTCCTTAAAGATATGGCGAGAACAGAGGACTTTGACGTCAGTGAATCCACATCGCTGTCCAGGATGAAAGACTTGGGAGTAAGAATCGGCACGGCCAGACGCGAGAGGTACATCGGGAAAACGAGATGCCTCGTCAACCAAGACAGAACTGGCACTATTAGCCACCGGACGCTGATGCATATGCTGGTGGGGGGGGGGGGGTATATGAGCACCTATGGACCTGTCCGGAGTGCAACGAAGATACCCCCAACTGATAACTGATAAAGAAGTTCAGAAAAATATATATGTATGTTATCTGCAGCTACAAGAAAACTATTGACAGAGTACAACATGAATGATTAATTACATCTCTTCAAGATATGGGAGAAGACGGAAAGTAAATCAGACTTATCAGTAACCTGTACTGGGAACAAGTGGCGACAATTAGATACGGAAATAATGATTCGTCGCCCATAGAGATAAAACGAGAAGTACAGCAGGCATGCGTATTGTCCTCAATCCTGTTCAACTTATACACAGAAAGATTTTTTAAACAACGTCGAGAAATGCCTGGACTTAACACCAATGGGAAGAATCATAAACAATCGTAGGTATGCTAACGATGCCGTGTTACTAGCAGAAAGATGGCAGACAAACAGTGTTGCAGATCCTTGCAGTCAACCTTCATTGTGAAGACGGCACCTGATTAATTGACTATATCTGTCAACTTGATCGCACATTCTCTCAGACTGCTGTTCGTCTATCTTTTTTGTATGTGTACTCTCACCCCATACACTCACACTTTCATTCCCTGTGTCGCACTGAAACATTCTCATTCATACTCACTCATTCTCTCCTTGAGTGTGTTTTGAGTGTCACAGCCGATCATGGTTAGCAATACAAAACAACTACACATCTCAGTGTGAACCTATTTATAATTTTTTTTTAATTCAGCAGTCAAGGACCCGTTCCATGCTTCTTGGCGTATTGTGTATATTATGTTAGTTTCATATTTGAGGGCCGGGCTCCCTGGTCTAGGATTTACACGACTTTCTCCAGTAATCCCGTATACTCTCGTGAGTAACATGACGTTGTGCGAGAATTGGTAGCGGTTCTCTCCGCGTCGGTAACTTACGGGGTATGTGAGCCGGTCGCTCAGAAAGCAATGGCAAACTACTGAGCGTAATCTTGCCAAGAAAGCAACAATCAGCTGAAAGATGCTGATGTTGACAGCGATGTCCTGTAAAGGATATGCGAACAAAACAAATACAACAGATTTGAGGCACTGGGTGGGTGATGTGTTTTAATATTAAGCCGGCCAACTTTACCTCCCACTATATTTTCTGGTACCCATTTTAGGTTGATTCGACCTCTAAGCCGAGATCAATTGTTTAAACCTTTGCTTAATGGGGTTTCGAATATATGGCCATCGTGCCGGCAGACAAGCGCTCAAGCCACTGCGCTACTGTTGCTCCCACAAGCCTATTTATAGTTCCTATAAAAGATCACAACACCCGACATGATAACAAATGGGTGGCTGTGTGCCGGGGACGACAGCCAACCCAGCGCTGGTAGATCGTCCTTGGAGGACACCTCGTCCCCAGGTACAGGATCGCTCAGGACATAAATCAGTCTTTGTTTGAGAACACACGGCGGACACTTCACTGGCTGGGCTGCTACCCCGAGACATCTACCGGGTGAATAGACTTCACCGGCAATACCCCCTGTGGCAGGGAAATTCGCAAATCCATTATGCACGTCTTTCTCTGTGTTTCATTGTCACAGGTAAAGTTTGTTGTTGTTTTTTTTAATACCGAACAATAGTATGTCAGTGTTTAGCATCTTCGGAATATAGGGATAATGTTACATATTATCTGCAGTGTGTATGAATTCATTGTTTATGTCATCTGCAGCATGGTTTCCTCGTTCGTTTTATCTCCAGCATGTATGATTTCCTCGTTCATATTATTTTAGCATGTATGATTTCCTCGTTCATATTATCTCCAGCATGTATGATTACCTGGTTCATATTATCTCCAGCATGCATGATTACCTCATTCATATTATCTCCAGCATGTATGATTCAATCAATCAATCATGTATGATTACCTGGTTTATATTATCTCCAGCATGTATGATTTCCTCGTTCATATTATCTCCGGCGTTTGTGATTTCCTAGTTCATATTATCTCCAGCATGTATGAGTTCGACTGTTATATTATCTGCAGCTTGTAACATTTAAACATTCATATTATCTGCAACATTTGGGATTTCATCTTTATATTATCTATAAGCAGTGGTTCTCGACCGATGGGGAAGTCCCCCACCCCCAGGGGAGAATTTTTGGGTTTCGAACGAACGAACGAACGAACAGACTTTATTTTCAAAGGGTAACAAATTGGGCACGCAGGCCCGTCTTACATTCGGCCCTTCCAATCACTCATCTTTCTTTCATCAACAGTGCATAGGAAAAAACATTGTCACATGAATTTTGTAAACATAAACAATGCATATTACTGTGTTATGCGACACATCCACCACCCACCCACACATCCCCCATTCACTCCAACTCCCCCACCCAACCACACACATAATCCACACACACATACATTCCTCCACCCATCCACCACATCCCTACACCTACACATCTCCCCACCCACACACACCTCTCACCCACCACACATCCCATCCACCCACACCCCAAGCACACATACATTCCCCAACCCACACTTCCCCAGCCACACACATCCACCCACCTACACACATCCCCCTACCCACTCACATATCCTCTACCCGTCCCATTACCCACCAACAATAATTCACCCACATATCCTCCTCCACCCACACAACTCCAACTACCCAGCCAAACACACATTCCTCGGCCACACATCCCCCACGCACACACACATCTCCCCGTCAACTCACATATACCGCACCTACCCGCACACAAATTCCGCACCCACCCACATAATCTCCCATCTCCCCCAGACCACTCACAGATCCCGAGCCCACCCCTATAAACACCCCCCCCACCATCTCCTACCTACACACACTCACCCAACCACATATCCTCTACCCACCCACACATCCTCTACCCACTCTCCCCCAACCAAACATCCCTTAACCACACAGCCTTACTCATATACAATCACCCATCCACACATCCTCTACCCAACCACACATCCTCCACCCACCCATCTCCCAGCCACACATCCCTTAACCACACACCCCTACCCATATACACACAGGGGAAAAGGGGGGGGGGGTAAGATTATTTCAAGATCGCGTTAATGCAAGAACTGATTACTTGACATTGTTTTTCCCTCCATATTTTGCAGTTTTGTACTGCTCGCCCTTCTGAAATTCATTTTATAACGTAAGTAGACCCGCAAATCACGTATTATGCAGATATCTAGACTTGTTCTAGTATGTGTTATTAAATTTAGCTTCCAATGTTACGTATACTATATAGGGGCGAGGAGAGGGGGAATTTTTAGGGAGGAAATACGAAAGAGGTGGGGGGGGGGGGGAGGGATGACGTTCTGAAAATTTGGTGAAGGGGTGTATGGGCCAAACAAGGTTTAGAAAGACTGATCTATAGCATGTACGATTTGCTTACGTTCATTTATCTGTAGCATGTAGGAATTATGGTTTTATTCCAAGAAAAAAAAAAAAACAACATTCAGATCTACAGTATTTGTACATTATATCTTGATTCCTCTACTGTGACGCTTCTTGCCGCTTCATTATTATTATTATTATTATTATTATTATTATTATTATTATTATTATTATTATTATTGCTAATGCTACTACCACTGCTTACTATTATGTTGTTGTAGTTGTCGTCGTGATCGTCGTTGCTGCAGCTATTTCTGTTGCTGTTAATTATGATTATGATGATGATAAGGATCCATGGTGCCTTAGTGGTCATGTATCTTCCGTGACACTGTACTCCGAAGCCCAGGTACAGTAGGGCAAGAGTTAGTTCTGGGAATGTCCTGAGTGCAGTGATGTCGGTTCTTAACTCAACTCAATTCAACTCGTTCTAGAATATAGAGCTCTTGGGGTTAACCCAAGCTCTTACATAGACAATAATTTAAGGATCGTCAAAATAAATTTAAAAAAATTAACACCATATTCAAAGATCACTTTGGTGGACTGTGGAACAATATGAAACAGAAATACCACAACAATCAGCTTACTGAACAGTTGTGTGGCTTGATTATCTATGTGGATGCGAATGATGGCCAATGAGTAAAGTAAGGATGTGTGTCGCTTGTTTATCTGTGTGGATGCGAATACTTGACAATTAGTAAAGAAAGGATGGGGAACCTGGAAGAGAGTGGGAATGTGTTTAGACGATTGTTGAGAATATCATGGACAGGGAAGAAAACACACGCTAAAGTATTAATAACTTCAGGGTTTATAGCGCGCTCGTCAAAACTAAATGGGAAATACAAATGCAATGGTGGGATAAATAAACAAAAGAGGTAATCAAAACAATGTATACCTTTAGTTAATTTAAACAGACACCATAAACAATATGTTGCACGATTTCTTGCCTGGCATATTTCGCTGCATCTCGTCAGGTGCATACTGCAAAGTTGTGTATCACATGAAGTGAATAATGAAAAATACTTTGGCTGAAACAGCCAGTGCACGGTCACTCCCAGGCGTCTTCGAGAACATTCGTGAACAGAATGGCGGAGCCGGAATAGAACCCACATTCCTCGTAGCGAGAGGCAGCCGGCTTAACCACTTCACTACACACACACACACACACACACACACACACACACACCACACCACACACACACCACACCACGCACACACACCACACACACGCACACACAACCCGGGCCATGAATAATATCAGTTATAAGTGTCAGCTTTTCTATTCTTATGATGTGGGCTATAACATGGGAGTCTCCGTGGCGAAGTGGTCAAGCCGTTTGACTCGGTTTCCGAAGGTTGTGGGTTCGATTCCGGGCCGCGCCCTTCGGTTCACGAGTGAAATTTTTCGGAGACTCCTGTGGGTCTTCGCTAGAGCTGCGGAGTTCGTGCTTTGTGCGACGCTTTCTGCGCTGCGGAAAGAAACCGAGCCATATGGGATAAAACCCGGTGCAATGAAGTCGACCCTGTCGACTTTTAAGCGACGTTTTTAAGCAATAACATTTGACAATGTTTGTCTGGAATTTGTGCTAATTTCTCTTTGAATCTCATCCTTTTCGTCAAGATTCTGATTACATGTGTTGCCTGTCCCTGGTATTCTTTACATACTTCTGTGAAACCACATTTCTGTGGCTTCAAATTTTTGTCTAGATTGTTTACTAATTGCACAGGCGGACTATGTCGTGTGTTGAGCATTGGTTTTGTGTAACTGGCAGGGGCAGATAAGATAAGAAATGTTGAAATAGTGACATCTGCAGGTGATATAAAATCACTAATCAAATTCAAGACAGTGAAATAAATGACAGAAATCAATGGTGAAAAACGCGGAAAGATCACAGTGTTTCGTCATCATCAAGTGCCGTGCCGGCTGGCGTAGGCGTTCTTGGCTCTCCACATATCTCGGTCTTTGGTGCTCTGGATCAACTCTGCTGATGATATTCCTCCATGCCACCGTCTCAATCCGTCCAGCATCATTTCTCTTGGTCTGCCTCTGCCTCTCTTCCCCTCGATCTTTCCAGTTGTCACGATGTTCTCTAATGCCTCTCTTCTCATCACATGACCAAAGAAAGCTGTCTGTCTCTTTCTTATTGTTGTATATATAGTGTTCTAGTTTCATTAGCCTCTTTCAGGCAATCATTGTTACAGTGTTTAGGTTCAGCTAATTCATAATATAAAACCAATGTATACAATTCAACAAAGTTCCCTGGGAACGTCAAAAGAACAAACAATATGGTTCGACATGACTACACACTATGTGTTTAGTTCCTCAAACTTAGGGGTTTGTTTTTGGAATTCGTTGGTGGAATTCATTGAACTTAGAGGTTTGTTTATGGAATTCGTTGAGCTGAAGTGTGTGTTTGTGGAATTCGGTAAAATACGAATGTTATATTTCATTTCCCTAATTAAGTATTCTTGTGTTTTGTTCATTGATAAAGGAATTGATGAAAGCATTGGCTTGTATCTGTGTATGGTTTAGCTTTCGTCCAGCTTAATTTTAATATTTGTGTTCAGTCTCTGTACACTAAGCACAGACGAACTGCAGACAACAATCAAGAAACAATTCCAACTTTCCGCCGTAGCTTGTGGAAACAATAATCAAACCTCAGAGCTAACACCGCCATAACAACTACCCGTATGATTGGGGAGCTTAATACACTCCGAAGTAAAATGTCGCAGAATTGAGGCCTCTCTCCTTACAATTTGCTGATATCCCAAGGATGGCCCTATAATATGTGCATCTCATGCTGTTTGTCTGTATGTATACCCAGCAGAGCAGGGTTGTGTCTTTCTTAGTCTGGTCCCTCCCCTTTGACGTGACCGATCTGAGAGAGCCTGCGAGAAGCAACAACTCACCTTCAAGAAGAATTGCCGTGCTCAGATTAAGGTTCTTTTTACGAAGACATATAAAAGAATGGCGTTGTGCATAAGAGAATGACGGGATATGCTGGAAGAGGTGTATTACACAAGAGAATGACGGGATATGCAGGAAGAGGTGTATTACACAAGAGAATGACGGGATATGCAGGAAGAGGTGTATTATACAAGAGAATGACAAGGGACGCAGAAAATTATGACGTAGTAGACAAGAGAGAAACAAGGGACGCGGGAAGGGAAAGAGAGAGAGAGTGGGGGAGGGGGGGACACATGGAAAAGAGCTTAGGGGCAGAGGTGAATAATATGTAAATTACATAGAGCGAGAGACAGCCAGAAAAAGAGAGAGAGAGAGAGAGAGAGAGAGAGAGAGAGAGAGAGACAGAGACAGAGACAGAGACAAAGAGAAGAGAGAGAGAGAGAAAGGGGGAGAGAGAGAAACAGAAAGAGACAGCATTGAGAGAGAGAGAGAGAGAGAGAGAGAGAGAGAGAGAGAGAGAGAGAGAGAGAGAGAGAGAGAGAGAGAGAGAGAGAGAGAGAGAGAGAAACGAAAAAGACAGAGAGAAACGAAAAAGACAGTGACAGAGACGAAAAATCCATTTACACATATTGAAAAGTGACGTCGCCCTTACTCAAATGTCAAAGTCGCCGAACGACTGTCGATCTATTTCAATGCCTAACGTGATTCAATACAGTTGTCCCAGTTTCATTTGCCAGTAAAACTATCTTCCTCTCTACTTCAATCCTACACCTTGTTTCTCACCATGTTAGGCACGCCAGGGTCAGCTTGTCCGACCTCAACATCAATGTGTGTGAGGTTTGCTAGACAGATTCCATCCAAGGCTTTTTCTTTCATAACAAGTTTGCTTGTGCGGCCATCACATCTTGGGTCGTTAATTACCAACAATTGTGATATATTGAAGAAAATTAACAGACGAATATCTATTGCTCTTACAAAGTAAAACAATTAAATAAATTATGGAAGGGGACAGATAAACCTACAAAACTTAGATTTTTAAGAGCATGCATCTTTCCCATTGCAACATACGCCTGTGAGATCTGGACACTTACTAAACAAGCTGAACAGCACATAAATGCCTTGAATATAAATATTATAGTTGCGTTCTAATAATATCTTGGATACAGAAAAGAACAAATGCATCAATACGATAAGAGCTGAATATTGAAGAAGATTGGACTACTAAAGACGATGAAACAAAGAAAATGGAAATATTATGGCCACGTGAAACGTCATGAAAGTTTCGAGAGAACAATAATTGAGGGGTATGTACCTGGGAAGAGAGCAAGATGAAGACCAAAGAGAAGATGGGTGCAGGATGTGGCAGATGATCTCCAGATGGGTGTGGTAAGTTTCCGGAAGATTTTTAGGGTGCGATGTTCTGCAAAGGATATGCTATCAAATGAATGAATGAATGAATGAATGAATGAATGAATGAATGAATGAATGAATGAATGACGCCATATGGCCTACATTCTACGATTTTCAACTAACGGGTGGCGGAAAGGGGGAAAGGGGGGGGGGGGGGGTGTTTAACTATACCCAATTTGCTCACGGAACTTACTGTTTCTTTGCCCTTATCTGAAGTTAGCTATCCATTCTCACTATCCGAGAGATCACGCCGAAGTATGCTATCATCAGAAACCAGTGGCTCTGGTAAAAATGCCCAGGCCTGTCCTTACAACTCGAACCAAGCTCCTTCTGGCCCTGAATAAGATTTTTGGAACTGCGTTAAAGCAGTGGAAATGTAAACAATATAAAATAATACAAGGTAATGCAGCTGTGCAGAACAGAATTACGAAATGTACAGGACGTTGCGGCGACTAGCCTTTCAACAGCAAACAAATAAATACATACACAAAACACAACATATAATCACGGAGAAGACACTCCAGTGCCAACATTAAGGCATAAGAACGGAATGAGAAGAATGAAAAGACGAAACAATGAGAACATTGAAGAGAAAATTAAGATTCGAAGAAAATAATTTCAAAATAAATGGCGAGTTGGTAACCAGTCAACCATGCCTTCATTTCAGTATTGATGTCATTGCAGGTATAAATTCTCACCTAAAATTGTATATCCGGGTGTACATTGTCGCGTTCTAAAAACACTCGGTTGAAGGATGTAGCAAAGATAACCACATACCTACATGTTTCTAACCAATAATGTTTCCGTGTACGCATAGTTTTGGTTTTTTTTGTGAGTGTTAGCCTCGAGAAGGGTGCGGTCACACAATATACGTCTCTTGCTTTGTCATTGACAGTGTCTATAAATAAAAGAATAAAAGATTTGCGCAGACCGTAAACAGAGACTTGAGGTGTAACGGATATAAAATCTGTGACACAACTTCGATCACGTTGATAACTTACTCTTTGCAAAATCGATGTGTTCTACGGGTATACAAATATAACAGTTAAGGTAGGCTATTTCTTTAGTCTTTTTTTTTAAATTGCTTGTCCTTTGAAGGACGTTGCATTCACCCCCAACCCATATTCGCTATTTGTGATTTAATAGGCGCTTTTACGTTCCGTAGTTTGCCATTGCTTGCTGAACGAGAAGTGAATGTAGTCTTTACTGATACCCAATATAACAATTAATGAATGTTGTTTCTGTTAGTATTTACTAGTAGTTTTGAGGGGCTCTTTTTCGCACGTTTAGGTATAGTGGGTATATGGAGTTAGAAAAATAATTTGTATAGTGATCAGCACTCGATGAAAGATGTGATCGACATCATGACGGAGATACTGATATAAAATACAACAAAATGAGTGTGTTACATTTTTAGGTCACAGTGTTATGAAACATAAACAGAAGTTAGTTCTTACAGGTATGTAATATAACATATTAGTTAATGTTGTGTTTTTAGTTCGTAAGGGTATGAAAAATATTAAATCAGGTACGCTGAGTCTTTATTCCTTACTGATATAAAAAATGACAATTAACAGCTTGTTTCCATGTTCCTTACTGATATAGAATATAACAATTAACAGCTTGTTTCCATGTTCCTTACTGATATAGAATATAACAATTAACATAGATTGTTTTATTACTCTTTAGTGGTATAAAATGCCGTCTCCCTGGCGAAGAGGTTAAGGACGTTGTTCGTAATCCCGTATACTCACGTACGAAACACAGCTGCGTGAGATTCAGCAGCGGATCGCGTCGCGCTGGTTACTTAGGAGGTATGTGAGCCGGTCGTTCAGAAAGCAATGGCAAACTACTGAACGTCAAACTTGCCAAGACATCAACTGCAGCTGAAAAATGCTGGTGTTGACTGTAGTGTCTATAAAGGATATGCGAAAAAAGTGGTATAAAATAAAGCAATTAACGTTAGTTATTTCCTTATTTCTTTTTTTTCATATCCTTTACAGGACATCGTTGTCTACATCAGGATCTTTCGGCTGATTGTTGATTTCTTGGCAAGATTACGCTCAGTAGTTTGCCATTGCTTTCTTAGCGACCGGCTCACATACTCCATAAATTATGACGCGGAGAGAACCGCTACCAATTATCGCGCACGTCACGTTACTCGCGAGAGTATAAGGGATTGCGGAGAAAGTCCTTATTCCTTACTTGTATGAAATATAACAATTAACATATTGTTTCCTAATTCCTTACTGGTATTCTTTTTCTCAAAAACAATTAAGGTAGGCTGTTTCCTTAGTCCTTGCTGATATAAAATATAACAAATGAGGTAAGTTGTCTGCGGTCCGCGGTCGTTGGCATGCGTGTCTGTGGTAAGACGTTCTGACTTCTGCCGCTAATTGGGTTGGGTCACGTCTGCTTTTGTTCCCATATTGTTTTAACTTAGACAAAACGTGTGGATGTCTGTGGATTAACACTAATGCTTGTGGTCTATAAGATTCTACAAATTACGAAGTCTGTCTGACACTCATTGTTTTCAAATGTCATGTTAACAAGTATTTTCTATTTGTGTCTGTACCTCATCTCACTGCACGGCAAAATCATCCTATTGTTGTTGTTAATGATGTTTTTTTTTTTTGTTAGCTCACTTTGAACTTGAGTGTATTCCATGCTGGAGCGATGTTTGCATGTGGTTTAGCTTTCCCTATTACCAGTGTCCCTCGCCATCAGACCACTCCGAATTCTGAGGTCCTGTGTAATTTGCATCCCAAGTCATGGACCAGAAGTCAACATTTTAATTCAATTAACAATGTAGGGGTTGAACCCCCAACCTCGCCTTCAGCACACCGGAAGTTTACGAACGAGCTTTCTTATCCATTCGGCCATGTTGGTCTCCTGATGATTATGTTGATATTGTTGCTGTTATTATTATTGTTATCGATTTAACGGCGCTTGGGCCTCCGCCCTCCGTCCAATGGCATGTAGTGATACAGGTCAGAGGTTACTGTTTTTTTTTTTTTTTGTCCGTATAAATCGCTTCTCGTATATAGCCATCGTAGAACTAACAGTCCCCTGATGTCTGCAAAAAGGCTCATACTCGACAGTCTCGTAAAGACATCCACAAATCAGATACTCTGCTGTGGGATTTGGTTTCAGTCTTTTTAGGGTTCGTATTAGGTGATATGTATTGTTATAAAGTATCACTGACTGCCAAATGCCGTATGCAGCTGAATCGCTTATTTTAAACACGTTCATAATTCCAGCGCATGATATTTGTCAACTCTTGTCTTCGTTGCTTTTACAACATTGCGAAATAAAGTGCCTATTCTGTTGTTGATTTTTCATTTTCCCCATGCCTTTATAATGCATATCTTTCATATTGTTGCCTTTTTCAGTTAGCCTTGAATGATGGGTGAATGATATAACGTATGAAAGAGAGTGATAGAAGGGCAGAGCGTAAGACGGGCCTGCGTGCCCAATTCTTAACCCTTAGAAAATAAAGTGTTGTTGTTGTTGTTGTTGTTGTTGTTGTTGTTGTTGTTGTTGTTGTTGTTGTTGTTGTTGTTGTTAAGATCCGCTTTAACATAGCAGTTAGTGAGCTTGCTCCCAACGACAGTGGTCCAGGTCCTCAGCAGTGACATGATTCTTTTCTTTTTTCGACAACCACAGCTCAAACCATTCTGGGGTCATATTATCATGTGCCGATAAACATGGGCGGCCATGGTTGGCCATCTCATACGATGTTCAGTCTCAGATCTGGCCGCATTCTTGTCCTGATTATGCTATGCGGCCAGTTCATCCAGATATTTATCTCTATGTCTCCCCACGCTTTTTTTTCTCATATGGTTTGCCAGTTGTCATGAAGTGTAGTTCTCCTCGTAACATTTAGAGACCACCTTGAATATATTTGTAGACATCAGCAGTGAGATTGAGTTTGTTAACATCGTCATAGAGTGTGTCCACAGATGGTGTGAGTGTAGACCAAAGTCATGCTCTCTGTTCTGCAACAAACGTTTAGCTGTCATTTTACCAGTTCCACGTCAGATTCGTCAGTATACCCAACTTTAGTTTATTAAACAAGTATTATTTCAGCCATGGAAAAAGTAGCCTTTAGCAAGATGAAAAACATACTGACCAATAAAAAGATGTCAATTGAAACGAGAAAAAGAGTGTTGAGATGCTACATAGAACCTGTACTCTTATATGGATGTGAAGCTTGGACAATGTGCAGTCAGGCTGAAAAACATCTGATGGCTGTAGAAATGTGGTTTCTGAGGAAAATGCAAAGAATACCATGGACAGCCAGAAAGACAAATGAACAAGTTCTTCAAGAAACAAATGAAGATCATAAACTGTTAGAGACATTAGACGTAGACAGTCACAATTTTTTGGGCTTGTTATGAGAAGAAATGATCTGGAGAACTTGGTGACAACTGGTAAGATCGAGGGGAACAGACCAAGGGGAAGACCTAGAAGCAAGTACCTGGATGGTTTGGCCTTGTGGCATGGTCAAGACAGAAACACGGAGCTGATCCACGACTCTGGTGATCGTGTGAGATAGCGAAACATAACCTCTCCCGCATATCGGTATGGTACATGATGATGATTATTAATTCAGCCTGTTGTGTCCTGTGCGGAGTATGAAGTTTGTCACCTGTTGATATATATATATATATGTCAGGCTAAGGCAGTCATCTACTTTCCTTTGCCAATCTGTAGTCTCTTCATTTCCAGGTTACAACGTGACGAAATCCATTGTATTACAACTCTATTGGATTTTAGACATTGTCTATGGAGCGCTGCTATTAGGTTCATAACCGTGTCTGCTCTTCGGTAATAAAGAGAGTTAAATGTGTCTTGTCTTTTTTTTCCCCCTATTGACAGCATTCCTACTGTAGTTTTCAAGACCTCTCATATCTGCTCTAAAGATACTTGAGAATTGTCCAGTTGACTGTGTTTTCTTTGCTCCATTATTTAGATTCAGCAGAATCCCACCCCCTTCGTTTTCTTTTATATATTTGCTGATCCGTCTGTATATCCAAGGCATGACACATGGGTAATATTCTAACTATTTATGGCTGTCTTCTTTCTTCTACTAGTTTATTGCTATTTTCTTCTTTCTTCTTCTAGTGTATGGCTATTTTCTTCTTTCTTCTTCTAGTGTTTGGCTATTTTCTTCTTTCTTCTTCTAGTGTATGGCTATTTTCTTCTTTCTTCTTCTAGTTTATGGCTATTTTCTTCTTTCTTCTTCTAGTGTATGGCTATTTTCTTCTTTCTTCTTCTAGTGTACGGCCATTTTCTTCTTTCTTCTTCTAGTGTATGGCTATTTTCTTCTTTCTTCTTCTAGTGTTTGGCTATTTTCTTCTTTCTTCTTCTAGTTTATGGCTATTTTCTTCTTTCTTCTTCTAGTATATGACTATTTTCTTCTTTCTTCTTCTAGTGTATGGCTATTTTCTTCTTTATTCTTCTAGTTTATTGCTATCTTCTTCTTTCTTCTTCTAGTGTATGGCTATTTTCTTCTTTCTTCTTCTAGTGTATGGCTATTTTCTTCTTTCTTCTTCTAGTGTATGGCTATTTTCTTCTTTCTTCTTCTAGTATATGACTATTTTCTTCTTTCTTCTTCTAGTGTACGGCTATTTTCTTCCTTCTTCTTCTAGCGTATGGCTATTTTCTTCTTTTTTCTTCTAGTGTATGGCTATTTTCTTCTTTCTTCTTCTAGTGTTTGGCTATTTTCTTCTTTCTTCTTCTAGTTTATGGCTATTTTCTTCTTTCTTCTTCTAGTGTATGGCTATTTTCTTCTTTCTTCTTCTAGTGTATGGCTATTTCTTCTTTCTTCTTCTAGTGTATGGCTATTGTCTTCTTTCTTCTTCTAGTGTATGGCTATTTTCTTCTTTCTTCTACTAGTGTTTGGCTATTTTCTTCTTTCTTCTTCTAGTTTATGGCTATTTTCTTCTTTCTTCTTCTAGTACATGACTATTTTCTTCTTTCTTCTTCTAGTGTTTGGCTATTTTCTTCTTTATTCTTCTAGTTTATTGCTATCTTCTTCTTTCTTCTTCTAGCGTATGGCTATTTTCTTCTTTCTTCTTCTAGTTTATTGCTATCTTCTTCTTTCTTCCTCACTATGGGTGTTCTTTTTCTCAGTGCCGTGAATGGTTCCTGTCATCTCACGAGTCGCTGTTGTCTATAAGCAGAGAACCTGTGTGCATTCAAGATAGGTTTGGCTGTAGATTTGTTAAGAATAGCATCAATCCTATTCTTCATTTTTGCAGCTTCTACAAACGTGTCTTTATGGGAAGCCTTTGTGCGGCTAATGAAGTAAAGGTGTAGGTCTTTGTTTACTTCTATTGAACTCTATTAATATTCTCAGCAAAAACAACGGTATGTATTGTATTCGTGCCTTCTATGAATCCGCATTGTTCTACCTTTATTTCTGGTTGTATTTTCTTTCTAAACCTTTGTAGTTTGATTTCTAGAAAAATCTTGGTCATGTGACTCATTATGTTAAATTGTATCTGTTGATCACATTCTAATGCTCCTGGTGTTTTCGGGATTGCAATCACATCGAATGATATCACTCACGAAGTATGTCTTTTGTATCATAAACTGTGTTCAGTAGTCTGGTGTTCTAACCTAATTCTTCCTAGATATTGATGATTTCAGTTATGATGTCTGGTCCTAGTGTCTTCCAATATGTTATATGGTTAAGGAAATTCTGAACTTTTATGTTCATACTTGCGGGTCCTTTATTATTATTGGGAATATCAAACTGTTCCTAATGGGATTCGTTGTGGTGGTCTTCTTCTTCCTCGTCTTTGATCATCCGATATGTTTCTTCATCGAACGTAATCGTGTAATGCATGTATGTTTAAACAGCCCTGCAATTATAGCGCCTTTTGGTCGATACTATTTGACTTCTCTCCTGTATTTATTGATGGGATATGCCTTAATACTTGACCGTCTACGTCTAATTTCTGTAATCAATTTACAGTTTTCCTTTGCTTCTTGTAGGACTTGCTACATTAGTTATTCTGTCTGTCGGCTCTAAAGAGGCATTACTGTCCCTAAATATGATCATTATTTGTGATTGTTTTCACTTCATCAAGACTCATTCCATGTCACTGTAAAATATATGTTTGCCGTTTTCACTGCATTCTGCTACTGGGGCATGTTCTTGAATGATGTTGGCCCGCCTTTGAAATTCACAAAAAAGATTCTGTCTGACACTGCCCAGTTTCCTTTAATAAATTTTGATTTTACCAATCCATAATAATGACCATGTGCCGTGCCGATAAGCGTAGGCGGTCATGTTTCGCCATCTCAAACTATCACGAGAGTCGTGAATCAGAGCTGTGTTCTTGTTTCGACCATGCCACGTAGCCAAACCATTCAGATATTTACGTCTCTGCCTTCACCTTGTTCTTTTCCCTTCAGTCTTACCAGTTGTCACCAAGTTTTCTAGTTTATTTCTTCTCATAACGTGCCCAAATATTTTTGACTGTCTACGTCTAATTTCTTCAAACAATTTACGGTTTTAATTTGCTTCTTGTAGGACTTGCGCATTGCTGGTTTTGTCTGTTCATGGTATTCTTTGCATTTTCCTCAGAAGCCCCATTTCCACTGCCATTAGATGTTTTTCAGCTTGTCTGTTCATTGTCCACGTTTCACATCCACGCAAAAGTACTAGTTCTACTTAGCACCTCAACACTCTTTTTCTCGGCGCAGTTAACATCTTTTTATTGGTCAGTATGTTTTTCATCTTGCAGAAGGCTACCTTTGCCATGGCAGTTCTTGTTCTAATCTCTTCAAGACACCTTCCATCAGATGTTGTGACTGTCCGAGATAGTTGTATTGGTAATAATGGCTACACCTCTTTCAATGGTTCTCTCTCCCCATTATGGATAACTGTATAGGTTGTCAGATCTAGTCATCCCCGTTCCTTTCCATGTGGCATTTCTAAGATGGTAATGTTCATTGTTTATACTTCTGAAGACTATTCTGCCCTATGAATGCTTATTGAAACTTTCTCAGAATTGTATGCAAGTTGTCCCAAAACGTATAGTCGGCGTGGAAGGCTCACGGTCACTTCACTTTATTGTGAGGAAATATAGAGCAGTGCTTCTCAACCGGTGGGGAATCCCCCCCCCCCCTGGGGAAAAAAAGGGGGGGGGGGGTGATTTTAGGGTTAAGATTATTTCAAGATCGTGTTAATACAAGAACAATTATATGATGTTGTTTTTCATTCCATACTTTACGGTTTTGTACTTCTCGCCATTCTGAAATTCGTTTTATAACGTAAGTAGACCCGCAAATCACGTTTTATGTAGACGTCTAGACTTGTTCTAATATGTGTTATTAAATTTAGCTTCCATTTTTACGTATACTGTATGTGGGATTTATAGGGATGAAATACGAAAGGGGGTGGGGGAGGGAAGGGGAATGACATTCTGAACATATGTTGAAGGGTTGCATGTGCCAAAAAAGGTTGAGAACCACTGATCTAGAATATGTGATGGTCCTTAACTTCGCTGGTGCTGTGATTAGGGGTATTGAACGCGTTTCACAAATCCGAGTCGAGGATTCGAAATCAACAGCAGGCGATTTGGAAATCAAACGGCCACGCGTTGATTTCAATGGCATAAGTGTCAATTATTCAGAAAGCAATGGCAAATTACTAAACGTAAAATTCATAACCAGCCACACAAAAATGCTGATGTTGATTGCGACACTCTGTTAAGGTCATGCAGCTAACTAATTTCACATCTAAACAACAGTTTGTGCTAGACGAGTTCCCATGTGTACCCTGCAGTTTCCGGTCTCCCGATAGTTGCTATATTGATTGATACATTCTATTTACTCAGTAGGTTTGATCAATAGCAGCTGAACCCATATTTATATCAGGCAATCACACACAGCCCCTGGCAGTTTCTCATACCAGCTCTTCGTACTGCCTGTGCCTGGATTTGAGTTTCACAAGCTTCCTCTAGAAACGACTCATTTTATATTAAAGTAATTCGTGTATCCTCTTTTATAACAACCAAGTATCGTGCTGCCCTCCCCTGCGTGATATTTATGTAAAAGGATTGTTTTTTATTCGAGTAAATTGAGGTCAGCGTGGCAGAATGGATAAGATCGCTAGCTCTTAAACTTCCCGTGTTCTGATGCCGAGGTAGGGGGTCCAACCTCAACACCGATCAATTTGACTAAAGTGTTGACTTCTCGTCATTGACTTGGGGACGTAAATTATAAAAACCTCAGAAGCCAAAGCGGGTTCGCCTGATGGCGAGGGACACTGGTAATAGGGAAAGCTAATCCACGCGTAATAATCAGCCAAGTGCACCAGAAGTAGTAACACTTGTCTGGACTACGCTTGAGTTCGCAGCGAGCGTAGTCAACACACCTACTACTGCTTGTAGTAGGTGCGTAAGTTAGCTTTCCTTATTACAAGTGTCCCTCGCCATCAGGCGAACCCGCTTTGACTTCTGAGGTTTTTGTAATTTACGTCCCCAAGTCAAGGACGAGAAATCAACACTTTAGTCAAATTGACCGGTGTTGAGGTTGCACCCCCTACCTCGGCATCAGAACACGGGAAGTTTAAGAGCTAGCGATCTTATCCATTCTGCCACGCTGACCTCAATTTACTCGAATAAAAAACAATCCTTTTACATAAATATCACGCAGGGTAGGGCAGCACGATACTTGGTTGTTATAAAAGGGGATACACGGATTACTTTAATATAAAATGAGCCGTTTTAAAGTCCTCAATTTTGTCCTGTTCTCAGCAACCCTCTTCAGCACCCCAACGCCTATGCATGATTGTGTGAATGTAGTTGTTTCTTAGAACGTCAACTTTTTTTGGTAGTTATTCTGGCATTCTTTTCTCTTGCACTCCAGTATTTCCATTGATACACAGACTTCCATGATCCTTTTACCCGCCTCCGGACACAATGGGTAAAAGGTGACGGCCGCTTATTTTAATAATGCCATCGGCACTCGGTGGGTGATGTGGTCAATATAGGGGGCTGCTTGGTCTCGAGGTATGGTGTCCGCCTCTAGTGCTGAAAGTCCCGGGTTCAAGCCCCGGTGAAGACCGGGATTTTTTCACGTGGACTTCTAGTCATAAAATTTCCCCTGGTCTCTGGGTAGTGAGATCGGATGCCTGTGTATATTGTTGCGCACGTAAAAAATACCTTGGCAGTTGGAAATCGAAAAATAGTAGCCTAACGGCGCTGGCCGGGCAAAATTTCGAGTTAAAAATCTACCCAAAGTATTTCAGGATCCTCGCCGGTGCTACGGAGTTCATGCACTGAGCTGTTTCTCCAGACTCAGGTTTGAGTTAGGAGGAAAACGGAGCACTTATGGGTTGCACCCATGTGCCATGATGTTGATCCATCGACTAAATTAAACTAAACTGTGGTCGATATGCCAGGGGCTGCCTTTACCTCCCAGGAGATTTCCTGGTACCTATTTTAACCTGGGTCGACCTGGACGCCCAGGTCAGATTTAAGAAAATCAACCTCGATGGGGGATTCGAACACATGATCACCCGACTGACAGATAAATACACTAGCCACTGCGCTAGCGCGGCTCCCATTTACAGTGATTGATTCTCAAATTATAAACAATTTCTTCTTGTTTTGTATGAAGAATGTATTAGTTATGGTCTAGTGAAATTGCTTTGTTGAGTGCATCTGGTGTGGCGTTCTTAGTAGGTCATGGTAGTTGATTAGTTCAGTCGAGCAGACACCCTGAAGTAACGCAGTGAACTCTGCTTTTTCACAGCTGGCACTTAAACCTGCCAGTTACCGGAACGACTTGCACGAAGTCATCCGTCACCATCGTTTACTAAATAAGTAACGGCAACTCTTACTACTTGATTAAATGTGTATTATTATTACTATTATTATTATTATTATTATTATTCGAGGCATCGGGGTGTGGTTCCTGAGAAGAATTTTGCGAATATTGTGGACTGCCAGATTAACTATCAATGATTGTCTGGATGAGGCTAATAAATGTAGAACACTATCTATTTTTTAAAAGTTGCATATCCTTTACAGGACGTTGCAGTCAACACCAGCATTTTTCAGTTATTGATGTTCTTGGCAAGATTACGCTCAGTAGTTTTCCATTGCTTTCTGAGTGACCGGCTCACATACCCCGTAAGTAACCAACACGACGCGATTCGCTACCGAATCTCGTGCAGCTGTGCTCCTAAGGTGGATATACGGGATTACAGAGAAAGTCGTTAACTTTTTCGCCTGGGAGACGGCTTAGAACACTATATACAACTATACAAAAATAGAGACAAATAGCGAAGAAAAGCATTGGAGACTATGGTGACAACTGGAAAGATCAGTGGGCAAAGAAGCAGAGACAGGGGTTTCTCGTATATGGCATGTGGTCCTTGATAGGCTTCGTTGCATTGGAGATCGTGAATTACTCCACTTCCTTTCAGTTGATGGGAAGCCGTGTTTTCAGGAAGCTTATGGTCTGCAACGGCCGAACCTTCTTAATCACATCTTATGACACGCATGGTTGATTATGGTGTTACCATTCTTTGCTTTCTTGATAGCTCCTAGTAGCACACGGGCACTTGTCAAATGATGATCCTACATTTAACTTGTCTTAGTTCAAAACATGTATCCGGCTACAATTAAAGTGTCTTCTTATATTTAATGATTACACTAACTACCATCCCCCTGCCCCCTCCCGACACCCACCGACACAAAACCACACACACACACACGTAAGCACGCACACATGCCCACGCACATACATATACATCATATATATATATAAAACTATCGACGCCTAAACATCGAACAACAACAGTTGTGCGTTCATTCATTGTCATTCCTTAGGGCGTCTGTCAGTCTCTGGGGTAGCTCTGTGTGTGTTCAGAAGTCTGATGGCTTCACTGATAGGATTAGACAGAGATCACTGTAAGCAAGTTTCAAACTCAGCTGTGTACGTCATCACGCATTAAGGCAAAGGTGCGGAGGGGATTAGAGCCACATAATCTGTCCATAATTTGTGCAAATTAGATGCGTACCTCTGTGTGGATTATTTTAACAAATACGGAATAGCTCGTAGGTTACTACGTATATATATATATATATATATATATATATATATATATATATATATATATATATATATATATATATATATATATATATATATATATATATATATCCGTCCCGAATCCTGGGGTAATGGATCGTACATTCAGCCTTCCCGGACAAGGAAAAAGAAATTGGTAGACCTGTAAATAGATATCGAACAAATCAGGCCGAATTGTCTATTGCAGAGACTTAATTTCTACATTATAAAAGCTGCCCACATAGAATTTACAGCTTGAATGAGACTGCTCCATCCATCCATAATGTGCCATGCCATCTCATTCGATCACCAGAGTCGTGGATCAGCTCTGTTGTTCTGTCTCGACCATGCCACATGGCCAAGCCATCCAGCTATTTATTTCTCGGTCTTCTCCTTGGTCTCTTCCCTTCGATCTTGCCAGTTGTCACCAAGTTCTCCAATTCATTTCTTCTCATATCATGGCCAAAATCTTTGACTATCTACTTCTAATGTATCTAATCAGTGTACGATCTTCTTTTGTTGTGATTCTGCTATTTACACATTTAGTTCTTCGTCAATGCTACCCAGTTCGTGCGCTTTTCTGCGATTCTCCATGTGTGATCTATGGGGAGGGGGGGGGGGAGAGACTGTGACAAGTGCGGTATTATATGCATGCAAAGGAAGTGATCCTTTTCAAACCAAACCAAATAAAAAAAAATAAACAAGGAACTTAGAGTAATGTACCCCACACCCATCATGATCCTGGGAAGTGTTTACAGATAAAGTTAGTCCATTAGACGATCTGCCGTTGAGTGTGAAATGTTAGTCCTTTACATATTCTAGGTCATAACATATCAGATGAGTTGGCCTGTTCTCTTCCTCGTCGATTTATCTGGCCAGATGATTTCCAGAACATTCTGAACATTGTGCACTACCATATTTTATGAAGCTCGGTCGACATGAATAGATATCCTGCCTCTCCTGAGGATTGAACCCGGACAACTTTCTTGTCAGACAGGTCCAGTGGTAGTGTGTGATTTGTATCAAACCAAATCAAATATAGCGCAGCGTTAACGAAGTTGATAACGAACTGTGCTGATAATGTAATCCTTTCCTGGTTTGCAAGGGGAGCGGCCTGTGGCGAACGAAATGTCCAATACATAGGAGTGAGGAAGTGAAGCAGCCGTGTGCGGGACGTGGTGATTCCTTTGGGTGAGCCCAGTACCAGAACGCGATGTGTCCTTGGATAGTGGATAATGCCTGTGGACTGCTCCTGCGTTCCCTTGAGGGCTGACCGTGAAGTCTTCGACCGTTCTAACTTGACCAGCTGGGATGTGGACGGCACCACAACAGTGAGAAACACCCGGGAAGGCTAACCTATCAGCAAACGCCCGTCAAAGTAGGATGTGTTGGCCTAAGGGCGCATAAACGGACACACCGCAATCACGTCTGGAAAAAAGTACTCCGGATGAAAGCCGAAGAAGTCGATAATGTAATGAGCGCGGTCGGACTCGGTTTCTTCTAGGCTCGATGCCTGTGAAAGTGAGAGAAATATTGACCACCTATTCCTCCATGCATTCAAGCTTACAAAGTGTAATGGGGCTATCACATCACAGACTATTACAGAAACCTGCTTCGGAACAATTTGTTTTTATCTATATAAAATATAAAAGAGGAACTTTTTAACAATTTAAAATGCAAATAAATTCAAGAAATCTAAATTGATTATTTGTTTTTATTTACGTCTTCACTTGCAGGTTTATTAACTACTATTGACCTTCAGCAAGAAGACTACTTTCAAGCTTGACAACGTCCGGTCTGAAACATATACCTCGACAGATCCACGCGCCAAAACTACTTCTAACTTAAAGACTATAAAGCGGCATCTGAATCCACAGAAGATGTCTTGGCGTACCAGATTCCACGACAAGGTGAGTAGGTTGTTGTTGTCCTCTTCTTCTGCATTTTATCTTCCAATGTAGCATAGTTCCTGAACCAACTCAAGCCAAGCCTGCTTGTCCTTTGCTGTCTCCTGTAGCTAACTCCATGTTCCCCCAATATTATGCATCTCTATATCTAATTTTCTTCTCTGTGTCTTTTTAGATCGTCTTCTATTTCATTTTAAGTTTTCCTCTATTTCTCTTTAGGTTTTCCTCTGAGGCGAAGGTGTTACGAATACAATTCGTAATCTCGCATTCCGCGTTCAAAACACGGCTGCGGGCGATTTGGAAGCAGGTCGCATTGCGGTGGTTTTCATACAACGGTATGAGTACCAGTTGTTCAGAAAGCAATAGCAAACTATTGAAAGTAAACTTGCCAAGAAATCACAAACAACCCAAAAATGCTGGGGTTGACTGCGACGCCCTGTAAAGGATATGCAACTAACTTTTTAACCATTTCTTTTGCCCTGCTGGTTCCAGAGTAAGGACTAGTTATACAGTTAACAGATTTTCTCAACGCGTGTCGTTATCTAAGACTTGTTTTGTAAACAATGACATTGGTTGGGACCTTTGAAGTCATTGAAATTGTATGAGAAATAAACAGGTAATGATTAACACTCATGGAAGTAAAGGAAAGTAGTAGAGATCAGACTATACACTAGACCAGTGGTTCTAAACAGGGGGTGGGGGGCGCATTAAGACCACAGACTGGAAGACTCAAATTGGCTTCAGGACCACACAAAACACGATCGGCCCCCTTTCTTGAATTATGTGGGTGTGTGGGTGTGTATGTGTGTGTGTGTGAGAGAGAGAGGGAGAGAGCGAGAGCGAGAGAGAGAGAGAGAGAGAGAGAGAGAGAGAGAGAGAGAGAGAGAGAGAGAGAGATGTGTGTATAAAGGGGGAGAGTGACATTTTGGTATGATTAACTTCATGTAGGGCGTCATGGCATAAAGTCCTAGCCACAGCACTTGGTGGCGCCAATAAAAGCCGGTGGCAATTTAATGTGCAGATATTTACATGTATCGCGGGCACCTTGCCGCCTCGTATCAGTGACTCAAGAATTAACATACCCACACAACCAGCAGTCCAACAACACAACCATAATAACAGTGTAAATTCTGTGTAATGTGCCTCTACTGTCGAATGTTTCGACTTTTTATGTTGTCTGTGACGGTCACAAATAACAAAATGTTCGTTGCGACCAAAATCTTCATTAGCAAACAAACAATAGACACACATCGATACAACTACAAGAAATACTCTACATGATAATATGTAGTCTATATATATATATATATATATATATGCCGGTCTCTCTGGCTGTGGGGTTACAACACTTTCTCTCTGTAATCCCGTTTATCAAGCAGAGTCTCGTAGTGGAGCGAGAGCTGAGGCGGTTCGCCCCCCGCTCGTGACTTGCGGGATACTGAGCCGGCCGCTCAGAAACAATGGCAAACTACTGAGCGTAATCTTGCCAAGAGATCAACAGACAGCTGAAAGATGCTGGTGTTGACAGCTAAGTCCTGTACAGGATATGCTTAAAAAAAAAATAAATAATATATATATATATATATATATATATATATATATATATATATATATATATATATATATATATATATATATATATATATATATATATATATATATATATAGTAGACACCTTGCAGTCTTGACAGACCAAAGTATGTGAGTGGAATGTGGCCAATATTCCATCACAATGTCTGGGCAGAGCTTCAGAGATCATGTGATGCCCAAACGACATGATCCCTCCCTCGGCCTAGTCTTGTGTATTCCAGAGGAATGGGTAACCAATACGTCTGGCACAAGGTAGGCTGCAGACGCTGGCGGCTCAGCGTCAATCCACCGAGACCTCACCACCACGAGCCGGTGGCGAGTTATGGCCAGACCCTGACACCCAAGGGACCCGGCTTAGAGGCGTTCAGCCATGTCCCACAGGTGAGGGCCCTGTACGAGCCCGGACCATGAGGGCGCGCACATCTGTCAACACAAGTGTCCGGACCTGTGTAAAGCGTGCACTAACGTCAGACTCCCCGCCTGACTTATAGCGGTCCCCGCGACCAGCGGGAATAGGCCCGCCATAGCTACCGCAGGAGATATTGCCTGTCTATTTGCAAGCAAATCTCACTTACTTCCACTGTGCGGATCTCGCGACCAGCGAGAATAGGCCCGCCGGAGATTATGCTCGTCTGCTGCGAACAAATCTCTACCGAGAGACTGACTGAATAAGTAAAGAAACGATAAATATATATATATATATATATATATATATATATATATATATATATATATATATATATATATATATATATATATATATATATATATATATATATATATAAGTTACTCATCTGTTTCCTTGTTGTGGGCTTGACATGTGTGTGATTGAATACTGCAAGAATGGTTATAACAATGGAGAAGAACACTGGGATGCAGGCAAGTGATCTAGTCACTGCGCCATCGCCTCTCTCTCTAGAAAGGTGATTGTGAACATTAACTCAAACTGATGTTCCTCCATAATACATGTCTACAATATTATATTTTATTAAATATATATATATTTGTTTAAATGGCAGTTAAAACTCACCTCAGCATATTACGTTGTTGATGTTGTTATTGTTGTTGTTGTTGTTGTTGTTGTTGTTGTTGCTGCTGCTGCTGCTGCTGTTTCTGCTGTTGTTGTTGTGGTTGTAGTTGTGGTTGTTGTTGTTGTTGTTGATGTTGTCGTTGGTGTTGTTGTTGTTGTTGGTGGTGGTGGTGGTGGTGGTGGTGGTGGTGGTGGTGGTGGTGGTGGTGGTGGTAGTGTTGTTGTTGTTGTTGTATTTATTGTTGTTGTTGTTGTTGTTGTTGCTGCTGCTGCTGTTGGTTTTGTTGTTGCTTCTGCTTTTGCTATTGTTATTGTTGCTATTGTTGTTGTTTGAGACACAATATAGCCGACCTTCAATGCAGAGATATCTCTCAATGATGATAATGAGGAAGAGGAGTAGGAGGATGAAACGATGTTCACACACACACAAAACACAGTGAAAGGTCCATGCCCACGCCATGGTGTGTTCTATGTACATGGTGCTAACCCCATATTATATAGACCACTCCGCAATCAACGTGTCAGGGGGCCTAAAATCTCGCCGCCCACCGTCCCTTCCCATGACGTTTCCTGGTACCCACTTTATTCTTGGTTGATCTGGGAACCCAATTCATTTGTTTAAAATGCCCCACTCGAAGGAGATTCGAAGACATGACCAACAAGCCATCAGGCAAGCCACTACGATACCGCGGCTCCTTATGAATGTGTGTAAGAACAGTCGGTCCAGTTTACATAACTATTTGACGCCCGTCTCACAAATACTCGGGGGAGTTTTACCGCTAGTAGATCATCATCATCACGCCCCGATCCGATAAGCGTGGGCGACCATGTTTCGCCGTCTCACACTATCACCAGGATCGTAGATCAGTTCTGTGTTCCTGTCTCGACTATGCCATATGGCCAGCCCATCCAAATATTTATCTCCCGTGCCTTCCCTGTGTTTTTCGCCCTCCATCTTGCCAGTTGCCACTAAGTTTGCTAGTTCATGTCTTCTCAAAACGTGCCCACAATAATGCGACTGTCTACGTCTAAGATCTCTAATTAGTTTACGGTTTTCATCTGTCTCATGTAGGACTTGCTCATTGGTTTTTCTGTCTGTCCTCAATGTATTACAAATCTGGGGACGTGTGTTATAACTAACTGATGCCCGTCTTACAAATCCCTGATGTGTTTTATAACTAACTGATGCCCGTCTTACAAATCCCTGATGTGTTTTATAACTAACTGATGCCCGTCTTACAAATCCCTGATGTGTTTTATAACTAACTGATGCCCGTCTTACAAATCCCTGATGTGTTTTATAACTAACTGATGCCCGTCTTACAAATCCCTGATGTGTTTTATAACTAACCGATGATTGTCTTACAAATACTGGGCGTGTTTAATAACTAATTGATGCCTGTCCCAGAAATCCCGTGATGTGTCTCATAACTAATTGTTACCCCTTCACAAATATTTCCCTACTGTACTGCGGTTGTATAATATTGTTTTTATGTTTTGTGTGTTATTATTTACAATACTATTTTCTTTATTGGCCCTGATTGTGATAGTATTGAAGAAGGCAATTATGACCTAAACGTCGGACTTTTATTTTATGGTTAAATTATTTACTACGCGTTTCCCTTACGTTATTATTGTTATTATTATTATTATTATGATTATTATTATTGTTGTTGTTGTTGTTGTTGTTGTTGCCGTTGTTGTTGTTGTTATTGTTGTTGTTGTTGCTGCTGCTGCTGCTGTTGCTGCTGCTGCTGCTGTTGTGGTTGTTGTTGTTGTTGTTGTTGTTGTTGTTACTCAATCTTCTCATTCACACCTCCCCCCCCCCCCCCCCCCCCCACACACCTCCTGTGATTGTTTTAATCACATGGGCTTAGATCGTTGTAGGGTGTGTATATGTGCCTTTGCTTGTTGTTTCTCCTCAGGATCTACACATTCCTGTTTGTTTCATTTCACATTGTCATATCCTGCTGAGGCCGTGATCTCTCTCACCTATCATAAATCCCCAGTAAAGCCAAGGTATCATGTGTCTCTGGGAGGACTAATACAAACCATAGCTTGCACACAGCGCGGCGACTGCCTGGGTAAGCGACCATTGAGTCCTGGCTGGGAAAGTTTCCGACAGACATATGCAGCTGTATAGCTGTCGTAACAATAAACGTATATAATGGACGGGTGACCGGTTACAATCACAGCAGAGAGCACATTCTGTACCGGATCAGTTCATATTCAAATAAGGTAAAGGTTGTCCCATAGCTGATACTGCCGCTAGTTTGTGAAGTGTTAGCGTTTCACATATTCAAGGTCACGACATGCGAGATGGGGTGACCATTGACCTTCCTTGTGTCGTCTTGCCTTCCCAGACAATTTCCTGAAAATTCTAAAAATTGTCTTGTGCCCATTCTTTCAGACTGTATCAGGGGAATCTCGTGCTCCGAAGGTTGTGGGTTCGATTCCGTCCTACTTCGTTCCATTCACAAGTGCAATTTTCTTGGAGACTCCTGAGGGTCCTCGCTGGAGTTAAGAGGTTCGTCTTTGTGCGATGCTTCCGGCAGGCCGATCTGCAGAAAGAGACCGCACCATGTGGAATAAAACCCTTTTAAACCATTTTTAGATTGGGTCGACTCCAGTGCCGTAGTGATTGGTAAAACATCCTGCCTCCACTGGGGGATTGATCCTGGTCCACTGCCTTCACAGGCAAGAGTACTAATCACTTTGCTCATCAGTTTCATATAATGCAAGCGGACTCCCCTCACACAATTATTGTTATCATACTAGACTATATTCTACCGGAAAGAACCATTCTCCAGTCTATAGCATCCTTGTGAAAAGACAACACAGTCCAAGAAAACCCTCAAAAGTCCTTCATACTACCATAGATCTTGGACAGCTAAAATAAACTCAAAGACTTGATAATGATATAATGATATAAGATGGGTAACGTCATCATGTCTAATGTAAATGATATGGTCTCTTCATATCAACGCTGTGATTGTGCAATAAGAAATTACAGAACAGTATGTTTTGAAAAATGGTGTCAAATGTTTTATTGAGCTTAAAGATATGTGCCCCCGACAGGCAGCAACAAAAGAACCAGGAAACACGACATAAGAATGTATTAAAATCATTATAAAGCGACGCCAATTTTAGAAGGATCACAGGAGGTGTTAGTCTGACGACAAGAAGACAGGAAATGAAGTTTTACAGGTGGTAAACGTGATCTAGCATACGACAAACAGAATACTAGCGGTTAGCACGTAACCAATATAATAGTGATTGCTGCTAGCCAATAGTGAGGTAGTGACGGCATGTATCAGAGGACCGTGGCACGTCAGGTTCCACTGACTGTTCCACTGACAATTCTCAGGCAATTTGTAAAGGCGGTCCTGTTTGATTGTGAAGTTTGTAAACTTAGCATATTCTACAAACACCATACTGAAGTCTGATGGCCAGGTCACTTACTAGCAACCTTACTCCTCCAGACAACACTTAAAATTATCTTAATATTATACGGTACCTACTTTATGAGGACACGACGACTCCTGGGCCGTTCTGGGATTGGACCATATCTTGGCAATTTAGAGTACTAGCCGCTGCGTACCGTGTTTAGAATCAATTAAACAAACGCAATTAATTATTATGTATCGATTGTTTGATCTGTGCTGTTGTATAGAGTCTATTTGAGTATCCAATGATTTTCTACGTGACATATGAATAGGTAAGTGAGTTGGTGAGTGAGTGAGCGAGTGAGCGATTGAGCGAGTGAGCGAGTGAGCGAGTGAGCGAGTGAGCGAGCGAGTGAGTGAGCGAGCGAGCGAGTGAGTGAGTGAGTGAGTGAGTGAGTGAGTGAGTGAGTGAGTGAGTGAGTGAGTGAGTGAGTGGGTGAGTGACTGAGTGCCTCCATGGGGTGAACGGAGCTAGAACCATCATGTTATAGAGCAATCTGCACCCAGTGGGTGATGTGATCAGCATCAGGCCGATCGCGTTTACTTCTCAAGAAAAATTCTTAGTACCCATTTTAGACTGGGTCGACCTGAGGTCACAGACCATATTTGTGGTTTTACAAGAGTCCAGTCTTGAGCAGGAGTGCAGTTATACCAAGCGGATCCAGTATTGGTAAAGTGTCTTGGAAAGTAACTGACCGCATCAGCCACCGAGTGCCCATCGGTCTATAGAAATTTGTGTCCTGCACCATATACCCAGTGTGTCTTTATCATCATCATGTGCCATGCCGATTAGCGTGGGCGGTCATGTTTCGCCATCTCACACGATCACCAGAGTCGTGGATCAGCTTAATGTTCTTGTCTCTACCATGCCACGTGGCCAAGCCACCCATATATTTACTTCTCTGCTTTCCCCTTGTTCTTTTCATCTCAGTCTTGCCAGTTGTCAGCAGGTTCTCTATAATTTATTTCTTTTTATAACGTGTCCAAAAAATGTAGACTGTCTACGTCTAATTTCTTTAATCAGTGTACGGTTTGCATTAGTTTCTTGTGGGACTTGCTCATTGGTTTTTCTGTCTGATCCCTGGTATTCTTTACATTTTTCTCAGAAACCACGTTTCCACTGTCATTAGATGTTTTTCAGCTTTTCTGCTTATTGTCCAGGCTTTACACGAGAAAGCAATGGCAAATTACTGAACGTAAACTTGCCAAGAAATCACTAACAGCCAAACAATGTTGGGGTTGACAGCGACGTCCTGTAAAAGGGATTGCTACTAACTTGACATCCATACAAAATTACACTCTTTTGAACGAAACATGACTGTCTCGGCATTTGTAAAGAAGGTAGTTTGCCCTTGCTTTCCTTCCCAGCAGTGACCATACTGGTCGATGACCGTAGCCATTGTTGAGGTCATAACCTACAACTATCTGTAGGCTGCTCTTCAACTTCATCCACCACTTGCACCCATGGCTTCACGTGACCCTGATCGGGGGATAAACGGGTACTCCACCTTGCCAAATGATGCTAGTGGAGAGAAGAAGGCACCTTACTTCTCCTTTGATACGGGATACCCCTATCCTGCACACACCTGTTTCGCCACCCATACCATACTAATTAGTACATATAAAAAGCTATATTGCCACCTTGCTAAATGATGCTAGTGGAGAGAAGAAGGCACCTTACTTCTCCTTTGATACGGTATACCCCTATCCTGCACACACCTGTTTCGCCACCCATACCATACTAATTAGTACATATAAAAAGGAACTTTATTATGTCTTTTTTTTTAAATTGGCATCCCGAAACTTGCCAGGAAAGTGTACCTGCCAGTATATTCTGAGCATAGAAGCGGTGGGAAGATCAGGCTGTGTACCAAACTAAGAATACGCGTCGTGCCCAAAAGAAGAACAGACTTCGTACCAACAGAAGAACAAGCTTCGTACAAGAAGAAGAACAGGCTTCGTAGCCAAATAAGAACAGGTTTCGTACCAAAAGAAGAACAAGCTTCGTACCAAAAGATGAACAGGTTTCGTACCAAAAGAAGAACAGCCTTTGTACCAAAATATAACTGAATGTTCATCGAAAGAAGAACAGGCTTTGTATCAAAACATAACTGAATGTCCATCGTCGTGGTGTAACACTTCAAGCGGATCACAGCTGCAGCAGGATAAGACATGTGAAATTACCCAAATAGCTGTATGTTTTTCAACCTACATATGGGTAGTCGTCATTGGCTTGATTCTATACCTTTTTTTCTAACCTAGATATAGGCAGTCGCCTTTGGGTTGATTCTATACTCTTCTGTTAGCCTAGATATAGGTAGTCGTTGTTTGGTTGAGTCTATACCTTTATTCAACTAACCAAGACATAGGTAATCGTCGTTGGGTTGATTCTATACTCTTGTCTTAACCTAGATATAGGTGCCGTCTCCGTGACGAAGAGATTACGAACACGGTTCGTGATCCCGTATACCCGCGTTCGAAACATAGCTGCACGCGACTTGGCAGCAAACCGCGTTGCGCTGATTTTTTACGAAATGGTGTTGGTGCTGATCGTTCATAAAGCAATGGGAAACTACTGAACGTAAACTTGCCAACAAAACAACAGTAAAAACTGCTGGTGTTTACTGCAAACGTCCTGTAAAGCATATGCAACTAACTTTTTTTTAAATAGATATAGGTAGTCGTCGTTGGGTTAATTCTAAACCTTTATGTTAGCATAGATATAGGTAGTCGTCGTTTGGTTGATTATATACCTTTGTGGTGGCCTAGATTGTTGTCTTTGTTCTCAAAGCTGTCGCTATAAAGTAATCACAAGGTGGGTCAGGTCAATGTGTGAAAACCTAATGACACTAGGATTGAAAGGGTTAGAGTTGTTATTGTTGTTGTTGATGTTGCTGCTGTTATTGCTGCTGCTGCTTTTTCTGCTGCTACTGATTTTTGCTGCTGCATGATTTATTATCTGGCATATTTTGCAACATCTCGTCAGCTGCGTAAATTTCAAACGAAGTGAATAAATGAATTATTTCAGCTAATGTATAATTCAATTTTTTTGTTTTCACTTCATACGATATCTTAACCTGCTGTTTGCACTTGACGAGATGTAGCGAAATGTGCCGGATAATAAATTGTGACGCCTATTAATTGTGGCTTTTGTGTTTACAAGACAAACAATAAAGAACAGACAAGAAACATCATCACAAAAGGATATATAACTTTCTTACAAAAAGACACACACAAACAAACTGTGAAAAACACAGTGACGGAATCAACGAAAACGAAAAGCAGACACCCGAACATAATCATAAGTGACAAAATTGACGTAGCGGCGACAGCCTTCATCAGCAAAATAACAACAAATATACACTGACACAACTACATGACAAAGCTCTACACGAAAATAAATACTCATCAATCGAGAAGAGCTGTCTTGTTATGGACTCGACATGAGTGCAGGAGAAACCATGTTGGGAACTCGACTTGAACAAAGACACGGGAGAATAGATACAAATAAAAACTATGCATTAACTGGTAAAGTGCTATGGGATGATTAACCGTCTTAAGCTATTTCTCGTATCTGCCACGAGTTTATATATCGCCGAAATGTTATCACTGCGTTATAATACAACATATCTGCTCCCATATTAACAACTTTAAGAAATAACTGTGGCACATCCCTACTTTCTGCCATCTATGTTTGTTTTGTCAAAACTTACATTTTGTTTGGCAGAGAATCTTTTAAGGGCTTAAATATATGGACAATAAAAATAGTATAAACAACATTCATCATCACTATCCAGTGCCTTGTCGGCTGGTATGGTCGATCATGCCTTTCCACAAATTGCAGTCTCCGTCGCGATGGATCAATTCGCGTGTTGACTCCTTTCTGTGCCATGACACAATACTGTCAAGAATTTTCTCACGATATTTTCCTCTATCTCTCTTTCCACAAATCTTTCCGGTTGTCACAATATGTTCTAGTTTTCGTTTCTTCTCATAATGTGGCCAAAAAAAAATTTTTTTAAATGATTACAGCCCCTTTCTGATGTTTGCAATAAATTGTCTTTGCTACTTAGTATCCCTCAAAATGTCCAGATTACTAATTTTGGCTGTGCAGTTAATGGTCTACATTCTTCTATAAAACCACATCTTCAAAACTTCTGGGGATTTATTCGCCTGTTTACTAATTGTCCAGTATTAGCACCCGTGTGCTAAAATTGGTTATTTTTAACATGCAAGAACTCTTTTTCTAACTTTAAAATGTAATCAACACTAGCTTCATTAAACTATGAGATGACATAGAGGAGTGTCATGTCATGATTGCGAAAGTATGTCCCAGACCGGACACATAAGGATGACGTTGTATAAATCATAATTGTTCCCTGCGCCCTGCCTAGTTAGGCAGCCACAATTTATCTAAACATCCGCCTTAGAGCAATGTCAAGGCTGCAAGTAAAAGACCCTTTTAAACGCCTTAACCACAATGGGCGTATTTATTTATTTATTGCGTTCGCTTGCTTTGAACTCAAGCGTAGTCCATACAATCTACTTCTAGTTGCACTGGACTGAATTTTGCGCGTGGATTAGCTTTTTTTACTACCAGCGTCCTTCGCCATCATGTGAACCCTCTCCAACTTCAGGGGTACTTGTAATTTACGTCCCTAAGTCAAGGACGATAGATC
Organism: Cepaea nemoralis; assembly: GCA_014155875.1. Classification (NCBI taxonomy): domain Eukaryota; kingdom Metazoa; phylum Mollusca; class Gastropoda; order Stylommatophora; family Helicidae; genus Cepaea; species Cepaea nemoralis. The sequence continues at coordinate 133,844 of JACEFZ010019118.1, forward strand.
AACATTTTAGTCCAACTGTCGGGTGCAAAGGTTAAACCCCTTACCTCAGCATCAGCACACCGGATGTTTAAGAACATGAGTTCTTATTCATTCGGCCATGCTGGCCTCTACTAGGCGTATGCTGTTAGACTCCTATTCCTCTAGACTCAAGACCAATCGGCACTAGAAGATGATATAACCAGTATCCCTCCTTACACCTTTACTACGAGTGTCTAGCGGCGACGCTACAGTGGCTCCCTGTCAAGGCTGTATTTAATTAAAAATACCATCAGCTTTTAAAATTCCTCTAATATTTTTAGATTACTGTGGGTCAGGAAGACATGAACAAATGCTGGTATTCTACCAGATCTGAACATCGAAGACAACTGGCTCGTAAATATCCCGGAAACAAGTTCTGTGGCGTGAGCAAACTTCACAGTGCTTTGGGAAGAACCTTGATAGAAGGCGTGGTTTCAGTACGACCAGGCAGGCAGTGACCAGCGTGGCGATGACCACAGGAAACTAAGGACATCCTAGACATGAACATGCGTGAGGCAGGGGAATTGGCGTACATTGAGGGTGGGAAAAAAAGGGGCGATGTGTCTTTACAGCTGTCTGTGATGAAGGCGACGTTCTGCAAACAGCTTGCTACATAAAATAATGATTGACTGACTGGCACCTTGCCGTCTTGTCAGACGATAGTTTGTAAACTGGAGCTGTACCTCTCCATAACATACAGCCTGGGCTGAATTTAGAGATCATATGTTGTCTATGCAGCATGATTCCTTTCTCTCTCTCTCTCTCTCTCTCTCTCTCTCTCTCTCTCTCTCTCTCTCTCTCTCTCTCTCTATCTCTCTCTCCCTCTCTCTCTCCCTCTCTCCCCCCCTCTCTCTCTCTATGTCTGTCTCTCTCTGCCTAGTTTAATCCACAGGAAAGGTAACACCAGTACGTCTGGAACAAGACAAGCTACAGAAGCTGTTGGATAACCAAAGCAATGCTCTAACTGTCCTCATGTCAGAGCTTCCATCCTAGACCAGATGCCGACCAAGGCTTAGGGCCTGGTCTGCCCTGCCATGACATTTAGTCTTTAGGTTGCATTTCCTCCCACTAGCGTAAGGCTTGTACCCTCCCAATTGCATTCTTCCGCTCGAAGCCGTTGGCACAGTCTGGGGTGTCGGGTTTGTTGAGCGCCGCCCAACATTCGGTGTTATCAGAAAGCAGGTAGTACCGTCTACTGTCATTCAAATCTGACTAAGACCTGACATAACACAATGACTATAATCAAAATACCAACAGAGAAATTACAAAATACCAGCCATGGTACACAACCTGTGGTGCTATTGACAGGTGCAAAATCAGTACTCGAGACACTCATGTCTGGGAAATTTTCAGTACTAAGGATACTACTTTCTGAACTTGGCAGTCAGCATAAGGTCACCATACAGTGGATACGATCCCACTGTGGAATACTCGGAAACGACAGAGCTGTTCGACTGGCTAAGGAAGGAGCAAATGAAAAACAGCCTGATGTGCCAGTTACATACCACCAAAAGAAAAGAATGATCAAATCAGTCAGAAAGCCACCAAAACCTGCTCAAGATTACTACCACATTATAGACAGACCAGAACAAGTCATTATTCTGCGCCTCAGGACAGGACACAATAGATTACAAACCACATGTAAACAAAATTCAAGATTGGTGAATCAGCCATGTGCACATGTGGATTGGCGTCGAAGACAGCAGAGTACATACTCCAAGGCTGCCCAAAATACAACATATCTAGGCAAACATTCTGGCCTAGAGAGACAAGAGTGTAAGATAAACTCTATGAACCGCTGAGTGAACTAAAATGACAGTTAAATGCATACAAGAGACAACATTGCAGTTATAGACATACTTCAAGCGAACAAAAGAAGAAGAAGAACACAAAGACTAATTGCTTTAAATACGAGGGGATTCAAATGAAAACCGTAAATGTTTTTAATATATATTCTGGAAAGGTAAGGAACAAATGTATAATTTTTCGATGTAGTCGCCACTGCATTCAATGCAAGTCCTCCAGGGCCGATAAAGTGCTTGGATTCCTGTAGAAAAATCGACTCTGGGATCCCTACTCGGTCTGCCTGACACGGTCGTCAACAGTCTTTCGCAGAATTCCCGCCGTTTTGAAACTTCCCACTCCACTCATACACGTGCTGGACTGACAGGCATGCATCACCATACAGGACCTTCATTTGCCGATAACTGTTATAGGTTTCATCCGTTCACTAATTTAAAAAAAAAAAAACGGATAACAGAATGTTGCTCCTATTTGGTGAATGTCAAAAGTGTGGAAGCCGCCTTTAAACTGTACTTATGACGTCACCATGTTCGTCTGCATCGTGATGTCACGTTCTTAATACTCATGAATCTTTAACAACAATAATGACAGGTTACAAGACAATAGCAGGATTATTGTAATTCCTATATCTCTTTTAAGGTTTTCATTTGAAGCTCACTCATATGTGTGCCTGTGTGTGTATTTTTTTGTGTGAGGAGGGGGCGGGGTAGCAAAGTGGCTTCCCGATAAGATCCGGTTCCAAGTGAAGACAGGCAACAATACAAGTGGAAAGATAACAACACGCGATGGACGAGCAACCATCAGCTGTAGTTTATTGTGTACACCTGTGATTGTGTTCTTGGTTTGGTCTTTGTCTGCGATCAACGCTTGCTAATACGCGATGCATAGCATCCATTGTAATGTGTAGATGTCCGCTGTCCTAGTTACCTGCCACATAGGTTTCCGACTTTGACTGTTGAGGATGATGGATTCTTGTAAAGCTTACTAATTCCACTTTACAATTTTCGTTTATTTACTAATTACTTATATTAATATTTACTTATATTAACCTGGCCAAGCCGACACGCCACACATCTCCTACGTCATCGATTGGATGATACATTTTGGAAACCGTTTACGTGATTGATAAGGACAATGCATGTTGTTTAACACACAAAAGTGTCGCTTGTTAAAATTCGCTGAAGCCATCGCCATTAATCAGCAGAAGCCAACCTTGTACAAACAGAAAGATATGATAGTCAGTTTAAAATTTCCAAATTACCGTGGTAGACAAATGAAATTACTGTGTGAATATGAGTATATTTCAACTTGAAGGATTTATCTAATCACTTTAGTCTATGGTATGCGATTTCTGCCATATGTACCTGACGAGATGCAGCGAAATATGCCAGTCCATAAATGGTACAATCTATTTTTTTTTTACCATTGACGTGTTTTCTACTGGAACAAACTACTTCTGTTGCTGTTGATGTTGCTGGGGCTCCCTGGCCTGTTGTGCCTTCCTAATCTTCTGCAACAACACCTGCATCTCCTCCCCCTTGTTTTTTTCCCCCTCATATGTGGGTCCCAACTTCTTTTTTTTTTGCAGAATTTCAGTGCACGCTTGTCCTTCTGGAAGTTCAACAACTCTTGACATCTTTTTTCCTATGGAGAGAAGCCAGCAATCTCACGAACAAGATCTCTAACAAATTGTGCATGCTTTGTTGCAGCCCCCTTTCTGCGACTAGGTCTTTGCTTCCTTCCAGCCTCAAGTTTGTCAACCTTGTGACCCTTGTCTAGACCAACTGCCAATTTATAACGGATTCCCATTTTTTCCTACGTTCCTGTTCGATGGCGAATTAAAAAAGGGAGTTCAGTCTACTGTTTCCGGTAAATTGCTGTTGTTTGTGTCTTCGTTATTCAAATTCACTACAGGAAAGCATTGTTTTGTATTGACTTATTGTATTTTTACAGCTTTGTGCAATTACACCAGTTTCATTTTCTTGTAATACAACAGACATACCCTTCTGTTCATTTTTGAAAAGGCGTTACTTGTCTCCCATGACAGGTACACATTACGGCCTACCTGGAAAGTAGAAACTAACGCCCTAAAATGTATCCCCTGCCGGCAAAACTGCATTAAAGCAAAAATGTTCACTGAAAATAGAAAACGACACACTAGTAATCTTTGAGTGATCTGTCTTGAAATGATCCATTAGACAATTTAAGAAGAGAGGTACTAACCTCCGTCTTGCGATATCCCTTACTATTATATACATATGAAGTGACACAATATGCCACGAGACATAGCTAGTAAGAAGGGGGGAGGAAGGAATAAACGTGACACAATATGTTGCGAGACATAACGAAGCATCTCGAGGCCGTAAATAACGTCCGTTGTAGAAACTTGGGCTTTAAGCTAGTGATAAATTGAGTTGCCTTAAAAAAATGTTGTAAGGGAAAGAAAGGTGAAGATAGATGGCTAGAACAGATAGCCTAACATGTCTTGCGGCAAGTGGCAGTATAGTTTAGGAGTAAGCAAAGTAAAGGAGAGTGCCACGGTAGCGTTAAAAGTTATTTGCATATCCTTTACAGGACGTAGAAGTCAACTCCAGCATTTTTTTTTTTTTTTGCTGTTTGTGATTCCTGGGAAAGTTTACGTTTAGTATTTTGCCATTGCTTTGAACGACCGATGTTCATACCATTGTATGAAAAGCAACGCAAGGCGGTCTGCTTCCAAATCGCCCGCAGCTGTGTTTCAAACGCGGTACGCGGGATTACGAATTGCATTCGTTGCTCCATCGCCACAGAGTCGACCTGTGGGCGGTGTAGTGGCTACAAACCCGCCTTCCAGCGAGATGGTCATGGTTTCCAATCGCATTTGGGTTGATCCGAATTTTTACAATTGACCTGGGATACCAGGTCTACCCAGCCTACAACAGGTACCAAGCAATGTCTTGGGAAGTAAAGGTGGACGGCCTGATACTGGCCCATTACCCACCTAGCGCTGATTGGTCCATAAGATTGTATATCTAACGTTTATATACTATTTATATAGTTCTGGATGTTATTGAAATATATTTCCTTTCTCTAATGTCTCTTTAACGTTTACAGTCTAGGTGTATAGCTCGGGATATTTTCAGGCTATGTATCTCTGCCTTTTAACGTTTATAGATTAAATGTTTAGCTTGGGATACTTTCAGGCTATTTATCTCTGCCTTTTAATGTTTATAGACTAAGTGTGTAGCTCTGAATACTTTCAGGCAGTGTGTCTCTGTCTTTTAACGTCTGTAGGCTAGTTTTATACCTCTATGTACTGTGAGGCTATCCTCTCTGACTTTTTTAACGAGTATTAGTTGGTTGGTTAGTTAGTTAGTTAGTTAGTTAGTTGGTTGGTTGGTTGGTTGGTTGGTTGGTTGGTTGGTTGGTTGGCTGGCTGGCTGGCTGGCTGGCTGGCTGGCTGGCTGGCTGGCTGGCTGGTTCGTTCGTTCATTCGTTCGTTCGTTCGTTCGTTCGTTCGTTGGGTGGTTGGTTGGTTGGTTGGTTGGTTGGTTAGTTAGCTAGTTGTATACCTCTGAGATTGTTAAGACATGTTTCTCTAGGACGTCGACTTGGCCAGAAGAATAACAGGGCTCGCTGTGACACTTCCGGTGCCCTGATGGCGACATAAGGGGTTCGGTTCCAATACCGGGATTAAGTTGGATTTAAACGTTGATTTCTAGCTCAGAAAGCAATGGCAGACTGCTGAGCTAAGATTGCCAGGATAACCAACCTGGGGTTGATTGCACCATCCTGCAAAGAATGCGTACGTTTTAATGTTTCTCGAAAGTAACTATCACACTAAGTTTTTTTTTTGTTTTTTTTTTGGGGGGGGGGGGGGTTAAATGTTGCATATCCCTTTCAGGACGTTGCAGTCAACATCAGCATATTTCAGCTGCTGTTGATGTATTAGGCAAGATTACACTCAGTAGTTTGCCATTGCTTTCTGAGCTACCGGCTCACATACCCCTGATAGTTACCAGCGCAGCTCGAACTGCTGCCGGTTCGGGCGCAGCTGCATTACTCACGAGAATATACAGGGTTACAGCGAAAGCCGTAGCTCCCTTCACCAGGGAGACCGGCTCACACTAAGTACAGATTATATATTTCTTTAGTGGTATGGGTAGATATTGTTCTCCTGCTTGCCCTATAACTATCACACTTAAGTACAAATTATATAATTCGTTAGTGGTTTGGTTAGATATTGGAGCATTCTTGTTTCTGCTGAGTAAAAATATTGCTTAACACAATAGGAAATAAATCAGTTAGGTATAGGAATGTTTAACTGCTGCGAAAAAGCGACAGATACTAAACGCAGACACAGTGTGCATACCTTATAACGAACTCCATTACATTCATTCATTCATTCATTCATTCATTCATTCATTCATTCAGTAGCATGTCCTCCGGAAAACCTCCCGATCATAAGCAAGATGTCCCGCGTCCGATACACCCATATGGAGATCATCCTCCATATTCTGCACCCATCTTCTCTTTGGCCTTCCTCTTCCTCTCTTCCCAGGCATATACCCCTCCATTATTGTTCTCTCCAAACTCCATTACAGTAAACATAAATTACACGGGGAAGAAGAGGGGGGAGGGGGTGGAGATTCAAAAACTAAAATAAAATAAAAATAAATATACTACGACACAACGAACGACGTTTCGATTATACTGATATTCCCCAGGAACAACACAAACAGACCTAAAGGGAAATATGAACTTTAAAAATGTAACTACAGTTAACCACAACGTTTAACACAATGCCCTACCTGTTAATGTGTTCTTAACACACGGTTGTTCTTACATTCGGTCTTCGTCGTTTCTCACACTACCTCTTATTGTGACACAACCACTTGTTAAGCACCTAATTTCGCACGGTTTGCCTTCCATTCTTGTTCATTAGGCCATTTCTGACACTGCAAATACTGCTCATCCGTAGTCGTTATGTCTCCGGTGAGATATGTGAGTGTCGTAGGAATGAAGACAGATAAGTAAAGTTAACAGGCCGCCTTTGACACCATGAAGTGTCTTGGATATATGATCGTCTTCTGCATCTCTTTTTAATTTCTCAACTTAGCATAGACTCCTTACCAACTGAAGCCAAGCACTACTATCGTTTGCTGTCCCCTGCAGTTCCTGTCATTACCTCTCCGTATCTCTATCTCTAATTCTTTTCACCATGTGCTTGAATGTCTCTCTCTCTCTCTCCGTCTCTCTCTCTCTCTCTCTCTCTCTCTCTCTCTCTCTCTCTCTCTCCCTCCTTCTCTCTCTCTCTCTCTCTCTCTCTCTCTCTCTCTCTCTCTCTCTCTCTCTCTCTCTCTCTCTCTCTCTTTCGTTTCCCTGTAATCCTGTTTCCTGTTTACAAAGGAAGGACTTCATAGTTACATTATTAGCAGGCTTTCTCATTGTATGCCCTACCCAGCGCCAGCATTATTCCTCACTTCTTCATTCACTTGGAGCTCTCTAGTTCCCTCCATGAGCCTGACTGTAATGATTAGTCACACCAATATAGGCTTTAGGTTATACGTATTCAGCAGTGAATTAATGTTTGTAATTCACGAGTAATTGTTGCTGTCATTCTTCATGATTTCTTATACCCTTACTGCAGTCTTGATGTTACGTTACAATTACATATTCTACTTTTGGCGCTAGATTTAATTTCTTTTGACTTTCATAAATGTACCAATGCTGTGAACGCTTCTCTTGTGTTTTTATTTTAATTTTAATATCTCGACCTTTTACCCGGTATTTGTCTGCATTGCTACCTAAATCTGTACATGACTCCACCTCCTGGAGTATGGGGTTCACCAAGGCGGATCGGGTTATCATTTGCTTGATTTATTCTCATTATCTTTGTCTGTAGACCGAATTGTTAAGCCCGCTTATCTAGACCTCTCATCGTGTTTCTTTAATTTATTTTCTATATGATTTCACGCTTGGGATAGCAGGGAAATGTCGCCAGTAAAGTCCATATAACAAATTGTTCTGTCAGTTTAAAAAAAATAACTTAGCTACATTTCATTTCTTTTGTTTCTTTTTCCACTGTTTGTTATTTCTTGGCAAGTTTACTTACGTTCAGTGGTTTGTCCTTGCTCTCTAAACGACCAGTAATCATACCATAGAATGAAAACTAGCGCAATTCGGTCTGCTTCCAAATCTCCCGCAGCTGTGTCTCGAACGCGGTATGTGGGATTACGAATTGCATTCGTAACCCTTCGCCACATGGCTCTGTCAGGGAACACTGAATGTAACTTCAGTTGATGGTTATTGTTGTCCTCGTAATGCCGCATATCTCATTAATTGACATGGGATGATTAATTGCCGTAAATGACTTCCCGTATGTGCCATGGGGTTATATCGCCGACATGTTGTCATTGCGTTATGTCTGCTACCATATTAACAGCTTGTCAGTCATAACCGTGACACACTCCTACTTCCTATTTTCCGCCATCCATTTTTGTTTGATCCACACCTATTTTTTGTTTGGCACTGAATTCGCTATAGTCAGCAGGAATAATAAATGTGGCACACAGCGTCCCTGCTGCATTCTTGTGGTTATTTCACATGTATCCGTTAATTGACCGTCACGAAGAACTCTGTGATTTAGGTAAATTGTGCTAGCGCTAAATTTATAGATCAGTCAGCACTCGTTGGGCGTTGTGTCGAATATTACGCCAGCGCCTTTACTTCTTACTAAAGTTTCTGGTACTAATTTTAGTCAAGACAAACTACCCCTTTTCACGATTTGGGGCACATTGGACACATGGGGCTAGACATTATTTTATAGACCAATGGACACACGGCGACTGTTGTGGTCAGTGTCGTGCCGTCACCTTTACTTCCCAAAGCATTTTCTGGTGTCTATGTTAGAATGGATCTCTCCGGGAGCCCGGGTCAGTGGAAAAAAATGCTCGTCTCGAACAGCATTCAAACACATGTCCACCAGGCCGGCCCGCAGGCGTGCAAGCCACTACGCCACCCTGGCTGGCGGGAACAGATCATACATTGTAATTTATTCTTGTTTCATTGTCTCTGTTCATGTTAACATCATCTGTGAAACAGATCAGGTAGTCAGGATGACCGAATGGATAAGAGCGCAGGCTCTTAAACTTTCGGTGCCCTGATGCCCAGGTGGTGGGTTAAGCCCCAACATGAAGGATAGGAATTTGAACGGTTAAGGCCTCTGGATTGTTTATGCTTGTGGCTACGGTTTGCATATGCATTTTCCTCATATTGGGACTATTGGTGCATGGTTCCGTTGCTCTGCTGCTGAGTTTAGTGCGTGGAGCGACACTGTGAGCTGTGTATTTCGTGTCGAATGCTTTTATATCTGTCCGCGGTTGTTTGTAGCGTGAACTGCATGTACGGAATGCTGGCGGTCGACCTGTCGCTGAACTGACTGGGTTGCCTTATGCAGTAATGTGTGTCTGCTGGGTTTCTAGTGACTGCCACTTCCATCGACGATGAAATGTATTTTTCGTGGAGGGATTTTTGTGTTGGCATTCTGGGGTGGCTTTATGCATAGTGTACCTGTGCGGGCTGTTGATTTGTCGAGGCTCCTGTCTGTTACACTTTTCACATGTGGCAGTGAGGAGCATTTTGTGTAATATTCTCTGACACAGGAACGGAGTATAATGGGGACAACCCATTGCCGTGAAGTTGGAACAGCGACAAATGACTAATAATGACCCCTTCGCCGGTCAGTTGGACTGAAATGTTGATTTTCGTCCTTCACTTGAAGAGGGAAATTACAAGTACCTAAGATGTAGGAGTGAGTTCGCCTGATGGCGGGGGACACTGGTAATAAGGAAAACTAATCCACACACAAACATCAGGTCTGTACACTAGAAGTAGTAGCATGCGCATGGACTACGATTGAGTTCAAAGCAAGCCAACGCCAAAAATAAAAACAAAATATGTGAAATTCCTGCTATGACACTCGAACTCTCTAACTTGGCCTAAGGTTTATGTTGTTTTCATTCAACATTCATAAGGATTATTGTTCCGTTACCTCTAATTAGTTCTAGATTTGCTGAGCTCAATTTTATACCAACTCTCTCATATTTGTCATTGCGGACGCTTCAAATTAATTTGAAAAGTATTAATTTTCACATTTGTGATACTCCAGTTGTCTGATAAGAGGAGTTACATAAATCATTGTAATTGATTCTGGGTTCGATCCTCCAGCGCACTTCAGGTACGCGATTAGCAACAATGGGGAAAGTAAACAGCCTTGTCACATACAAGTTTTTAATCGACACCTGATAGCCATGCAATATTTTCACAGCGGTGTCCTGGTTTGAAGGAGTCCTTTAATTGTTTTTAATAGCTAACATTACACAGCAAAATCAAATCTCCACAGATTGTCCAAAATTTAAATGTCTACTCAATTAATTGTTCGTAATCCCGTATACCCGCGTTCGAATCACAGCTGCGCGTGATTTGGCAGCAGACCGCGTTGCGTTGGTTTTGCGTTGGTATCGATGCCGGTCGTTCAGAAAGCAGAGGCAAACTACTGAACGTAAACTTGCTAAGAAATCATAGCGACAGAATTGCTGGTGTTGACTGCGATGTCCTGTAAAAGGATATGGTGAAAAAAAGAACTCAATTAATTGATCAGTGCAAAGGATAATATATCTTCACATGTGACATCCCATTTGGACAGAAGGATGATATATCGCAGAATTCTCGCCGAAGCGGGTGTTTTATTAAAATTGACCTGAGCTCCCAGGGCGGCCCTAAAGTTACTACCAGTGAATGTCTTAGAGAGTGAAGGCTGTCGGCTTGATGTTGACCATATCACAACTGAGGTGACCATTGTTCTATAATAATATGAATGTAGCACCATATGTCTGCCAGCATCTGTGGCAAAGGGTTAGCTAACGGAATTCGCAATTACGCATACCGCGTTCGAAATCATCTATGGGAGATTAGGAAACAGGCCGTCTTGTGTTGATTTTTAACATTAGTATGAGCGGCGGTCGTTCACAAATAATTGGCAAACTACTAAAAGTAAACTAGTAAATCACAAAAGCCCAAAAATGATGGGATTGAATGTGATGTCCTATAAATGACATGCAATTGACTAACCATATGCCCAACCCGCCATAGGGCGTGTGACATTGCCCCTTTCTAGCCTAGTGTTCCCTGCCCTTCCATTCATCTTATTGAATATTCCGGGATTATACTAAGGCCAGTCATCGCCTTGTCACGATCAGAGTGTGTGTCTCAACGCCAAGGATTGGCGGGAAGTGGAAACACAATAGCCCTTCTCTGCCTATGAATGTCACTTGACTGGATGAGTCACCTGTCATCCCGACTGCATTTTCTTCAACAAGACAAATAATTAGCATAACTTTCCTACGACTGTCTTGTTTTGGGACAAAAATCAAAAGGGGCACCGCGAAAAATAACAGAAAACCTGTCAATACCCTGATAGTTCTTCTGGCTGTGTACTATACAATGTCAGGCGCAATAGACAAAAGCCTACAAGGGCATAATTTTCACCAGATGTATATCGTATTTGTGATGTGCTGGAGGAAGTCCGGATATAAATATTTCTGGTGGAGCAGGAGACGTCTTGGGTTTGTGGTTTAGGTGTCCGTGGCTCCGTCTATGATGTTTACTTGCGCTGGCTTGCGTTTTCCTTTTATCGATCTGTCTGTCTGTCTGTCTGTCTATCTGTCTGTCTGTGCGTGCGGGAGGGCGTGTGTGTGGTGTGTGTGTGTGTGTGTGTGCGCTCGCGCGTGTGTGGGTGTGTAGGTGCCTGCCAGCCTGCCAGCCTGCGTGCATCTGCCTGTCTGCCTGTCTGTCTGTCTGTCTGTCGATATCTATCGTTCTCTCTCTCTCTCTCTCTCTCTCTCTCTCTCTCTCTCTCTCTCTCTCTCTCTCTCTCTCTCTCTCTCTCTCTCTCACTCTCACCTATAGTATACGCACATCTCTTACTTTCTCTTTGTCTTTCTCTTTTTATATCTCTCCTTCTATCTCTCCTTTCTTGTCTGTCTGTCTGTCTCTCTCTCTCACTCTCACCTATACGCACATCTCTTACTTTCTCTTTGTCTTTCTCTTTTTATATCTCTCCTTCTATCTCTCCTTTCTTGTCTGTCTGTCTCTCTCTCTCTTTCTCTCTCATCATTCTCTCTCTGTCTCTCGCCTTCTCCCTCTCTCTTTGGTTCTCTCTGTCTCACTGTGTCTCTTAAATTGTCCATTCGAAATAACCATTTTTTAATATTTAAAATGTGACCTACTTCGGCATAAACATGTGTATGGCAAGCTACCTCTAGACAGATTTCATCTATGGTCAAGGGTTCAGTTTACCAGGGGTAGATTTTCTTTCTTAAAAGGTTTGCCAGGATATCGGTCTTGCAGCCAACCCCATGTAATTTCCTGCTGCCGTGGTATATTCAACGTGCACTATTTGCGCAGCCTTTGGTTTTTCGCCCTTATTAGAAAAGGCTAGGTTACCGTCTCACTGCCGAAGAGATGAGAGGTTATGTGATATTATTATATACCAATTGTTCTTGAAACCCTTCATAGCCCTAATCTGGGATCTAACTCTGTACCCTCCGTCAGTTTGAGGGGGACACCGTAAACTCTCAAAGACGGCAGCCCTATACCAAACCAAACGTATTTGTTAGTTGTCCCTCGTGATGAACTCTGCATTTTATGTCATTACATGTTGCCTTTTTTATTTTTTAAGTGAATGATGTTCTATAGGATCCTATAAAGCCTCTACAGTTTCCAAAGAGATTCTTTATCAATCTGTCAAGGTCTCTTCGTATTCTATAAAGCTAATATGAAGTGGCGAATTCATTTCATTGCTTTGATCTGCTGGAATGGTATACTGCTTTTGTTTCTAAATTCGTCTTATTTAATCTCTATATCTACTAACTTTAATGTGTTTATGTTATTTATATTCTCGTTACCTATTTAGTTATTTACATCGCCCCTGTTTTAAATTAACATGTCACTCCCTCTTATTGCTCTGCCCTTAGGCGAAAATTATGTTTGATGCACGTATATATGTGCATGCATACAGCATTTGACTACGGGATTACGAACGCAGTTCACACTTCGGTGTTCGAAATATTGCTGCGGGCGATTTGGAAGCAGACCACCTTGCACTGGTTTTCATACAATGGTTTAGGATCCGGTAGTTCAGAAAGCAATGGCAAACTACCGAACGTAAACTTGCCAAGAAATCACAAATAGCAAAAGAATGCCGGGGTTGACTGCGACGTCTTGAAAAGAACATGCAACTAACTTTGTTTTAATGTACGCACATTATAACAAATTATGGGGACATTTAACATTTCGTATATCAACAAACAAATAGCTTATCAGGTAGAAAACACGAAATAACACAGGATGTTTAGAGTCAACGGATGGCGAAATTGCTGGCCTCCCTGGCCAAGGCGTTAACGACATTGTTCGTAATCCCGTATATCCACGTGGGGAAACAGCTGCTCGAGATTCAGCAGCGGATCGCGCTGCGCTGGTAACGTACGGGGGTATGTCAGCCGGTAGTTCAGAAAGCAATGGCAAACTACTGAACGTAAAAACTTGCCTAGTACATCAACAGCAGCTGAAACATGCTGGTGTTGACTGCAACGTCTTGTAAGCGATATGCAACATAATAAGAAAAATTAATAGATGGACATAATATGTAGAAAAGCTATATGATGACAAGAGCCCGCATGTAAATATTCAAAACAGTGGTAAAGTTGTACCAATACTTGCTGACAGAAATAAGATTAAACCAGAAATTAGTGATGAACAATGTGGATTTGTAAAGGGAAAGAGCACAAAAAGTCTATTACATTACCAGGACAATACTGGAAAGAGCCATAGAAGTAAAAATAGATATGCTCTTGATAGACTACACAAAAGCGTTTGACAGTGAGAAACTTGAGGAAATAATCAAACAACTAATTGCAAAGATATGAGAATAATACAAAACATATAATGGCAGCAAATTGCGGCTATAAGAATCAACAACCATTAAAGAATACGTCGATGCATAAAGAAGGGTGTCGTGGAGGATCTATTCGTCAACAAATTTGTTGTATTTATACAATGAGCATATAATGCGATGGAATACATGTCAAGTGTCACCAGTGGTGGCGATATTATCGACAATTCATGATGTGCTGACGTTAACGACTTGATAGAAATACGTAAAATAAGGGGATTATTAAAGACAACAGTATCGACTTCATTGCACCGGGTGCCATCCCATATGGCTAGGGATCTTTCCACAGAGATGTGGTTTTTACAAAAGGGTGATGAACATTCACAGGATAGCCAAAATGAGTAATCGACATGGTTTGAAAGGCGCTAAGACGCACACACATGGTTTGAAAAGCGCTAAGACGCACAACTTGTCACAATCATAAAAAGATGGGCAATTCTTTTTTTTTTTTTTTTTTTTAGAATCACATTATGACAAGAGAAAAGCCGGAATATGCTCTGACAACTGGAAAGATTTATGGACAGAGATACACGGGGAGACAGCCAGAGAAGATATTTGCCAACTTTTTTGTCATGTCACGGAAAGGTGTCAGCACACGATTTGATCATGTGACATACATCGCGATTGGGGGTGGGGGGGGGGGGGGGGGGAGAGAGGAGGTAGCGAACTCGATTCTCAATCCCGTAAACCGGATTCGAAATCAGCTGGCGATTTGAAAACAGCGTTGTCTTGAGTTTTAACAACTGTACGAGCGTTGGTCGTTCAGAAAGCAATGGCAAACTACTGAATGTAAATGTGCCTAGAAAATCACAAACAGCCAAACCATGATGGGGTTGATTGTGACGTCCTGTAAAGGACTTTCCACTAACTTTAACTTAGTCCCACGTACAAACCTTTCCGCCAAGTGTGGTCCACCGAGGCTTGCTGTGTGTGGCTTGCGGTTCGGTTTTCCATTTTATTTGGTTTTCCCGATCCTAATGACCTGATCTCCACACATTGCCACGCTTTGATAAGTGTTGCCTGAAATCGCAAGATTTGGAAAAGCATAACCGCACACACCAGCTGGCAAGGCACTTGATGATTATGTACATGCGTGTGAGAGTTTACGTATTCTCTAATTAGTTTGGTTCGTCAATATTTAATTTAACCAGGAAAAAAAAGCATCTTCTGTCTGCCTCCTTAATGTCATGTCGTGTCAGATTATTCAACATGGGGTTTGGTCTAAAGTGTTTGAGCACGTCTCTGCTGCATTCCTGTTGTGTAATCATCTTGTACTACAGGTCGGCAATCGTTGTGTAGAGTTGTGCCGAAATAATGTAGTACAATCACTCAGCGAAACAACCACATTTTTATATGCAAGAATCATTGAAACAAATTAATGTGATTATGTACTAACATGATATTTTAATTGCTCTTACTCTATATCTACGGTGTTTTCATCATTCTTACATAAAACCACATCTCCGAAGCTTGATTTTGGAATTACCCTCGTATAATTTATTTCTTCATATAACTTAATTATGCAGTATGCACCTGACGAGATGCGTCGAAATATGCCAGAAAAGACATCAAGCAATATTTTATTTATGGCGTCTGTGTTTTCATTTACCTGCCATCCAACATAACTGTGTGATTTACTTATTGACTCGCCCTCGTAACTTTTTCTACTCAGCTATGTAGCGCTTTATGGGATAAACATTTGTCAGCATAAACACTGAAACCACATCTTGGCGGGAGACATTTCGCGAATTACGCTGAAGTTGAATATGAAGGGAAAATATGGTTTAGAAAATAGAGCACTCAGTTCTATGCAGCCGTGTTTGGGAGGACCGATAAAATGATGGTATAAGTGCAACAATGTTGGTAGAAATTATGTTGAGAAATAAAGGGACAATGAATGTATAAAAATAAACTGGTTTCAAGTTGTTATCATATTAGGTATTTTTGTACAGCCATTTGTGACTTACTTATCAACTTACCCTCGTATGACATGAAAATGAGTTTGTAATTGATTTCGGTAACTGCCTCTTATATTCGCTTTCAATCTTATGATTCACCCGTGTCGTATTTCTTTTGATGTTCTTATTATTATTCCGATTCTTCGTCTTCGTCTTCTCTTCCCCCATTTGCCTCAGTGATGTGTTAGGATGGGATGTAAAGATCTTGAATGCGCTCTTTCTAATGTTGTTTGTATGAGATTCCTAATTCTATCTCATACGCTTACTCCCGCAGCTATTCTAAGACACCTCATCTCTGTTGTTTTGATTTTGCACTCATTAGTTGCAGGGTATATGCCTGGGAAGAGAGGAAGAGGAAGGCCAAAGAGAAGATAGGTGCAGGATGTGGTGGATGATCTCAAGATGGGTGTATCGGACGAGGGACATCTTGCTTGTGATCGAGAGGTTTTCCGGAAAGTTGTTATGGGAGCGAGGTTCTACAAAGGACATGCTACTGAATGAATGAGTTGCAGTAAACATCGATATCTGCCATTGGTAGCATAATGTCGGCCAAACAATAGTTCTTAAGCGATGTGTTTTAGTACTTATAGGTATCTTTTTTATGCGCAGAAGTGACGGTAGTTGTCGCACTACCTGATTTGCCTTTGCACAATGTGTTGATTTTCTCTTTTAAGTTTAATATACTTTCCTTAAAAAAAAAAAAAAAAAAAAAGTGGGAGTCTCTTGTGGCGAAGTGGTCAAGCCGTTTGACTCGTGCTCCGAAGGTTGTGGATTCGATTCCGGGCCGCACCCTTCGGTTTACGAGTTAAATGTTTCGGAGACTCCTGTGGGTCGTCGCTAAAAGCTACGGAGTTCGTGCTTTGTGCGACGCTTTCCGTGCTGCGGAAAGAGACCGAACCATATGGGATAAAACCCGGTGCAATGAAGTCGACCCTGTCGACACATATTTTCCTTCTAGGCTGCAGTTTTACTGCGTGTTAGTTCTTCATGCCGATCTGTATTTTAACATATCTGTCTTCTCCCAAAGAGTTCGTTTCTAATTTATTGTAATAACTACCAATATACCGATGCTGTGGCAAAGGGGCAGTGAATGCGTTCGCATTTCCTCGACATACCGAATGGAGGATTTGAAATTAGCCGCAGACGATTTGGAGGCAGACCATCCTGAATTCGCTTCGATAGTATGAGTGTCGGTCGTTCAGAAAGCAATGGCAAACTACTGAACGTAAAAACTTGCCGGGGTTGATTGTGACGTCCTGTAAAAGACATACAATTAACATATAACTACACATACAACATAGATCCACTTTGATTCCTCTATTGTAACTGCTGAAGCAATTCCCATTTTCACCACGTCATAGTGGGGCCACTAACACCGTTTTTTTTTAATTAACTTTTGAGAATTCAGCCCTACCCTGAAATGTGACGGCCAGGAGACTGCCGAATGCGGAAATGTGGGATTGATTTAACATAGATATACATTCCTTTGTTATCAATGGGGTCAGGTCACAAAAGTCGGGTCATATGATAACTAGCTAACCTCTCCAGTTGTGATTCTACTCTAGTCTGGCCACGGTCAATATATTGTTCACTTTAAAGTAGTCTGACCCTTCCATAAGCAGCGTTCTTCAGATAGAAGACGAGTGAGTCAACGACAGTTGTGTTAACAGTGCAATGGTACTTGTGTTATCTGACAGCCAATAAATGATAACCACATATATACAAGGGAGAGAGAGAGAGAGAGAGAGAGAGAGAGAGAGAGAGAGAGAGAGAGAGAGAGAGAGAGAGAGAAAGAAAGAAAGACTGATAGTGACAGGACAGGAGAGAGAAAGTGAGAGAAACACGGATGATAGACAGACAGACACAAAAATATCGAGAAAGCAAAGGAAAAACATAAATAGAACACTGAAATGTTGAGACGCGAAACTGAAATGAGTAACATAAAATGCAATAGTACGCATGTATATTATAAACAATGACAAGAACAACCCAATGTTTCGATATTTCATCTTCATCGGACAGACATGACACCAAACTTCAACACATCTGATACAAAATGAAAAAGAAATGAGAGAGCGATTGCGTAATGTTAAATCATCATAATTATAATGTGTGATCATGTGTTTATATATATATATATATATATATATATATATATATATATATATATATATATATATATATATATATATATATATATATATATATATATATATATATATATGTTAGTTGCGTGTCTTTTATAAGACGATGCAATCAACCCCATGGAAATCAACGCTATGCTGTGTACTTCCATATTGCCCGAAGCTGATTTCGAACCCTCGACGTGGTGTGACGGATTAATACGAAACTGGGCGTCTCACTATTCCCAAAGTCACTGCACGGGTTACATCTATCTATACACAATGAAAATAAACTCATATACTATATAGAAAATGACGATAAAATTAGAAGGATTAAAACAGATATAGGTTGTTGAAAATGAGAATCTAGATACTTAAAGAAATAATGAAGGCAGACATGCACACAGACGTATAAACAATAACGATGTAGAACACGAGAATATAAAATGATTTTGATAGTAAGGTATCAATGTAATTTACAATGCAATGAAGTGTATGTATGAAAGTATAAGAGAAAGGATAATGAAAGTTAACAAACCAATTAAATATGAAAATATAACAAGAAACACAAAAGAATAACAAAGTATAACTTAAGAGTAGTTTTGAATTGAGTCAAGAACAGACATTGCAACATTTGGGACATTCCATGTACGCCTCGTCCGCATCTTCAATAATTTAGCGAAGAGTCACAATACAATACTAATGGTCTCAAAACAATGTATTTCCTAGGTGCATTTATATAAATATACAGAATGCATCTGAC
>JACEFZ010019118.1:157500-285349 GCA_014155875.1 Cepaea nemoralis
CACTGGTTGATAGGAGAAGAAGACTATTGCAACACATTTCCAGTGGAGATGCTACTTTGGTACAAGATTATGGGGAGATTATAAACACCACCCTTATTGCGATGTATGCAAACCTTGGTCACGGCTCAGAGGACCTTAACGTCAACGCCTCGGACTTCAGAGTTAAAACTCAGTCTTCCAGAGGATTCACAAACCAGCCAACGGGCTACTTTCGTTAGATACATGGAGCACTCAGCGCCAGTCACAACCTCCCTCCTGGTTGGTGTTGGGTTGGTGAGATTTTGAAACAACGAGATACTGAAATACGACTGTCGTTCAAAAAGTAATGCACCACATCGTTTTTTCTCAACTAATAATTAAGATACAAGCATGCCATTTTACACTCTTCAAATGTGGACGTGCCGATCGTGTGTACAATGTTACAACCCAACCAGCTAAATAATACGGCTGATCTAGTCTGATGAAATGGAGAATGTTAGCAACTAGCGTTATTAGCAGCGAATTGTGATAGAATTTCTCGTTGCAATGAAGGAAAGCACAAGCGTCTATGTGATGTGTATGGAAGTTTTGCAGTCAACAGCAGTACAGTCAGTCGCTGGGTTCAGAGAATCAAAGAATCAGGAAGTGGACATTCGGAGCTGCTTGATCGGCAGCGCTACAAACGTCCTGCCACTGCCACTAACGCAGAAATGTTGAAATGCTCTGAGGGCAATATTCTTACTGATAGGCGACAACCTACTCAACAATTGGCCTTACAGCTGTCAGTCAGCAATGGTTGTGCAAATGCAGTCATAAAAACTTTGATTTTCTATGGCTTGTGCAAGATGGGTTCCTCTAAGTCTGACAAATGACCACTGATTGTAAACGAAAGGCTTTTGTTCTGACTTGTTTGAGCGTTTCTATGCTGAAGGGGAGAACTTTTTGGCTAAGAACGTTACAGGTGACAAAACCTGGGCACATCATTTTGAACCTGAGATAAAAAGACAGTCAATGGAGTGGCCTCATCCGCAATCACCCACGAAGACAGAAATTCAAGACAACTCCTCCAGCTGGAAAGGACATAATCACTTTCTTTTGGGACATTGAAGGTGTCATTCCTGTGGATGTTATGCCAAGAGAAGAGACAATCAATTCGCAAACTTACATTAACACATTGAAAATACTCAATTAACGTTTTCGCAGAGTTAGGCCTCATAAGAATCCAGCAGACTGCGTTTCCTTCACGACAATGCTCGCCCTCACACAGGTCTGGCATCACAGGAAGCAATCGCTCAACTGAGTTGGACTGTACTACCCCATCCACCCTATAGTCCTACTTGGCACCCTCTGATTTTCATCTATTTGATCCACTTAAAGTTGCACTCCGTGGGACAAGGTTTGAAGATGATGAAGGAGTGATTCATGCAATGAAGAAATGGATGCATGATCAAGACAAAATTGTTGCACTTGTTTCGCGTTGGCATAAAGCCGTACAGTTGATGGTGATTATATTGAATAATATCGATGTTTACATGACATATCCATGTATGTTGTGTATAAATTTCATGCTTTTTGATTAACAGCTCCTGAGAAAAACAATGTGTTGTATTAATTTCTGAATCGCCCCTCGTATAATAAGAAATGGATGCATCTGGTATTATATGTGCACACAAGTCGCGAAGCAGGTAAAGGGGCTATTGATGTAGTTGTGCATTACATCTTCAGACATCTCTTGGATAAAAGCTCCATTTTCCAATTTACAAATTATTATTTGAAAATCCTCACATTAAGCTTTATTTAATCTCTCCTCGCATGTTTTCCAAATTGTTCAATTCCATTTATTTCGATCAACATCACACAGAATGAATATTCCGTACACGCTTACAGGGCAGTTTCCTGGGTTGGGATATTGTAGACAAGCTGCAGATTAAATCTATATTATGTTTGACAATGTGCAGCTTAATTCTACCTTATGATGTAGAATCCGCGGATTAAATTCACATTATTTTTGAAAATGTGCAGCTCAAGTCACAATTCATTTTTAATAAGGTCTTCAATCTGAATGCTCTAGTCAGCGACTTTGAAAGACTCAAACAATTTTAAAACATGGCAAGCTATTCTAGAAATGTCATATTAGCAAAGGGGTTGCAATACAAGTGATTAGTAATTATTAAAGATCGTCATCATCATCACATTTCGGACAAGTCCATCTGTGCTCCGATTTCCTCCTTGACATCTCTACCAGCGTATATCAACTGATAGCACCAATTCTGTGTTGGCTAATCAAATGTATAGTGCTCTTGACAACATATTCATGTATGGCAGCTCTCAGCCTCACTCCCATCTCTCTCACTCCGGACAAGGAAGCAGATTCCCAGGTTTCCTTAAAGTCATCTGCTCATCCAGCATCTCTTATAGCTCTAACCATCTGGATCTTTTGGTTAGTTCCTCTTTAGTTTGCCAAAATTTTGCCAAAGGGAATATGTCTTTCAGTGGCTGCTTGTATTTATTTTGTGTGTGTGTGCTAGCTTTGAACTCAAGCATAGTCCATTCACGTGCTACTACTTCTAGTCCACCGGTCTCATTTTTTGATGTGGATTAGTTTTCCCTATTACCAGTGTCCCTGGCCATCATGCGCACCCACTCCGACTTCAGCGGTACTCGTAATTTACGTACACAAGTCAAGGACGAGAAGTCAACATGGTAGTCCAACTGACTGGTGTAGGGGTTGAATCAGCTACCTCGGCATCAGCACACCGGAAGTTTAAGTGCTAGCGCTCTTATCCATTCGGCCATGCTGACCCAGGTTACCAGGATATGTGATACAGATGTCTGACTTGTGTGTCAATACTTGTATTTAGGTAGGAGGTCTAGCTGGGAGGTCAAGGTTTAGAAGGTATCTGACTGAGAGGTCACGGTTCAGAAGGTATCTGACTGAGAGGTCACGGTTCAGAAGGTATCTGACTGAGAGGTCATGGTTCAGAAAGGTATCTATCTTGACTGAGAGGTTACGGTTCGGAAGGTATCTAGTCTGACTGAGAGGTTGCGATTCAGAAGGTATCAGGTTCTACAATCAGAATAGAACTTAGTTTTTACAACAGTCATTTGTTAGTAATGATTGCTATATAGAATCTGTACTTTTGTTTAGTTTAGTTTAGTTTAGTCGTTGGATCAACATCACGGCACACGGTTTAACCCATAAGTGCTCCGTTTTCCTCCTAACTCAAATCTGAGTCTGGAGAAACTCAGCTCAATGCACGAACTCCGTTGCATCGGCGAGGATCCTTTGGGTAGATTTTTAACTCGAAATTTTGTCCGGGAAGCGCCGTTAGGCTACTCTTTTTCGATTTCGCCAAGGGATTTTTTACGTGCGCAACAATACACACGGGCGTCCGATCTCACTACCCAGAGACAAGGGGAAATTTTATTACTGGAAGTCCAGGTGGATATTTTAAATAAATCCCGGTCCTCACCTGGGCCTGAACCCGGGACCTCCAGCACTCGAGGCGGACACCATACCTCGAGACCGCTCAGCCCCCCTGCCCTAGATGGAATCTGTCTAGAGGAAGTAGCATGAGTAAAGTAAAGGACTCTTTTAGATGTCTTCACGCCTATGGGGTATATGGTGCTAGCCCCATTGTTGTGTTAAAATGAACGCCGCTCGATGGGTGATGTGGTCAGTATCACTCCGCTGGCTAAGACCATTTATGGCACCCAATGTAGGCAGGTCGACCCCGAAGCTCAGGTTAATTTGGAAACACCTGTATTGAATAATAGATTAGAATAAGCATCGCCATGGCGAAATTAGCCTTTAGCAAGATGAAAAACAGACTGATCAATAAAAAAATATGTCAACTGAAACCAGAAAAAGAGTGTTGAGGTGCTACATAGAGCCTGTATTTTTGTATGGGTGTGAAACTTGGACAATGAGCAGTCAAGCTGAAAATCATTTGATGGCTGTGGAATGTGGTTTCTGAGGAAAGTGCAAAAAATACCATGGACAGATAAAAAAACCAATGACCAAGTACAACAGGAAACAAATGAAAATCGTAAATTGATTAGAGAAAGTAGACGTAGACAGTCAACATTTTTGAGCATGTTATGAGAAGACATGAATTGGAGAACTAGGTGACAACTGGCAAGATCGAAGGGAACAGACTAAGAGGAAGGTCAAGAAGTAAATACCTGGATGGCTTGGCCACATGGCATGGTCGAGAAGGAACACTGAGCTGATCCACGATCGAGTGAAATGGCGGGTCATGACCTCCCACGCTTTCGGCATGGCACATGATGGATGGATGTATTGAATGCGACTCAAATGCACGGCTATCTTACACGAAAATTCATACTGGGATTGGACACACTGGCCTTTGGGGTGTATCACTCCTATGTGTAACAATCCCCCATTGAAATGGGGAATGGCCTTTGGGGTGTATCACTCCTATGTGTAACAAGCTCCCATTGAAATGGGGAATGAAATAGAGGAAGATACGGGTATGTAAACAATATCACAATCAATCAGGTGCCATCCCCACAATGAATGTTGGCTGCAATGGATCTCCAACACTGTCTGTCTCTCGCCCTGACTGTACATTCTGTAAGGCTGGTGTTCGTCCATCTACTGGTGTTAATTAACTTCCCATTTGTATCTTGCTCGCTTGCCTTCAACCTTATCCTCCAGTACGGTTGTTATACATTGGCACCTATCCGTCTTGACAGACGATAGTTTGATACATTGTGCTTCAAAAAATCTTAATAACTACGACCCATGGCGGTGGCGAGTATGGCTGGTAAGGCCAATTCTTGCTGCAAATGTTTGCCTACAGCAGATACATGTGAAAACATGGATATTTCCACCATTGTGCACCATCTTACGTCTCTCACGCTCTGTGTGTGCTTTATCTGCAATCATTTTCTCCTTTGTCTTTATTCCATTTCTGATAGTTGCCCTCCATGCAACACGTTCAGCGGCGACTTGCTCCCAATGTGCATTATCTATGCCTGTATCAATCATGTCCCGCTTACACACATCTTTGTATCGTAGTAGAGGCCGACCCTGAGATCTCCTACCCGTCTGTAATTCACCAAAAAAGATGTCCTTTGGTATTCTACCATCATCCATCCTCCTAACATGTCCTATCCATCTAAGTCTACGGCTGTTATAAGAGCGACACATTCTTCTCCGGTGCCTCTATTCGATTTTCTACATAACCGTATCATTATGTCCACCCAACAAAACATTTTTTGTTCTGGAGATTGTACAGCAGATTTCAAAGTTTGTTTATATGCAGTATATAATTTAAGGGTCAGAGATGAAGTGCACATTATTGAATGTATTACGACTTCACACAGAGACATTAGCGTTGAATAGTTAATTTTCTCGTAAGACATGGGATTGGCCTTATGACAAGAGCCTCGCATAGTGGAAAACAAGTTTGTTAGCGAGAAATCACTAGTTTCTCACCAAAACATCAAAGAAATGTCGCCGCTTTCCATGATTTAAGTTGATTTTGTACCTATCATAGACATATTCCTTGGGTGGGGGTAAATATAAGACGGCAGGGAAAATTTCATAACGATGCAACAGACAGTTTTCAAAATAATTGATCGTGAATGAAGGCATTCATTTCTGGACAGACTATAGTATCTTCCCGTTTACTGCAGTGATCATTGATGGCCTCTTCTTTCCACTATTAATTATCATAGTTTTCGTGCTTTGGATGTTAATACCTAAGCCACATTCTGCACTATGCCTGTTAACTTGTTCCGCTAGTTTTTGTAACAATATGCTATGTTGAAACAGTATCACATATTCCCATTATTACATTAAATGTGTATATGGTAATGAAACCATCTGTCGTCATCTGCTGTCTAAAGCAGGCTTGCGGTGATGGACAGGGAGTCTTCAGACCTGAGAAATTAAGGTCGCCTGGCTAGTGTAGTCGCGGCGAACTGTGCAGGTTAGGATTTTTCCTTTTTGCCCCCGACAGAAAACATCCACACCTTACTGGGGATTCGAACACGGATCCCCCGAGGGAGAAACCGGTATTCTAGCCACCCGGTCAGCCGTTTTTCGGACTGAGCTGGCCATTTTAACGTTTAATTTTTCACGTGAAGATAAGCTGTGGTTAACCCAAGAAACTTTGCATGGGACAGCCTATTTCTGGGCAGGGGTACACGACAAAATGTTGTCTGTGACCCACATAATGGCAGGTGTGGGGGTTGTATATACCTTGTGAAATATTCCTTCAGCAGTCACCGTCTGGGCCGTCATTCAGTTGGACTGTCTCTAAAACAAGGTGTTATATGTTAATAGCCGAGTACAGAATAATCCCATGTTTTCAGGCCAGCCGCTGAACATTTTTGCACTAAATTTAAGTGTCACTTCGAGGGTGTTCTGCATAATACGCTAGGTTTTAATATTTAGCTGGTAGGTTGTGTTATATGTTGTGTGCAACTTTATTATTACTAACAAAGTAGTAGTTACTTCTTTTATAATTAGACATGTGTGTATTTATGTTGTGGTGGTGGAAGTGTGGTTTCTGAGGAAAATATAAAGAATATTATGGACAGGCAGAAAAACGAATGAGAAGTCTATATGAAACAAATGAAAACCTTACATTAATTAGAAAAAAATTAGACGCATATTTTTGGGCACGTTGTGTGAAGAAGCGAACTTTAAAAAACTTAATGACTAATGGCAAACTTGAATAGAAAAGAGCATAGGAAAGGCAGAGAGACAAACACCTTTGTCTCATGGACAAATGGGGACAGAACGCAGACCTGATTCAAGACTCTGGTGATCATGTGAGGTTGTGAACCATGACCGCCCACGAATATCGACATTTCACATGATGATGATGATGTCTTTATACGTGCCAATGCTCTAATGGGCTCCCAAGCGCTACTGCTCATAGTAAACCGTCGCCACCTTAAGGCGCTCAAACATGACTCAGCATGCATACAACAAGAAGTTGGTAGATGCTTTATTCGTCCCAACGCTGCCAAAGCCAAACATGAACAATTCCAGAAACACGCGGGCGAGCGTGAAATCACATCATGTGAGCTAAGATGCATAAGAAACGCAGCTGGAAAAACAAGAAGACATAGAGAGGCAAATGAACAACTAAAAAGAAGTGTAAGGATAATATCTATTGTTGATTTTATTAAATGATTTGGACCTTTAGTTACAATGGAACATGATCAACCAGCGACAACAGCGTTCTACATGAGAACATAGGGATAAACGGCGCGAGGGCTCAGAAAGATTTGGCCTGATGGAGTAAAGGAGACACTGAAGAAAGCAAAAAGGCAAGCGAAAGGCAGAAAATTATTTCTGCCCTCTCTCTGTGACACTTCACGGCAAACGCATTAGAACAAAAGAAGAAGAGGAATAAACAAAAAGATTACCCAAAATTTACTAAACGTCTCTTAGATTGGCCCCAATATTTGGGACTCAATAGGTTCAGATTAAGTAAAACATATAGCTTGTATTCCTTTCCCGTTTTTCTATAAATCACTTCTGGTAATCTGTGTGTTGACGTGTGGTGGTATTTCCATTTATGAGTCATTCTGAATGAATAAACGTCAAATTATTATTATTATTAATCATGACCCGACATTTGCTTGCAGCTTGTAAGGGGGCGGGTTTTGAGTGCGTAGACTAAGAATTTCAGGCAATTTAAAAGGCTGAGGACGCAGTTCACGGCCATGTGGATATGGAAAGTAATGGGGGAGTTACCACACTTGCATGCTAAGACTCTAAACAGAAATGTATAGATGTGAGTTATGGACCATTAGGCAATCACCGAAGATTGAAGGAAATTTCTTAGAACATCGTGCACCAAGAAGAATGAAAATACTGAAATTCTAAAATACCTGGACATCTAAAGAATAGTGGGTCATAAACTATATTATATCTGGGAAACTAGAATATTTTGGCCATATTAAACGTCACAGCGGCTGGGAAATAAAAATGTTGGAAAGGTTGGTTCCTGGTGTAAGGGGCGGGGAGGGCGGGAGGGGAGGGGGTCCGACCAGTGCGAAGATGGATACAGGATACAGCAGCCACCCTGAGCATGAGGAGAGGAAAGTGACCAGACACTGGGAGCCTTTCCACGCACTGGGATGAGAGCGACGATCTGCAACGCACCTACTTCATGACGCTAAGGCTAAGGGTTAATACGACGTTACAAACTGTCCATTTAAGTATGTGAATCATTAACTCTGATATCACAAAGAAACGGAGAGACATAAAGATATGGCTCCTTTGCAGAATGCAACAAACCTCATGGACGGCTCAGAAGACCAATATCCATTTTAGGAGAAAATTCACAAAGACATTTGACATCACAACAGGACAAGACAAGTGTTATAATGTGGTCATGTGATGAGAAGAGAAGGTCTCTAGAATGTTATGGCAACGGGAAAGATGATGAGCATTGAGACACGCGTGATACAGGGCTACAGTGGGAGAAAACGCTGGATGAGATGGCACAGTGATGTAGCAGACAATCAGCGGCCGAGCGGGTCGAGATCACAGAAAAATTATTGTTGTAGAAGAGGTTTTAAACAGAGAGGTATAAAGGCGAAAGGATGGACGTCATTGCAGCGGGTTCTGTTCCATGTGGCCCGGTCTCTTCCAGCAGTGCGGCCTGTCCAACGTGCTCAGAGCAAGAACTCCGCAGTTTCAACGACGACCCCCTGGAGTCTGAGAGAAATGAACTCATGCACTGAATGACGTCGTCCGGAAATGAATCTACGACCTTCGGTGTGCGAGACAGGTGGTTTAACCATTCAGCCACTGAGACCCCGCGTGAAAGAGGAAGGTCGTCTGTTAATCCAGGCTGTGACGTATAATGTTGAATTTGCTGGTACCTACAGTTAGTTGAATATCCTTTGCAGGACATCGCAGTCAACCCCAGCATTTGTTGGCTGTTTGTGATCTCTTGGCAAGTTTACGTTCAGTAGTTTACCTTTGCTTTCTGAACGACCGACACCCATAGTATCTTTTGAAACAACCAAACGCAAGTTGATCTGCTGCCAAATCTGCCGCAGTTATGTTTCGAACGCGGTATGCGGGTATACGAACTGCGTCCTAACCCCTTCACTGCATGTGACCTCCCATTTGGACAGAAGGACGATATGTCGCCACTCTAGGGTAATCGTGTTATTCGTTTTGTTGCGTGGCATCTTCTGCAATAGCAGTGCTCAGTGCACGGACTTAGTGCACGGACATTTAAATTGCAATACTTGTTCATTTGATTATGGACCATGTATGGTCCAAACCTTTTTTTTTTTTGGCTCTGAATTAGTCATATGTGTGTGTGTGTGTGTGTGTGTGTGTGGGGGGGGGGGGGGATAGAATATAGTGACTAGCAGAATGTTGTGTTTGTAGATCAGGAAACGGCTTTCGATAGAGTAGACAGATACAAATCAATGACTATCCTTGAAGACTATGAGATACAAGGACAACTGCTAGAAAACATCATAGCCATGTACCACTCGAGCCAAAGTGCAGTAAGAACACATGACGGTGTATCAGATATGTGTAAAATCAATACAGGAGTGAGACAGGGATGTGTACTCTCTCCTCTACTATTTAATATCTACATAGACAGAATATCAAAAGAAGCAAGCCTTGAAAGAACAGATTCAGACAATTTTGAACACTTTACTTCAGATGACACAACAGATCCACATGCAATAAATGAACTTCTATTTGCAGACGAAGAGTGCCTGTTTTATAGCGACGAGGACAGACTGCAAAATCATATTAATAATCTGAGTTTAACATGCAGCAAATACAATATGAGTATAAATACAGCCAAAACCAAAGAAATGCAAGTTAGCACATCTTCTGGTCGACTATGTATACAGATAAATGGCACATCTCTTAAACAATTTAAAGAATTCACATATCTTGGAAGTATGATCACAGAAGCTGACAGATTGGATAGCGAAAGGGAAATCGGATATCAAAAAGCAAATGCACTTACATATCAACTATCACCCATACTGAAACATCCAAACATACCTATGTCCGCACAACGACAGATAATAAACAACATATTCACACCAACCCTATGCAACCAATCTCAAACTTGGACATTATCCAAATCACACTTACGCAAAATCAACACATGTGAGATGGGATGCCTGAGGAGAACTGCCAACTTAACAATCCGAGGCCGAATAAAAAATGTTGTTATCAGGCAGATAGTGGGATCAACACCTTGTGTCATATTTATCGAAATAAAACAAAAGAAGATCAAATGGTTTGGTCATCTCGTTAGAATGCAGCATCATCAACTACCAGCACTGGCCCTACATCAAAGATCATCTGCGACGAGAGCAAGAGAATGCCCGAGAAGAAAATGGATCGACGACATCAGACATTATGGCTCATTATGCAGTCACACGGGATGACACTATCCATTGCCACCCATCAGGCGCTGGAACACCAATTATTCCTCCTCGCGACGCTTGTCGGCAAAAGTGGATGATGATGATGATGATGATGATGATGATGATGATGATGATGATGATGATGATGATGATGACTGACTGACTGACTGACTGACTGGATCAGATAAACAACGATGCCTTAATTAATCTAAACCACATATATCATAGTACTTGAAACTTTCCGAATTGTGCTGAATAAGCGGGTCAACCTTGCCAAGATTTGATTGTTTTTAGCATATATAATTTAATATTAATTACAATTCGTGTTTGATATTAATATTGTTTTCACTAATTTGAGCTGTTGAAATAATATGCAAGTGTTGTATCTTTTTAAATACCATTTTTTTATCGGAATAATCCAAAATTGAGCATGTCCTGTCCTCGTGTTCGTGTGTCAAGGACACAATTTCATATTGCGTCATTTGAATCACAGCAAGTTCTTGTGTCTGAGGTTTATGCAATATTTCTGCTTCATTAGAAGGTCAGTTGGTTAGTGTTACTGTTTCAGTTTATTTTGTAATGATTACTTTACGTGTCTTGTCAAAGTGAAGTAAAGAACCTGTGTACATGCCGTTGATGCGTATTTAGTCTCATTTCATCTTGTTCCTCTTGTACCTTGCGGTGTCGAGATAAGGTATAAAAGGCGTGAGGGTGCCTGTTTATGGGCTTCATGTGTCGATACTCCCATGGACTCTGCTATTCCCTCTGTCCATCGTTTACGTAGTCGGCCCCTTCCTCTGCTTCCATCTGGTCTGTACGTCATTGCTTGTTATGGTTTACTGTTAGTTGGTAGCCTAGTTACATGGTCAAACCATTTTACTACTTGCTACCTTCTAAGGAAATTTAGCGCGGCTATAACCAAATGGAGTCCTGATTTCTTCATTTCTGATTTTCTCTCTTCTTGATACATTGAGTATTCTTATCAGGAATTTAATGTCATTTGTTGTGATGTTTCATTTCTCTTTTTCTTTCATTGTCCAATTTTGGCATTGGTAGCATTGAGTTGGTAGGAAGATTGTGTTGTATCGTGCTTTCTAAGTAACTATTGATAAATGTTTAGTTAGGTAGGTAGGTTGCTTGCTTGCTTGCTTGCTTGCTTGCTTGGCTGGCTGGCTGGTTGGCTGGTTGGTTGGTTGGTTACGAGTAGTTAGTTACGAGTAGTTAGTTAGTTACGAGTAGTTAGTTAGTTACGAGTAGTTAGTTAGTTAGTTAGTTAGTGGCTGGCTGGCTGGCTGGTTGGTTGGTTGGTTGGATGGTTGGTTGGTTGGAAAATGTGAAAAAAATGAGACCTACACGATTTTTATAAAGGGCTTCCTTTAGAAGGCGAAATGATCAGGGAAATCTACCATAGACCCCAGAGGAAAACCTCCCTCCATTTATACAGGATATCTATGTGTATCCTCACTAATGATCACAACCCAAATGTAACACAGAATTACATAACAACAGTGAACAACAAATCTTGAACAAAACGTCAACAATTTATCGACACAAACTCCATGTTTCAACCTAACAGTGTATTAAAAGATATGTTGGGAGTTGGGGAAATTCTCAACCTGGCGTTTGGGGAAATTCTCAACCTGGCATGTGAATGTCACATTCCTCTCCATCTATTACAAACACATGAATGACAGAATTCAGTGTACAATGTTATATGATTTCCCACAACATAACACCAACCAACAAATCACAAATCATTACCTCAATAAAGCTTCAAAACTATCTGCCTAATGTTGGTAACAGTGTCTCATTTATAAATCACTACCGCGTCTGTTTTGAACTATATCAAATCCCATTTCAGTAAGGGTTTGGTTTATGTAACTTCAGCATCATTGTCAACTATCCTGTTAAATAAATCCAAAATAAGATACACTGAGTGAACATAACCATAACTGAAAACATAGGTCCACTGTATGGCCCAGTGAAGCTGAGGCCAGGGGTCAATCAAACACCAGTAGGAGTTCCTCTTCAGACTAGGCAGCAGGGAATCCTGGAATGCATTGTAGACAATGACGTGTATGAAGACCCACTAGCAGCACTGGTTCAAGGAATCAGGAGAAAACGCAACTATATCAACAAGACACTTCAGTGAGACCGTTTCATGTCAATACGGCCATCCCACAACTCAGTTATAACCTGGAACTCTCTCTCTCTCTCTCTCTCTCTCTCTCTCTCTCTCTCTCTCTCTCTCTCTCTCTCTCTCTCTCTCTCTCTCTCTCTCTCTCTCTCTCTCTCTCTCTCTCTCTCTCTCCTCAATTAGTTGTAGACTATGGGCAGGACTGGTGCCCACTCTCTGAATATTGGTTGGCATAAATCCTTCTGTAGTAACAACAAATCCTTCAGTAGTGATAATTCCTTCAGAATGGCAGACAAATCCCTAAAAACACAATGAAAATAAATCTCCTCTTTCCCCAGTAATTACACTGTGGACTCAGGCACATGATGTTGTAATCAATCACCCTTTTGGTGGTATAAACTACTGTTCATCTTCTGTGCTTTGCTGGTATAAAATTACCTGTTGATCACTTAGGGCAGGGGTGGGCAAACTTTTCGTGCGGAGGGCCGCATTGACACATGTAAAGCTATTGGCGGGCCGCATATATATATATATATATATATATATATATATATATATATATATATATATCCTTTTTTTACAGCAACCTATCACAATAAGTAATTATTAATTATTTATAGGTTATTAAGCAGTATAAATAACTAATTATTTCAATTTTATTTTACTTATACACTTAAACATTATATTTGACAATATGGACAAAAACTTTTATTAATTTGTTAACACGATTTTACAACTTGTTATTATAACAAATATTCTGTATTACTATCAATGGCTTTAATTTAGACACACAGTGACTACATTGTCACTGCAGTTGTTGATTTCTAATGAGATGTATGTAACTGCTTGCAATTGTTGACAATATTCTTGAAATCTGGAGCAAGTTTACTTATTGAAATTCGCATGACAGCATGCAAGTTGCAGTCCGACAATAAAGACCTATTCTTAGATTTGCAAGAGAATACTTGTTCGCAAATGTATGTTGATCCAAATAATGATAACAGTTTAGCTGCAAGGTTTTTCAAGTTGGGAAATGATTCTTGTGATAAAGATCCATAGAAATCCAGCAAACCATCTTTCTTGAATTCCTCTTTCAGATCATGATCTGCTTGTAAGTCAAGCAGCTCCAACTGTGGCTGTATTAGCTTCTGTACTAAAAGATGAACTGAGTATATTGAACTATGGCTCTAATTTCTTGAAATCTTGGAATCTCCATCCAAATTCTTCAATCAATGCATCTAATTGGGCTTTGTATTTTTCAGTCATTTCACTAGAAATGGTTTCTTGTTTCAGCAAAGGGAAGTGACACAATCTTTTTCACTTGCTTGTCTGGAGAACAGTAAGAGTTTTGCCTGAAATGATTTTACATATATATACAATTCATGTGCAAACACACCATTGCCCTGAAGTTTGACAGTCAGTTCATTTAACTTTTCCATAATTTCAATGGCAAACATAAAGTCTAACTTCCACTCTTTATTGACAATGTTAGTATTAAAGTCACATGCAATGCCCTTCATCTCTAGGAACATCACTATTTCTTCTGTGAGTTCCCACACTCGCCTCAACACCTTGCCGAGACTCAGCCATCGAACATTGGTGTGGTTCAGGACATCGGAATGTTCAGTTTCCAAATCGTCAAGTAATGCCTTGAACTGTCTGTGATTAAGTCATCTTGATCTGATGAGGTTGATGATACTGACAACTGGGTCAATAACATGCTTGGTATTCAAAACAGTTTTACACAGACTTTCTTGATGAATCACACAGTGAAGTGGTAATAATGTGTGGTCTGGATATTCCGCTTTTATCTGATCACTTATCAACTTTACCAGACGTACATTTTTTTCCAGTCAAAGCACAAGCTCCGTCAGTTGTAACACTTGCCATCTTGTTCCAAACCAACCCAGTTCTTTCAATACAGTTAGTAACAGCATTGAATCATGGCCTGTGGTTGTGTCTTTGAGTGACTCAACACTCAGTAACTCTTCAGTGAGTTTGAAAGAAGTGTTTATTCCACGTATAAATATCAATAATTGGGCAGTATCTTGTAAATCGGTACTCTCATCCAAAGCAAGAGAGTACCACAAAAATTATTTATTTGCATCTTGAAGTTTATGCATCAAATTGTCACTGATCTTGTCAACACGTCTGACCACAGTTCTCCTTGATAAAGTAATGTTGTCAAATCTGTTTTGTTTTTTTTGTTTTTTGTTTTGTTTTGTTCAAGACACATAATGTTTGCTGCATCTAGCAAACATTCCTTGATGAACTCGCCATCAGAAAATGGCTTGTTCTGTTTTACAATTCTGTGTGACAGCACAAGACTAGCTTGAGTTGCAGCATCTTGAATTGAAGACTGTTTAGTGAAAACAGTTTGCTGTTTCTCCAAATGTTTCACCAACTCAAGGCATTGCCTTTACTTCTCTTCGGTCATTAAATTGTATCCGAACTCGGAATGTTTTGTTTGATAATATATTTTTAAATTGTACTCCTTGAAGACAGCCACTGACTTACGACACAACAAGCAAACTGATTTGCTACCAACTTTTATAAAACAGTACTTAGTTGTCCATTCATCATTAAAAACATTCAGCTTCAATCTTATGTTTGTTATTGACA
This sequence comes from Cepaea nemoralis, assembly GCA_014155875.1. Lineage (NCBI taxonomy): Eukaryota > Metazoa > Mollusca > Gastropoda > Stylommatophora > Helicidae > Cepaea > Cepaea nemoralis. The sequence goes on from JACEFZ010019118.1 coordinate 172,646, forward strand.
CTAATCATAACGGTACACGAAATTCTGTAAAATTCAACAAAATAACTTAAAAGCGAATTAAAATTTTTTTATTTCTAAATGCCGTCGCGGGCCGCATAAAATCACTTGGCGGGCCGCAGTTTGCCCACCCCTGACTTAGGGGATACATATCCTGGTACCATGGCCTACGGGTGTTGAGACAGGGTATCAGTTGTAGTAATAGGTAATTATTCTGGAAACATTTACCAGGTGACTTTCCCCACTCATATAAAATGTAGACTGTCCCTTTCATGCCGATTAAGTATATGAGCATCACAATTTCATACTCCACCCGTTGGTCTGATCACTCATGATGGTAATCCACAGGTGATTGCTATGACAGATGAAATGATGTTGGGCTGCCCTTGAATATGCTGGGTGACTTTGAGACGGGTTTCCGTTTCTGAATATAATCATCCTCATGCATCGTTCAGACGGTGATGTCGGGCTTCCTGATATACGTATGTAGAAAATGGGGTAACAAGGGACCTCCCCTACAAGTCAGGTTTATAGTTCCGACCCTTTGAAAGGTCACCTGAACAATTCAGCAGGGTTACTTCCTGAATTCCAGGCCACTCCACACCATTCATTGCTCTGTCAGTATAACATGCAATACCCCATCTAAACATGGTTATCATAATTAACATTTCACATACATCAAGAGAAGATACAAAGTGGAGAAGAAGGGAGAATGGTATCAGGTCACTCATAAGATAAGGTCATGGAAATAAGACCAAGTTGTCCTGTGGTAACAGAGAGCTTTGTGGTAACAAAGACAGATTGTGATAGAGGTATCCGATTGTGATAATGTCCTCCTGGGGAGAGAGATGCATCCAATTGAGACGATATCATCCGATTTAAGACACAGGCCGCAGGGTAAGACAAAAGGCATATTAAGATAAGACATGATGAGATAAGGTCAGTGTGATAGTTTATCATCCCACGTCCGTAACACAAAGCCGGTCTTTATTCTCCTCAGTTGAGACCCGGTTCACCTCCATTACTCACAATCCCCCTTCACTCTCTCCCTCTGTCTCTGGGGAACTTCAAACGTCTGCCCCGGCAGGTATGGTGATAATTAATAGATCACCTTCACATGTGGACCAAATTCACAAGAAAACAAAACATGTAATCAATGCATGAAATACGGCATGACCTATCCAATAGATATTCATCCACATCAATCCAGATTCGAACACAAAACCACACTGACCAAACGTTGCAAACTCAATATGTGCGTATCTCCAGGAATGACTGGTAGTTAGGCAATTTCTAAGAACGCCTCTAGCATTCACTGAACGTAAACTTGTGCCAAGTCATCATCAATCGCTGTGCATTGTTGTCGTAGTGTGCACAGTTTTGCAACACACTTGGTGTGTCCCTCTTTCTGCTCATACGAGATTATTGCTCACACAAGCACATAACATTCACTTAAATACTCCCACCCTTCATGATTATAGATTGCATGTCCAATCACACATTCTAAGTACAAGAGTCGTAAATTTCAGACTCTCTCAAGAACCTTCCACTGGGATGAAGTGTTGGGGGAAGATGTAAAGATCTTATATGCGCTCTTTCTAATGCTCTTTGTAAGTTGGTGCAATATTTTTTTTTTCGTTGGCTTTTTAAACTCAAGAGTAGTATACACAAATGCCACTACCATTAGTAGTTCTACTTCTACAGAATGCACTAGGCTAATTTTTGCGGGTCGGTGTCCCCGGCTATCGGGCGAACCTACTCCGACTTCTGGGGTACTTGTAATTAACAATTAACGTCCCCAAGTCAAGGACGAGAAGTCAACATTTAAGTGTAACTGGCTGAACTCCCCTACCGCGGTCACCAGAAAAAAAACTTAAGTGCGAGCGAGTTAAACCATTCGACTACGTCGACCGCTGACATGCAACTAACTTTAACTAATCGGTTATGGTGTATGTTGGAGAGATAATGGCGGTATACAGATGAACAGCATTATATCTTGAAAAGCATACGGGTATAGTGCAAAGAAAACTGCAACAAGAGAGATATGTCACGGTAAAAGCAAATAGAGTACAGTCAAAATTATAGAACTAACGGAATAACATTCATCAGGTTCTGTACTGTCATCAACAATTTTCACTTTTATGATTAATGATTTAGGCAAAAAATTTCAGGGATTTATATATCACGCGGCAGGGCTTTTTGCAAAACGTCAATGTCATCTTGGCCCGCGTACACGTTTCTCATCTCTAGCAATTTCTCCCGCCTCGTGCCCAAAGTGTCTTCAATATCCTGTGCCCATCTTCTCTGTCTGGTCGACTCCCTGCCTCTTCTCCCAGTAACAAGCCTTCCATCGCTGTTCTGTCCACGCCACTGTAACGATTAAGGTGGCCAAAGTATTCTACTGTCCGAAATATTATTCTGTTTATGAGCTAGTTTTCTTCGTTGTTCTGGCTTTATAAAGAACTACAGGTGCAGATAAACATGGTTTCAAACTGTAGATTTCAGTTAATTACAGCAAAAACAGCTTGGGCGGTATTCAGTAAAGGTAGAATTATCAAAAATAGTTCAAATCAGCATAAATTTACATGGGCAACACATACACAGTGCAGACCAAAGGATATTTAGGAACGACTACTTATTTAGTTTAAATAGGGGGAGGAGAGGGAGAACATATTGGTAGAACCAAATAGTGTAGCAATAAATACGATGAAATATCTCAAAGAAGGATCCAAGTATGACCTTCTACAACAGTGTTTCCCAACCTTTTTTTTGCTATGCCCCACCTAAGCCTTTCTAAAATTCTCATGCCCCCCCCCCCCCCCCCCAACATATACATTACTCTTAATATTCAAAAATTGACATGTTCACTAAAGAAACTTAATTGATAGGTTTTAGGAAGAAATCACTAGGAAATTATTGAACAAACGCAGTAAGTAAATTTTCAAAACATATAATGGAGAACTGAAATTCAAGTACAAAATAATTTTAATTAAAGATTTTTCTATATTATTTTAATTATTAGTAATTATTTATTATTTAAATTTAGTGAGATCCTGGCGCTTGATGCTTGCTGCAAAGAGATTTTATGCCAGGTTCCAATTTAGTTAACTTCAGTCTCAAGTCTCTCCGTTTTGTTATATCCAGCCGATTTCTTCCATTTTCGAATTGCCTCTCCCCCCCCCCCCTTAACAATCGAATTGCCCCCTGTGGGGCATGGGCCCCACATTGGGAAACACTGTTCTACAAGAAGATATCACAGCCTGAAATTCTGAGATAAATAGCACATATTTTTAAATTTTTTTTATTGTTCTCATTTTTTTTTTCATCTTTCCATTCTTCTCATCTTTCCATTCTTCTCATCCCGTTCTTATGCCTTAATGTAGTCACTGTAGTGTCTCCCCCATGTTTATATGTTGTTTTGCGTATATATTTGTTTGCCGATGAAGGCTAGTTGCAGCACCGTCCTATGTTTTCCGTAATTGTGTTCTGTAAACTTGCAATATTTTGTCTTATTTTATATTGTCCTTCTACTAGACGTGTCTAACGGGTGTCGAATGGCGGAGGATTATTTTTTTACTAGTAAAAGTAGTGTCTATAGATGATGCTTGAGTTTAAAGCGAGTGAGCGCCAAACAAAAATAAATAAAACACAACATAGAACCAATGTAGTCAATTAAAGTATGTGACATTTCCTGTTTCTCCATTGCTGATTTTGATTTTTGTTGACATGTAGTTTTGTCTGTAAATGTTGTTTTATAAGTTCAGAACACGATGTTTATCTTCACAGTGTCTTGACAGAGAAGATTAACTGTTCTACACCCTGTGCATTGTTTAAGAATAGGACCGTTTTATCCGAGTTTCAATGTCTGGGGTTTCGGGAACCTTACATAAATTAATAAATAGAATTAATTAGTTAGTCGGTAAGAAAGTTACTCGTTACTAATTACTTATTACTAGAATAACCAGTTCACAACTGTTATCCCTCTATGACTATTTATAAAACCATAATTTAGTTCCAAAGAACAAGATAATTTAGGAATAGAAGTATACATTCCACAATGGGAAACTAAGAATAATGGCATTACAACAACGCGTCTATTTTTACTGCAGAAAAGGTTGCAGCGCGGAAAGTGTTAGAAACGGTATGTGACAACTTCCCCAGAAGCTGACAGTTTTAACGGATTCTTCCTGTTCTTCTGTGTTCCTCTTTCAAGGGGAGTGCGTCACACTAAGTTATGCATCTCAGAGGTCAGTGTGTCCGACTGCGGCATGGGTGTGTGTGTGTGAAACGTTTTACCCGTTGCACAACGCACCTGCTTTTCTTCTATATCATCATCATCATCCAGTACCTTGCCGGCAGGCGTTGGCAATCATGCCTCTCCACAAATTGCGATCTCCGACGGGATGGTTCAATTCGTGTGTTGACTCCCTTCCGTGCCATGATAAAGGACTGTCAAGAATCTTCTCCCGTCGTCTTCCTATGTCTCTCTTTCTGCGAATCTTTCCGGTTGTCAAAACATATTCCAGTTTTTGTCTTCTCATAACGTTGTCAAAACACGCTGACTGCCTCTTTCGGATGTTTGTGATATGTTGTCTTTGCAACTTAGCTTCTCTCAAAACGTCCAGACAGCTCAGTTATTCTGTCCAATTAATGTTCAGCATGGCCGGGTTGATCCAAAAATCCGTCTAAAGAAGCTCAAAGAGCGGTGATTCAGTTTCTTTCATTTGAAGGATGTCGACCAGTGGACATTCTTCGGAGGATGCAGGCAGCGTACGGTAACAAATGTGTGTCGAATACAGCAGTGACAGACTGGGCACGAATGTTTCGGAAAGGACAGTTCACGACAGATCTTCGACGGCCGGGTCAAGCGCATATTGTTGCAACAGAAAAAAAAAAACCATCGCCAAAATTGATGCAGCAGTACAGATGAACCGTTGTCGAAGCATACGTTCGCTAGCGAAAGAATTTGATGTGTCAATTGGGACAATTCAAAAGGTCGTTCGTAAGAAACTGCAATATCGGAAGGTGTGTTCACAGTGGGTACCACGGATGTTGACCGACCACCAAAAAGAGGAACGCATGGGATGGTGTTTGAACCACTTGCTGCGTTACAGAGTGGAGGGTGATGCATTTCTCTTCCGCATAGTGGCAGGCGATGAATCATGGTGTCACCACTTTGAGCCGAGCAGCAAAAGAGAGAGCATGCAATGGAAGCTATGCTGGATCACCAAAAGCCAAAACATTCAAGTTACAGGTTTCCGCTGGTAAGGTTATGCTGAGCGCATTTTTTTACCATGAAGGGCTATTGTTGGCCGACTTTAAAGAACCTGGTGTCAACATCAACTCTACCCACTACTTGCAAACACTAGACAAGCTGCAAACAGCCATCAAGAATAAACAACCCGGCATTCTTTCTCGCTGTGTGAATTTGTTGAACGATAATGCTCGTCCGCATGTCGCAAAGATTGTGCAGGAAGCATTTGCAAGGAAGAAGTGGGAAATTCTGCAACATCCAGCTTATAGTCTTGATTTGTCACCACGTGATTTTCATTTGTTCGGACCTCTAAAAAAGCTCCCAAGGGGTAACGATTTCACGCAGATGCAGACGTAATGAACGCGGTAAACGTTTGGTTCAGTGAGCAACCACAATCTTTTTTTTTTTTTTTTTCGCGGACGGCATTCGCCGCTTACCTAAGCAATGGGATGCTTGCCTGAATGCCTACGGCGACTTCTTCTGACCAACCCATGGTGCATAATTCATTCAAAATGAATGTTTTCTTTAATTCTACCACACCTGTTAATTTTGCATTCATGCTTTTGTAATAAATCCACTGGAGCGGGATTCAAATGAACGTCCCTAATAATTGTCCATGATTCGCAGCCGTATGTTAACATTAGTTCTATGTAACATGCAAGAACTATCTTTCTAACTTTCAAGGACAGTGACTTACTGCACAAAACGTTCTTCATTTGGTATAATGCAGTTTTTGCTTGTCCTATTCTGTTCTTTATCTCAGTGATGCATCTTCCATCTGATGTTACCCATGTGCCTAGATATCTCAATTTCTGCAAAATAACGTCATTTACTTTAATTGCACATTTAGACACGATCTGTTTCTTTGACATCGCCATGACTTCTTCACATTTAGCTATACTTTAATCTGCACGTTTGTTTCGAGAGTATGTTTAATGTTTGAAACAATATACCTATATCGCTAAACGACTGATAATAACTATCATATTCACACCAACCTTATTCTGCCAATATCATTATTGGACATGCGTGTATGAAAGGTTTGTTTCCTCTAGACAGATTCAACCCAATGTAACGGGCTACACATACCCGTGGTTAGGTTTACTTTTCCTTTACAAATTTGTCAGGGCGGTGGACTTACGGCCTGGTCTTTGCGATTTCCAACTACCATGGGGTTTTTAACTTGCACACGGGACCTTCAGTTTTTCATCCGTATTCGAAAAGATTAGGCATCCGTTCTTACTACTCAAGAGATAGGGAGATGTGTGATTAGGTCACAGTGGTTCTGGTAAAAATGTCATGTCTTATGCAGGGAGTGAACCCAGTACGTTCTGAACCTGAGGCGGAAACCATACTCTCCCAGCCACGGCTGCCCCTTAGCCGACTCATTGTCAACATTTCTGGCTTTGGGAAATACCAAGTGGTGTAGAAGGTCGGATATAGCAGAGGAGAACCTCTTAGGCTTAGCCTCGATGTCTAAACATCAGAGGATGTTCAATGCTGATAGCGTGGGTGCCGCACATGTAGTTAGTGGCATATCCTTTACAGGACTTCACAGTCAATACCAGCATTTTTTAGCTGTTTGTGATGTCTTGGCAAGTTTAGGTTCAGTAGTTTGCCATAGCTTTCTGAACGACCAGCACTCACACCATTTTTATAAAATGCCAATGCAAGGCAGTCTGCTGCCAAATCGCTGCTTATAATTTTGAACCGATCATACGGGATTGTTAAACTACGTTCACAGCTCTTAATCCACAGACGTCGGCTTGCCAAGCAACAAAATGAGCTCAAATTTCCTTGTAATAAGATCGTTTCAGAACATTAAAACTTGTAATAGCACGTTTTGCTGTACACCCAACTGTACTGAATGTCGGATACATGTAAAATACAACATTATTTATTAGAGTGCACGAAATATAATGTCAAAAGGATATCACCGATTGAGTATATGACCCACTGCAGCGAACGTATGACAATGGAAAATGTTAAAGGTGAGAGAAGTGCAGGGAAAGATTCAGCAATATATCACAAGAACAAATATTTCCTTGTAGGGGAAATCTATTGCATAGTAAAATATTATTTTTTATTTTAATCACTTATTGCATGGCTGGCCAGGTGGCTGGCTGGTTGGTTGGTTGGTTGTCTGGCTGGGTGACTGGTTGGTTAGCTAACTGACTGGGTGGTTGGTTGGTTGGCTTTCTGGTTGGTTGGTTAAATAACTGGCTGGTTGCTTGGTTGGCTGGCTTTCTGGCTGGTTGCTTGTTTGACTAACTGGCTGGTTGGTTAGACGGTTGGCTGTCTGGCTCTTTGGTTGGTTGACTGACTGGCTGGTTGCTTGGTTGACTGACTGGCTGGTTGCTTGGTTGACTGACTGGCTGGTTGCTTGTTTGACTAACTGGCTGGTTGGTTAGTCGGTTGGCTGTCTGGCTCTTTGGTTGGTTGACTGACTGGCTGGTTGCTTGGTTGACTGACTGGCTGGTTGGTTAACTGTTTGGCTGGTGGTTATAGAGAATACTCTAGAATAATGAATTTCAAGCCCGATCAGTTAGGGCTAAGATCGTTTGAGCCCTGAAAAAAGCCAGCATCTCTCTGGGTGAGGTTCGTAGAGATTTCCTTCTGGCCCGGTACCAAATACCTTCTACACGGAGACTGTTTTTGAGAGCTCCTCTTCCCCTCCCTGTGATCAAAACCCAGCGCCGTGTGCAAAATCAGTACTGAACTTCAATAACCAAGGAGAGGCATACTGCCATCTACCAGGTTATAGTTCAATACAGCACGTAGGGACTGCATAGATTCATCATAATCATCATCATCATGTGTCATGCCGATAAGCGTGGGCGGTCATGTTTCGCCATCTCACACGATCACCAGAGTCGTGGATCATCTCTGTGTTCTCGTCTCGACCATATCACGTGGCCAAACCATGCAGATATTTACTTTTTTCTGCTTTCCTCTGGTTCTTGTCCCTCAATTTTGCCAGTTGTCACCAAGTTCTCCAACTTATTTCTGCTTGAACTAGGTCAAGGTTAGTCATGTCTCATCCACGAATGTAGGTACCTGCATGGTCACCAAACTCCTACCCAGGGCCCAGAGGGAATTTTTGGGGTGAAAATTTAAACCACTCGGACTGCGGGACCAGGTGGATAGGGATAGGTATTGTGAGAATTGTATGGATTTTTTGCCCTGGTCATGCGGGATTGCGGGGGAATGAACAAGCTGATAGGCTGGCAAGAAATGCACCTCTTGGTGGTAGATTACCTAAGGACAAGTGAGAGGTGGTCAAGCGCATGTGGGACCAGGTGGAGAGGGCGGGGTAACAAATTGAGAACCCGTATGTGGAAAGAATGATATTGCGAGGGACCGCATGGGATTCTGGGAGAATCTCAAAACTAAGAGGGAAGACAAGGAGAACTTTCAATCAGATAGCGATGGGGACGATTAGTAGTATGACTCTTCGCTAGCTGTTGAACGAGGGGACGGAGCACGTATGGGAATACCCTGAGTGCAGTCATGTCAGTTCTTACCTCAACTCAACTCAATCATTCGGACTTAGAAGCAGGTCAAATACCGAATGTCGGAATGTTTTCCTGCTCCCTGCTCGAGTTAACAAGGGGGAGAACACAGATGTCATTTATTCTTCAGGAAATGTCACATATGAGAGCGTTGGTACATCCCTTGTATATGTGTAGACACGTCTTCGCTGTCTCTCTCTTCAGTGTGTGTGTGTGTGTGTGTTTCGCATATCCTTTACAGGACATCGCTGTCAACATGAGCATCTCTCAGCTGATTGTTGATTTCTTGGCAAGATTACGCTCAGGAGTTTGCCATTGCTTTCTGAGCGACCGGCTCGCATACCCCATAAGTTACTGACGCTGCGAGAACTGCTACTGATTTTCGCGCACGTCACGTTACTCACGAGAGTATACGGGATTACTGAGACAGATGTTAAACTCCTTAGGCCAGGGAGACCGGCCTCTTCAGTATAGAAAACAAAAATAAGTTCCGTTGCAGGAACCTGATGTGAGTATGTCTTAGGACCATCACACTTTTATAGACCTTAGTACACGGAGGAATAGGGATCAGTCTCTCTCTCCCATAATGAACGACGAACGAACGAACGAACGAACGACGAACGAACGAACGAACGAACAAACAAACTTTATTTTCAAAGGGTTAAGAATTGGGCACGCAGGCCCGTCCGACATTCTGCCCTTCTTCTCTCTTTCCTCTCATACGTTATTTCATTCATACATCACTTATGAAGCTAATCTTAGACAACAAAAGAACGATAAGCATTAGAATGCATGAAAAAATAATCAATAATACATGACTCACTGAGGCAATGTTTAACATGGGCATTATAAATACCTAAGGAAGGTGTAACATGTCATACATATGGAAATGTTTATTATACTAGTTGTCGTTTGAGATCATTTTTATTTTTTGTTTGTTTTGTTTTTTGTTTGGGGGGGGGGGGGGGGGGGGGGCATGTAGTCTGTACTGAGATAGTTTTCAAACAGGTTGCGACTGTATGTTATAGTGATTCGTGGTGTCTTTGATTTCTTGTGGAAGATTTTTCCACAATTGAGAGGCAGAGTACGCTAAGCTTGTATGTTGACATGAAGTCCATGACATGAAGTATGTTTAGACATAACGAGAGTTGATATCGTAACCTAGTCCGAGCGCAGTCATGCCACTGTCAGCGAAACGTTTTAACCGTTACATCAAAGCCCGCTTGTATTACATATCTTAATCAGTACACCGTTTTTGGGGGGTATTTTTAATGTTTATGAAACAACCAAATATACCTATGTCCGCAAAACGACAGATAATAACTAGCATATTCACACCAACCCTATGCTACAAATGTCATAATAGCACATTATCCAAATCACACACGCAAAATAAGCACCTGCAAGATGAGATCCTTGCCAAGCGCTGCCAACTTAACTATCCGAGACTGAGTAAGAAATTATGTTATGAGACAGTGACCTTGTGAGACATTTAGGAAGAAGATTAAACGGTTCGGTCAGCTTGTTAAAATGCAACACCATCAATTACCAGCACTTGCACTATATCAAAGAATATCTGATAGTAGCAGAGCAAGAGGAGGTCCGAGAAAAAAAAATGAATTGACGACATGGGATACATTATACAATCACACTGAATGACACAATCCAGCGCCACCTATCGGGAAATCAAACGTCAACTATTCCTCCCCACGATGCATCAAGGCAAACGTGGAAGATTATGATAATGATACTGAATAACTGTGTAAAATAGCTTTTCTATTAGCGACATCTCTTACGTAACATTCTTTCATGCACTCCATTTCTCTGTCACTTTCTCTTGCGATTATCTAAACATACTTTGCTTTCATTATATTTCAGTGGCCTTACATGTCAACACTATATGACAACATGGCGTATGTTGACAAAGGTGACATCATGCTGACGATGTATGACCCAGTGCGTCAGACATATGAAAACCCAGAAATGGTTCAGATCAACTCTCAGGTAACCATCGACTACATGTCGTTGTTATTGTCATCGTTACTGCACATGTTCTCATTGTTCATAACTCAACGTACGATGGCACAAATCTCCACACAGAGGAGCAAAAACAGTGCAGAGCTAGAAGACCTGAGAGGAACATTCCAAAAACTATTTCAGAATTCCAAAATACAGTTGGTCACATCCTATTGCAACTTTAATAGCAATAAAGAGGCTGACAAGGGAAGGTAGACGACTGGTTTTGCCTTGTACAGACTTAACCTATGTTGGGCCAAAGAGGTTTAAAATAGGCAGGTACATAATTAACTGATTCAGTGCCAGACAAAACGGTAGCTTCGGACCAAACATGGTACACAATGAAATGAACAAGTTGTGTCATGTAATTTCCATCCACTGAGCATAGCCATGTACCACTCGAGCCGAAATGCAGTAAGAACACACAAAGGTATATCAGATATGTTCACACTCAATACAGGAGTGAGACAGGGATGTGTGCTCTCTCCTCTGCTATTTAATATCTACATAGACAGAATATCCAAAGAAGCAAGCCTTGACAGAACAGATTCAGAAAATTTAGAATTCTTTACTCCAGATGAAACAACTGATCCACAGGAAATAAATTAACTTCTATTTGCAGACGATCAGTGCCTGTTTTACAGCGATGAGGGTAGACTATAAAATCATATTAATAATCTGAGTTCAACCTGCAGCAGATACAATATGAGTATAAATACAGCCAAAACCGAAGTAATGCAAGTTAGCAGATCGCCTGATCCACTAAGTATACAGATAAATAGCAGAACTCTGAAACAATTTAAAGAATTCAAATATCATAGAAGTATGATCACAGAAGATGGCAGATTGGACAGAGAAATCGAAATCAGATGTCAAAAAGCTAGTGCACCTACATATAAAAAATCACCCTTATTGAAACATCCAAATATACCCATGTCCGCAAAAACGACAGATAATAAACAGCATATTCACACCAACCCTATGCTACCAATCTCAAACTTGAACGTTATCCAAATTACACTTTCGCAAAATCAACACCTGCGAGATGAGATGCCTGAGGAGAGCTGCCAACTTTACAATCCGAGACCGAGTAAGAAATGCTGTTATCAGACAGACTGAGATCAACACCTTGTGCCACATTTATTGAAAGACAGAAGATCAAGTGGTTTGGCCATGTCGTTAGAATGGAACAGCATCAACTACCATCACTGGCCTTACATCAGAAATCATCTGCAAAGAGACCAAGAGGACGTCCAAGAAGAAAATGGATTGAAGACATCAAAGACATTGTACAATCACACGGAATGACACTAACCAGTGTCGCCCATCAGGCGCTGGAGCGCAAATTATTCCTCCTCACGGCGCTTGACGGCAGTAGTGGAAGATGATGATGATGATGATGATGATGACGATGATGAGCATGAGCATGAACATTGCGGATGATACTGCGAAACGAAACAAATAACACGATGACCTTAGTACGATGATATAAAACCCCTCGGTCCAAATGGTAAGTCACATTTTGCGCTATATTATCCTTCAGCTTTGAATCAGTTAAGCGAGAATCAGAATGTCAAGGCCTCCAGAAAGACGATACTTATAACAAAGTATCGACAACCACGCACTGCTCAGAACTTGGTTGAGATCATGTGACTCGGTCTCATGGGAAATAAACCCCCAGGTATCGGTTTTCATGGAAGCAAAAGAAATCACCATCATCATCGAGATAGTTGCCGTGCACTGTTTCGTCAAACCGTTAACTCTGTATCTCCACTAGCCCTCGACTTTTCCCGCCTGTCTTCGACTTCTATGTTCCCTTCGGTGTGGTTTTAATAACAGTGTCATGGCTTTTATATCTCGTTTTGTTCAGTGTCTTCCACCAGGTCTCTTTTCAATCCTACCTTCTCTAGAGCGGCCATATATGTCAGCTTTTGTTTACGTGGAACACAACCATAACCCTCATCGTGTCAACGCCATAATGGCTGTACCTAATCATCGTCGAGTAACAAATACTTTTGCAGATCGTGGCTCTCTTCGCGTCCTGGTGACGAGATTCTCAGCCCCTGGCCAGCTCTCCTGCTATATACATATTCGTGCCCGATGTGTCTAGCTACCTGTTTCCATCTGCGTGCTGGTTGACCCCTGCGACTTCTTCCATAGAACCATGCCTTCCATCACTGATCTTTCCAAATCACTGTGACCAAAGTATTTCAGCTTTCTGGGATATAATGTTTTTTTTTTTTTTATGCGCAAGTTCTTTTTTTTTTTTTTTCCTTTTAGATTTTTAGGTCCCGTAGAATGTCAGTATTTTTCCTCTTCTTTGTCCCAAGAATTATAATAACTTTTCTGTATATTTGAGTTCACTCCCGCGATTTTCGTCTTTGGTCATTGCGAAATGGTCGATGACTCACCTTTGTATGTTGCCACAAGAAAAATGCATTTTCTCAAAATATAAATTCTATGTTAATTTGTTTTCTGTTGTTATACTCGCTGCTGTTATATGATGTCACCATCAGTTGTTATACTTGCTGCTGTTACATAATGTCACCATCAACGTCCATAGTTCTAAGTGCTATATGAAATATTTTCTTATTATTCACGAAAACTCTGACAACTCGATTACATATGGAAACAAAATACTGTATCATGCAGTTACAAATAAAACTCCTTCTATTCATTGTTCACTTATGTGTGACTTGAAGAATTGGAGACTAATGATGAGCTGGTTCCACCCCGTTAGGCTACATCACGCTCATTCCGGGTGTGTTTGTAAGCTCTTCAAGCAGTGAGGTCAAGACTTGATGCTGACTGTTTGCCATTATTGTGGGGAATTGCTGCGATTCTGTTGTAGTTTCGCATCGTGCAAGGTTTTTGGTGTACGATATGATTTATCACAGATGAGAACCACGTAAACGTTGGACGGAGGGAATAACAGAATCCATGGGAATGTCGATATACGAAGCCCATAACCGGGCACTCTCACGAAGTTTATACTTCACCTCGACACCGCAAGGTACAAGAGGAACATGATGAGATGAGAGATGAGAACATAGTCATTCCCCCCTTTGTTAGCCATAGTGTCAGCCAAGGATATCGTACATACTAGTGTCAGACTAGGATATCCCACAGACTATTGTCAGCTTAGGATATCTTACAGACTAGTGTAAGCCCAGGATATCCCACAGACTAGCATCAGCCTAGGATATCCCATTGAACATATGCCTGTGAGACCTGGACACTTACTAAACAAGCTGAACAGCGCATAAATGCCTTTGAATATAAATGTTATAGACGAGTTCTAAGAATATCTTGGGTAAATAAAAGAAAAAATGCATCCATACTTCAAGAGCTGAATATTGAAGAAGGTTGGCTATTAAAGACGATTAAACAAAGAAAATTGAAATATTTTGGTCACTTGAAACGTCACGAAAGTTTGGAGAGAACAATAATGGAGGGGTATATGCCTGGGAAGAGAGGAAAAGGAAGGCCAAAGAGAAGATGGGTGCAGGATGTGGCGAATGATCTCCAGATGGGTGTATCGGACGCGGGACATCTTGTTTATGATCGAGAGGATTTCAGGAAGGTTGTTATGGTTGTTATTGAAAGGCAGAAGATCAAGTGGTTTGGCCATGTCGTTAGAATGCAACACCAACAACTAACATCACTGGCTTTACATCTAAGCTCATCTGCCACAAGACCAAGAGGACGTCCAAGAAGAAAATGGATTGACGACATCAAAGACATTGTACAATCACACGGAATGACACTATCCAGTGCCGCCCATCGGGCACTGGAACGCAAATTATTCCTCCCCACGCCGCTTGAAGGCAGAAGTGGAAGATGATGATGATGTTATTGGAGCGAGGTTCTGCAAAGGACATGCTACTGAATAAATGAATGAGTGCCCGCGCAGGATATCCTACATACTGGCATCGGCCAAGGACATAAGACTATTTTCAGCTCATGAGGTTCTAGAAACTAGTGTTAGCCCAGGATAACCCGCAGACTAGTGTCAGCTCATGATATCCCACAGACTAGTGTCAGCCTAGGATATCTCACAGACTAGTGTCAGTCCAGGATATCCAACATTGTAGCATCAGCCTAGAATACCCATCCTAAAGGCTACCATCGGTCAAGGACACAGACTAGTGTCAGCTCAGGAGGTTCCACAGACTAGTGTCAGCCCTGAATGTCCCACAGACTAGTGTCAGCCCTGAATGTCCCACAGACTAGTGTCAGCCTAGGATATCTCACAGACTAGTGTCAGCCCATGATATCCACAGACTAGTGTCAGCCTAGGATATCTCACAGACTAGTGTCAGCCTAGGATATCCAACATTGTAGCATCAGCCTAGAATACCCATCCTAAAGGCTACCATCGGTCAAGGACATAAACTAGTGTCAGCTCAGGAGGTTCCACAGACTAGTGTCAGCCCTGAATGTCCCACAGACTCATGTCTAGACAAAATGCCCCATAGACTAATGGCTGTCTATAGTGCACCAGAATGAGGCGAAGAGACGTCAAGATTTGTGCATTAGCTCAACCACATCCCTACAAATGAAACAGAACGCATTCTTCTTCTGCGTTCCTCATTAAATGGGGGACATGTCTAACACTATAAGTGTGTTGTTGTTTTTTTTTTTTGTTGCCTCAATATAAAATTCAATATCTCAGTAACCAGCTGAGGGAAAATGATGAGATTTAGTATATAACCTTATCATTATGTCCACCCAACAAAAACATTTTTGTTCTGGAGATTTTACAGCAGATTTCAAAGTTAGTTTATATGCGGGATATTAATTACGACTTAGAGATTACGTCCATGATTTTAACAGTATTACAGCTTCACCAAGACATGTCCCGCATTTGTTTAAAATTTTCACGTGATTTCCGTTTTGAAACAAACAGCGCGAAGATTCAGAGGTGTCTCCAAATGGGGGTTCTTTCATGAAACGTGATTATATAAATAAACTAGCTGACTAGGCCCGGCTTCTGGCGGGGATCTATCTATCTATCTATCTATCTATCTATCTATCTGTCGGTCGGTCGGTTGGCCCGCCCGCCCACCCACCCACCCACCGACCGACCGACCGATATTTATCTATCTATCTGTCTGTCTGTCTGTCCGCGCTATTAAATATTGATAAAAGTTACTGGAAAAAACGTCAGGACCATGTGTTGAAAGAGGAAGAGGACTATTGGAGAAAGGATGGATTGAATTTTATGCAACCGAGAGCAATCATCAACCTACTGGAATCGTCCGACACAGATTAAGGTCTGAGCAGATCGCAGACCTTAATCTACGTACACACTTACTGGGATATTTTGCTCCAACTATTCAGACGAATTGCAGGCCCTAAACATTACAGCATCAGCATCAGCTGAAGAAACAAGAAGGAAATGAAAAATAAGGTAAGAAATATATTCCTTCTACTTTCCTGTTAATTTACAAATTATTTACCCCGTGCCTCTGTAAATTCTCTGTCTTTACTAATATTACACATTGCACCCCTCTCGGGAATCTCCGTGGTGAAGTGGTCAAGCCGTCTGACTCGGGCTCCGAAGGTTGTATGTTCGATTCCGGGCCGCGTCCTTCATTTCACGAGTGCATTTTTTCGGAGACTCCCGAGGGTCGTCGCTGGAAACGGAGTTCGTGCTTTATGCGACGCTTTCCGCGCTGCGGAAAGAAACTGAGCCTTATGGGATAAAAACCCGGTGCAATGCAGCCGACCCTGTCGATTTTAAGCTAGTTTTTTCATTGCACCCACTCCCATACGAATCCGGATACGCCTTTGTGTGTCATCAGAATTGACAGGTCTCCCATTACCGTAAAAATAACTTTGTTAACGAGAAATCACTAGTTGTTCAGCAAAACATCAAAGGAATGTCGCCGCTTTCAATGATTTAAATTGTTTTTGGACCTATCAAAGACATATTCCTTGGGTGGGGGTAAATATAAGACGGCTGGAAAAATTTCATAACGATGCAACAGACAGTTTTCAAAATAATTGATCGTGAATGAAGGCAAACAAATGTGGACATACTATAGCTATGAACCTCACAAGTCAATGTACCCGACTTCGGCATGCGTGTGTGTCAAGGTTTGCGTCCTCTAAACAGATTCCATCTAAGGTGACGGGCCCTATCTACCCGTGAATATAACGTATGACTTCCATTAAATGGAATGTATGACTTCCATGAAATAGAACGTGACTTGCATGAAATGGAACTTATGACTTCCATGAAATGTAAAGTGTGACTTGCATGGAATGGAACGTATGACTTGCAAGAAATGGAACGTATAACTTGCATGAAATGGAACGTATAATTTGCATGAAATTAAATGTGTAACTTACATGAAACGGAAAGTATGACTTGCATTAGACGGATCGTATGACTTGCATGAAATGGAACGTATAACTTGCATGAAATGGAACGTATGACTTGCATGAAATGGAACGTATGACTTGCATGAAATGGAACGTGTGACTTGCATGAAATGGAACGTATGACTTGCATGAAATGGAACGTGCGACTTGAATGAAATGGAACGTGTGACTTGCATGAAATGGAACGTGTGACTTGCATGAAATGGAATGTATGACTTGCATAAAATGGAACGTATAACTTGCATGAAATGAAATGTATAACTTGCATGAAATGGAATGTATGACTTGCATGAAATGGAATGTATGACTTGCATAAAATGGAACGTATAACTTGCATGAAATGATATGTATAACTTGCATGAAATGGAATGTATGACTTGCGTGAAATGGAACGTATGACTTGCATGAAATGGAACGTGTGACTTGCATGAAATGGAACGTATGACTTGCATGAAATGGAACGTATGACTTGCATGAAATGTAATGTGCGACTTGCATGAAATGGAACGCGTGACTTGCATGAAATGGAACGTGTGACTTGCATGAAATGGAATGTATGACTTGCATAAAATGGAATGTATAACTTGCATGAAATGGAATGTATGACTTGTGTGAAATGGAACATGTGACTTGCATGAAATAGGAACGTATGACTTGCATCCATCGTTACCATCACCAAAAGGAATTCATTGCAACATAAATTGGTATATATTGCAATATCATTAGTACTCGTGGCAACTTTATTAGTATACATGCAGCATCATTAGTATACATTGCAACATTATTAGTATTCATTACATCATTAGTATTCATTGTAACATCATTAGTATTCATTGTAACATCATTAGTATTCATTGTAACATCATTAGTATTCATTGTAACATCATTAGTATTCATTGTAACATCATTAGTATTCATTGTACATCATTAGTATTCATTGTAACATCATTAGTATTCATTGTAACATCATTAGTATTCATTACATCATTAGTATTCATGGCAACATCATTGGTATTCATTGCAACATTATTAGTATTCATTACATCATTAGTATTCATTGTAACATCATTAGTGTTCATTGTAACATCATTAGTATTCATTGTAACATCATTAGTATTCATTGTAACATCATTAGTATTCATTGCAACATCATTAGTATTCATTGCAACATCATTAGTATTCATTGCAACATCATTGGTATTCATTGCAACATTATTAGTATTCATTTAACATCATTAGTTCATTCATTAGTACATCATTGGTATTCATTGTAACATCATTAGTGTTCATTATAACATTATTAGTATTCATTGTAACATCGTAAGTATCCAATACAACATCATTAGTATTCATTTAAAAAGCATTAGTTTTAATTGTAACACCATTAGTATTCAATGTAACACCATTAGTATATATTGCAACATCAATGGTGTTCATTGTAAAAGCATTAGTACCCATTGTAACACAATTAGTATTCATTGCAACATCATTAACGTCTCTTTGACGATCTTTCCTCAGCCTTCTGCAAAACCAGATAACAACAGCGAGACAACTACAAGTTCCTCGCCGAAGAAACAAGCAACTCGTCGAGTGTTTCTTTTCGTGGCCCTGGTCTTTTTTCTTATCTGTGTCGTGGTGGCTGCTATTGTCTTGGCAGTATTGTGTAAGTATCTTGCTGCCATAATAGATCCTTAGAACATCGAGACTCATGCCCTACATCTCGACTTTAACAACCTTTATCTAAAGCAAAAACAACATGACTAATCAGAGAAATGTTACTAAATTCAGCATCATGTGCCATGCCGATAATCGTGGGCGGTCTTGTTTCGCCGTCTTGCACGATCACCAGAGTCGGTGGGGATCGGCTCAGTGTTCTTGTCTCCACCTTGCGATGAGGCCTAACCATCCAGATATTTACTTCTCCGCCTTCCCTTTGTTCTTTTCTCCTCAAGATCTCTAATTTATTTCTTCTCATAACGTGCCCAAACAATGTTGACTGTCTACGTCTATTTTTTCTAATCATTACTAAATTATAACACACAATAAATGAACAGTTGAACATAACTATGCATTCAGAAGGACTTTCTGTTAAATCTTAGACTTCCGTGATTATAACTTACTCCAAATTCGAACAATGAGTGTGCACCTTAATATTTCAGCCAAAGTATTATTCATATATTCACTTCTTTTGATATATACCATGCACCTGACGAGATGCAGCGAAATATGCCAGGCAAGAAATCGTGCAATATTGTTTATATTGTCTATGGCGAATTAACTAAGGGAATACATTTTTTAAAAATTTAAACAAAACTTGCTTTTGTTTTTTTAAAGAAGGAAGTGTTGAAGGATTGACGACATCAAAGACACTGCACAGTCACACGCAATGGCACTATCCAGTGCCATCCATAAGGCGCTCGAGCGCCAACTATTCCTGCCCACGGCGCTTAACGGCAAAGGTGGAACAGGAGAATGATGAAGGATGGGTGCGCTTATAGCAATAATGCTCAGTAGTGTCAGTGCACTGATCACAAATCGGGAACGCTAGAGCTAAATATGTGCACTGCAAACCGATAAAGATAAAGCCATATATGGACATTTCTGTGGATATGACATGAAAAGATAAAAGACAGTGGCCAAAAGTAAAGTTACGAAAACAAAATAAACATTGTTACATCGTTGATGATGTGGTAAATTTCAGGTCGGTTGCCTTTACTTCCCAAGGCATTTCCTGGCACTCATTTTAGGCTAGGTCATTCTATCATTTTTAACAGTCTGATATAGGGTGGAAATTTTGTGAAGAGCCGTGGTTATTTTTTGTAAATATCACACGTCCGTCTGACTTCTTGGGTAGAGAGATCCCACACATAGCTCTCTCAGATAAGGGAGAGGAAAACATTAGGTCCACTGTACATATTGTGCACATTAAAAATGCCACAGCAGTTGAAAAACACAAAGAGCAGGTCTCAATACCAATGCCTTCTCAGAATTATTAAGAGTTCAGATTGTTCAGATTCCCACAGGTCGCCGCGGTTTGAAATACCTTATGTTTAATAAACAAAAGATACTGATGACTGTAACTGTGTAACTAGTAAAAAGGCAGTTAAATATTTGCATCAGGATTATCCAGAAGAGAGAAAAGTATTTTGAACTACACCCACTATATTTGAAAACAATCTCTTTAGAGATGTCAATAATCTCAAGTTGACTTTGCTGCCTTCTTTCAATTTATTCATAATGACTTTTAAGGCGCAAGAAGAAGAAGAAAGAATTAGAGAGAGAGAAGGAAGAAGGTGAAGGAGGAGGAAGGTAGATAGAAGAGGGTGAAGGAGGAGGAGATGGAAGAGGAACGCCATATCACCAAGCTGGTAGGCAATCACACTACAACGATACTACCAGGACGCAGCAAACCCGTCTTATTAAGAACATAATGGATAATTATTTGTTATATTCAGAGATATCACAATAAGAAGTCCCAAGACAAGAAGTTTTTTCTTAGGAATTGTAGGTGTTATTGTGTGAATCCCCTGGAAGATTGTGAGTTTTAAGTCTTAAGTGAGGTCAGCATGACCGAATGGATAAGTGTGTCCTCTCTTAAACTTCCGGTGTGCTGATACCGAGGTAGCGGGTTCAACCCCTACACCGGTCAGCTGGACTAACATTTCGACTTCTCGTCTTTGACTTGGGGATGTAAATTACAAGTACCTCAGACGTCAGAGTTTGTTGCCTAATGGCGAGGGACATTGGTAATTGGGAAAGCTAATCCAAACGCAAAATTCAATACAGTGCACTGGACGTATAAACACATTTAAGGACTACGTTTGAGTTCAACGCAAGAGAACACCAGAAAAATGTCTTAAGAGCGATGTCACTTGAGGTGCTCAGAGTTCGATGTCACTTGATGTGCTCAGAGTGCCATGTCATTTGAGGTGCTCAGAGTGCGATGTCACTTGAGGTGCTCAGAGTGCGATGTCACTTGATGTGCTCAGAGTGCGATGTCACTTGAGGTGCTCAGAGTACGATGTCACTTGATGTGCTCAGAGTGCCATGTCATTTGAGGTGCTCAGAGTGCGATGTCACTTGAGGTGCTCAGAGTGCGATGTCACTTGAGGTGCTCAGAGTGCGATGTCACTTGAGGTGCTCAGAGTGCGATGTCACTTGAGGTGCTCAGAGTGCGATGTCACTTGAGGTGCTCAGAGTTCGATGTCACTTGAGGTGCTCAGAGTTCGATGTCACTTGAGGTGCTCAGAGTTCGATGTCACTTGAGGTGCTCAGAGTGCGATGTCACTTGAGGTGCTCAGAGTTCGATGTCACTTGAGGTGCTCAGAGTTCGATGTCACTTGAGGTGCTCAGAGTTCGATGTCACTTGAGGTGCTCAGAGTTCGATGTCACTTGAGGTGCTCAGAGTGCCATGTCATTTGAGGTGCTCAGAGTGCGATGTCACTTGAGGTGCTCAGAGTGCGATGTCATTTGAGGTGCTCAGAGTGCGATGTCACTTGAGGTGCTCAGAGTACGATGTCACTTGAGGTGCTCAGAGTGCGATGTCACTTGAGGTGCTCAGAGTGCGATGTCACTTGGGGTGCTCAGAGTGAGATATCACTTGAGGTGCGATGTCACTTGAGGTGCGATGTCACTTGAGGTGCAATGTCACTTGAGGTGCAATGTCACTTGAGGTGCTCAGAGTGCGATGTCACTTGAGGTGCTCAGAGTGCGATGTCACTTCAGGTGCTCAGAGTGCGATGTCATTTCATGTGCTCAGAGTGCGAAATCACTTCATGTGCTCAGATTGCGATGTCACTTCATGTGCGATGTCATTTCAAGTGCTCAGAGTGCGATGTCACTTCAAGTGTCTAGAGCAGTGTTTCCCAACGTGGGGCCCACGCCCCATGGGGGGGCAATTCGATTGTTATGGGGGGGGGGGGGGGGGCAATTCGAAAATGGAAGAAATCGGCTGAATATAACAAAACGGGGAGACTTGAGACTGAAGTTAACTAAATTGGAACCTGACATAAGATCTCTTTGCAGCAAGCATCAAGCGCAAGGATCTCACTAAATTTGAATAATAAATAATTACTAATAATTAAAATAATATAGAAAAATCTTTCATTAAAATTATTTTGTACTTGAATTTCAGTTCTCCATTATATGTTTTGAAAATTTATTTACTGTGTTTGCTCAATAATTACCTAGTGATTTCTTCCTAAAACCTATCATTCAAGTTTCTTTAGTGAACATTTCAATTTTTGAATATTAAAAATAATGTATATGTTGAGGGGGGGGGGGGGGGGGGGGGGGGGGGGCAATATGAATTTTAGAAAGGCTTAAGTGGGGCATGGCACAAAAAAGGTTGGGAAACACTGGTCTAGAGTGTGATGTGATTTCATGTGCTCAGAGTGCGATGTCACTTCATGGGCTCAGAGTGCGATGCCACTTCAGGTTGTCAGATTGCGATGTCACTTCAGGTGCTCAGATTGCGATGCCACTTCAGGTTGTCAGAGTGCGATGTCACTTCAGGTGCTCAGAGTGCGATGTCATTTCATGTGCTCAGAGTGCGATGTCACTTCAGGTGCTCAGATTGCGATGCCACTTCAGATTGTCAGATTGCGATGTAACTTCAGGTGCTCAGATTGCGATGCCACTTCAGGTTGTCAGAGTGCGATGTCACTTCAGGTGCTCAGATTGCGTTGCCACTTCAGGTTGTCGAGTGCGATGTCACTTCAGATGGACAGAGTGAGATGTCACTTCAGGTGTTCAGAGTGCGATGTCATTTCAGGTGCTCAGAGTGCGATGTCACTTCAGGTTGTCAGAGTGCGATGTAACTTCAGATTGTCAGATTGCGATGTAACTTCAGGTGCTCAGATTGCGATGCCACTTCAGGTTGTCAGAGTGCGATGTCACTTCAGGTGCTCAGATTGCGTTGCCACTTCAGGTTGTCGAGTGCGATGTCACTTCAGATGGACAGAGTGCGATGTCACTTTAGGTACTCAGAGTGCGATGTCATTTCAGGTGCTCAGAGTGCGATGTCACTTCAGGTGCTCAGAGTGCGATGTAACTTCAGATGGTCAGAGTGCGATGTCACTTCAGATGGTCAGAGTGCGATGTCACTTCAGGTGCTCAGAGTGTGATGTCACTTCAGGTGCTCAGATTTGCGACATCACTTCAGGTGCTCAGAGTGCGATGTCACTTCAGGTTGTCATAGTGCGATGCCACTTCAGGATCTTTTTCTGTAGAAATAGTTTAAAAAGTTGATTTCCAATTTGTTTTCCCCTCTGTCTTAATCATCTGCCTCTGAATGATCTAATTTGGTACCTACCACACCTCCCTATTGAATTATGTCATTTGGTATGTACCACTCCTCCTTATTAAATTATATCATTTGGTACGTACGACTCCTCCTTATTGAATCCCTTCCATGTGTATCTCCTCAATTGTCTTCTTATCGTGTCTAGTTGAATGTTGTTATCTTTGCTGTTATCATTTTATGTGCGATTTGCCGCTGTTTAAGAATGTATTGTGTTCTCTTTCTTGCAGTGACCAAGACAAAGTCAGATCCTGTTGTTGATGGTAAGTGATTATTTGCGTGATTTATACTGTTTTAGCATGTAAACGCGTATGCATGCACACGCAAGCACACACACACACAGAGAGTCACACGGATATGCCGATAGATATATGTAAGCAGACACATAAACACACACGCGCGTACAGACAGACAGAAAAAGAGGAGGAATGAGAATGTGTGTGTGTGTGTGAGAGAGAGAGAGAGAGAGAGAAATGTCATTGCTACTGTCAACACTTCCATTGTCGTATTGCTTGTGGTTGTAGCGGAAGCACTGCTAGCGTTCTTAATCATTCTACCCGGTGAGCGTGCTGAGGCCAATGCACACATTTAATACCAAATAACCCACCCATCTGTGTAAATAGTGGCATCCTCGTCACCACAGTTGTCATTAATGATGGCTTTGACCTCTGAATCTACTGCTGCGAGAATCCATTCTCTGCATTTCTTATCGAATTTCGTAAGAAAAGAAAAGGTGACACCCCCTTCCCCCCCCCCCCCCCCAAAGCTTGATAGTCATGGGCTTGCATACTCATTTGACAGTGTCCTTAGCCAGATGTAGCCGTGATTTACCCCTCTTTAGTCCTTTCCGTCATGTTTTTGTTTTTTAGTTACTCAATG
Source organism: Cepaea nemoralis (assembly GCA_014155875.1). NCBI lineage: Eukaryota > Metazoa > Mollusca > Gastropoda > Stylommatophora > Helicidae > Cepaea > Cepaea nemoralis. The sequence goes on from JACEFZ010019118.1 coordinate 196,995, forward strand.
AGTATGCTCTGGAAGATGAAGATTCGCTGGACTCCAATACAGTGGGTGGGGTCTTGTCTCTGAGAAGGTGGAGCCTGAAAAACAGCAGGTTCATTGTTGTGTCGAGCCACGCGGGTGTAAGAGGACATGATTAAGCTGATAGGCTTGCGAGCCGGGCTACTGTGGACAACGGACGAGCAATGGGTCGGACTGATATAGCGAATGCCGCCTGAGAGGTAGAGTGATTAGACGAATCAAGAGACGACTGCGAATCTGCAATCTTGGCCAGAATTAGAGAATATCAAGCTATAAGGGGTGAACCAGACAGACCAAAGAAAAGGACAGATCTAGTGGAGGAGATCCGAGCACTTATGAACGGAATGGTTCAATGTGCAATGAGGATAAAACCAGACGACGAAGTAACTAATTAGTCTGTTCCATTTCCTTCTGTCGCGTGTTTTTTGGCACTTAGAGATATGCGCATGCACTACTCATCTTCATTATGTGCTCCATGATAAAGTAATCCAGGAGATATCTCACAGGCTGTATCTCTAGTACAGCCGAGGATGGTGCTAATGGCTTCATTTTGTACGGTCTCACAACTTGTATTCGACTGTGGAGAGGCCGGGGCGTATTCCGTGGTTGAGACGCAGATCCCGCAAATTAACTAAAATCAGGGGCAAGGAAACAACCCAAGCCGACACAAGAATGTGTCCATACGCATCTTTCTAACCTGACACTGGACGTCATAACAGGCAGCGGAAAGAAGAAGTAGTAGTCTCTTTCTTTCCCTCCCACTTTCCATTTCAGATCTTCTCTGGCAGGTCAGCATGGTCGAATGGATAAAAACGCGTGTTCTTAAACATCCGTTGTGCTGATGCCGAGGTTAGGGGTTCAACCCCTACATAGAACAGCTGGAATAAAATTTGACCTGACGTCCTTGACATTGGGACGTAAGTTACAAGTACCTATGAGTCAAAGTGGGTTCGCCTGTTTGTGAGGGACACTGTTAATAGGGAAAGCTGATCCACCCATCATGTGCCATGCCGTTAAGCGTGGGCAGTCATGTTTTGCCATCTCACTCGATCACCAGAGTCGTGGATCAGCTCCGTGTTTCTGTCTCGACCATGCCACGTGGCCAAGCCATCCAGGTATTTGCTTCTAGGTCTTTCCCTTGGTCTGTTTCCTTCTATTTTGCCAGTCGTCACCAAGTTCTCCAATTCATTTCTTCTCATAACATGCCCACAAAATTTTCACTGTCTACGTCTAATGACTCTAATCAGTTTACGATCTTCATTTGTTTCTTGAATGACTTGTTCATTGGTCTTTCTGGCTGTCCATGGTATTCTTTGCATTTTCCTCAGAAACCACACTTCTACAGCCATCAGATGTTTTTCAGCTTGCCTGCTCATTGTCCAAGCTTCACATCCATATAAAAGTACAGGTTCTATGTAACACCTCAACACTTTTTTTCTCGTTTCAATTGACATCTTTTTATTGGTCAGTATGTTTTTCATCTTGCTAAAGGCTACTTTTTCCAGGGCGATTCTTGTTCTAATCTCTTCAAGGCACCTGCCATCAGATGTTATTACTGTTCCGAGATAATTGTACCTATTCACTTGTTGAAGAATATTTCCATTTACTTGTATATTACATTGTGGTATTTCTTCTTCCTAGTGACGACCATAATCTGTGTCTTTTTACAATTTAATTCTAACCCTAGTTGTTCACTGTGTGTAACGACCGCATCTACTAAATGTTGCAGGTCCTGTTCATAGTCTGTAATCAAGACTGTATCGTCTGCATATCATTATAGCATTTTCCTCCAATAATATCTTTCCTGTTTTTGATTTCAAACACCCTGTATTTATTCTTATTTTTCTTCCCGTGAGCTCACTGATTTGTCTGTGCATATTTTGTGTACCTTTAATGGAATTTAATTCAGTTTATTTTTATTTTTTTTTGCATTGCTCGTTTAACCAGCTTTCTTTTGCCTTCACACATTTATCTTTTATTACTTTATTTATCTTGATATATTCTTGTTTGTCATTTTTACCCTGTTTTCTTTTGTCCATTAGCATTAAGATTTCTTCTTTCATCCATTTTTTCTTAGCTATTTGGCTTCTCTCCTGTAATATTTATTTGCTAGTTTGATTAATGGAGTCCCTTAACATTTCCCATTGTTCATTTATACTCTGTATTTTAGCTATTGCATTGTACCTATTTTTCACAGTCACTCTGTATTGTTCTTGAATTTCTTTATCTACTTTCAGAACCTCTCTATTAAGTCTCACGTTCTTAATCATTGCTTTCCCTCTCTTTAATCTTACTTTTATTTGTCCACATAGTGGTACATGATCACTATTACAGTCAGCATCAGGCATTGTCTTTACATTAATTAAAGCATTTCTAAATCTTTTATTAATTAGTATGTAGTCAATTTGGTTGCGTATTTTCTTTTCATGGCTTTCCCATGTGTATAGTCTTCTTTTATGGTGATTAATCCATGTGTTTCCAATTATCATATAATTGATATTTGCCCATTCTATTAGCTTTTCTCCTCTTTCATTCCTTGTATCTAAACCATAATTCCCCACTACATCCCCAATTTTCCCCTTTCCATCTTTTGCATTAAAATCTCCAAATATTATTTTTATTTCTTGTGATCCAATTTGAGCCATCACAATTTCTATTTCGTTGTAAAAGTGTTGTATTTCTTCACCACTACTGCTTGTTGTTGGTGCATATACTTGTATAATATTTATATCTGTTGGTTTACCTTTGATTTTGACCATAATAATTCTATCTGAAATACACCAGTATCCATTAATTGACTTGGCTGTTTTTTCGTCAAATATTATTCCTACGCCTTTTTCATGTGTATCCCCTCCAGAATAAATTATTGTGTGATTGTCAGCTATAATTTGCCCGATCCCTTCCATCTCATCTCACTTACACCTAGTATATTCATTTTCATGCTATCCATCTCTCTTAGAACATTGTTCAACTTTCCTAGGTCATTTAATGTCCTAACATTCCATGTTCCTACTCTAAATTTATTTATTTTAGTTATGATCTTAAAAAGATATTCTTATAATTTTGAAAATGTCAGACACTAGATTCTATTACATAATGTGGTGCTCTCAGTGAGCAATGCAACTTTCTAGAAGAAATTTTTAACAATAATCCTATGACAGACACCTCTGTGGATGTCTGAATTGTTTGGCACGCGCAAATACTGAGCATAATAAGATAAAATTATTAGTTCCATCCGTCACCTCTGCTTCTGGGAGAATCTCCAGAATGTTCTTGCAAATTCTCTAATACAAATGTTATGCGCTTTGTTCGATACCACATTCGTATCCGTTGGGATACAAGTCTGCTACTGGCTACGATTTAACCTGGACACAGTCATGGTAGTCAAGAGCACTAACCAGTTTAGTTAGTCAACAGACCATCCTCATTGCACATCAGACTATTACAAATTAGTCCATAAGTACTCGGAATCTCTCATTAGTATCTAACTCAGCGTTTAGCGACGAATGACACCCGTTCTTTGTTGCTTGACTATTCTTCTTTGGCTTCCCTCATAGCACTCCAGTTTAGCTTGCCCCCTTTTGACTGATTTTCTTGTATGTTCAAAGTTGCAGAATCAAATCCATCCCTAACCAATTATGACACTATAATTAGGTCAGTCATGTGACGACAGATGTTGAAAGTCGTCTGCTGACGTCACTCCACCGTCCACTGATATCAGCAATTCTCTTCATCTGTGCGTAAGTCTGAATACTAGTTTCCTTACACACGCGTGTGATGTAGTTGGTTCTTGCAATCCTGTATGGTGTCATTTCTTGCAGTCCTGTGCGATATAGTCATTTCTTGCTATCCTGTGCGAAATAGTCATTTCTTGCAATCCTGTGTAATATAGTTTCTTGCAATCCTGTGTGATATAGTCTCTTGCAATCCTGTGTGATATAGTTGTCTCTTGCAATCCTGTGTAATATAGTCGTTTCTTGCAATCCTGTGTGATATAGTCGTTCTTGCAGTCCTGTATGGTGTAGTTGTTTCTTGCTCTCTTGTGTGATGTAGCTGTTTCTTGCAATCCTATGTAATATTGTTCTTCCTTGTGTGTCTGTATGATGTAGTTGTTTCTTGTCTGTCTGTGTGATGTACTTCTTTCTTGTATGTCTGTGTAATGTAGTTGTTTCTTACATAACTGTGATGTAGTTGTTTTTACATACATGTGTGATGTAATTGTTTCTTGTATACTTGTGTTATGTAGTTGTTTCTTACATGTCTGTGTGTTGTAGTTGTTTCTTACATGTCTGTGTGATGATTTTGTTTCTTGTATACCTGTGTGATGTAGTTGTTTCTTACATGGCTGTATGATCGTAGTTGTTTCTTGTATGTCAGTGTGGTGAACTTGTTTCTTACATGCTTGTACGGTGTAATTTCTTGTATGCCTGTGTGAAGTAGATGTTTAGTGGATATCTTATGCCAGACTCTTACATTCAACTAAAATTAAACACATATTGAAAGTAATTAAATGAAATAATTAATCTTGAATTCCTCAGGTGATGACGGATTTCTTTCTTTCGTGCAGCTTGACCAGAACTACACACCAGATCTCAGTAACAAATTAAGCCAAGGTTTCAAAGACTTAAATGATACATTCTGTACACAGGTATAAATTTTGTAAAAAGCAAGTTTCTATTTTAGAAATATGTAACTTCTCTTCTTAATAGCTTTACCTCCTATTGGATATGTGGCGTATGATACCGTTGATACCGTGATATCTAGAGAATGGAGGTGGTGGAAGTCACTGTGTCGTTCTACTGATTGGAGGACAAACAACACACACATGTTGTGGTTGTAACAGATTTACAGAGCAGGGTGAGGACAGGTGTGCATTTTAAAATCTGTGATAGGAAGCATACGTTGGATCTTTTCCCCGGGGCATGCTGGTATGTTGGGATATGAGCAGGCTGACAAATTGGCTGGATCTGCATCTCTGGGTTTGATATTAGCGCACGATGAGGCAGGTGTGATCAGATCCCTTTGGGATCGCGTGTATAGTATGGAAGAGCAGATATATCATCATTGCCTGGAGTGAATGGTACGGCACGGAGTGCTCAGAAGATCTGGCCAACGCTCAATTCTCAGAGGAAAGGCCAGACGAACACATAATCAGATTGCAGCTGGCACATTAGTATTGGGACGCTTCACTAGCTGTTGAAGATGAGGATGGAGCACTTATGGGAATGCCCCGAGTGCTGTCACGAGTTTGTTTTAACTCTACTCAGCTTAACCCATCCTCCTGTTGCAAGATAAGCCAACAACCAACTCACTTTAAGCTGTCCATTCTTTTGCTATCTGCTACAGCTCACTCTTATGTCCTCCCTATATGATTCTTCTGTCTCTAGTTCTCTTTTCAATGTGTTTTTATGTATCCCTTTGTTTGGTCTGCCCAGTGGATTCACGAGAAAGGAACTTTCCATTTAATGTGTTACTACTAATGTATTATTATCAGTGTGTATTTTGTCCCTGACATAGGTTTCTCAAGACCGAAATGTGGGACACGTGTTGCATAATATAATAGTTTCTTATTTCTTCTTCTTCTCCTTTTTCTTCTTTTTCTCCTCCTACTCTTTCTCCATATTCTTTTTCTTCTTCTTCTTTTTCCTTCGTATCCTCCACCCCTTCCAGCTTCTTCTTATCTTTCTCTCATCGTCCTTCTTCTTATTCTCGTTTGCTTGGAATCTGCACTCATCTGCCATTTTGTTTCTTCCATGAACTGCACTGTCTTATGCATATCCTAGAGTCCTTCTAAAGAGTTTGAGGTGTAGAATTGTTTCCTCCGGCCATGGAAAGGCTGAGGTGTATTTGATCCAATGCTATAATATATAGCCTGTAGTTAGAGGTGCTTGCACGCATGTACACATTGTTGTACAATGTATCCTTAGCTTTGTGTACAAGTAACTATTAACTCTGTATATATGAATATTTATGAATTATTTGATTCACACTCAAAATAATTGAAATTCGGCAGCAGAGAGCATTCAAAATATGAATCAACAAAATCTGAAAAAAAGTGAACCATTATCACAGAGAATAAACATTAAAACAGCGTGGTGCTTTATTTCAAAATTGTAAATTATTCAAGTGACAAATAGGTAATAAGGATCTAGAGAATAAAATTACCTAATATCATAGAATTGAAGCCAACAGGAATAAGTAAAATTAATAAAGAAACATTTTTCGCGTCTTTAAGGGTTTTGGGTGATGCAGCTGTCATATTTATTATATACCAATCGGCACATGATGGGTGATATTGTCAATACCACACCTGCCATGTTTACTTCCTAGAACATTTACTATGGCTGCGTAGATCAGGAAATCCAAGTCAATTTTGTTAAATTTCAGGCATGAAGGGAATTCAAACATATGACCTCCTGGCTGGCAGGCAAGTGTTGTAGCCACTGTGCTACCTCAAAACTGTGCTCCTCAGAATTGTGCTACCTCAAAACTGCTCCTCAGAATTGTGCTACCTCAAAACTGCTCCTAAGAATTGTGCAACCTCAAAACTGTGCTCCTCAAAATTGTGCTACCTCAAAACTGTGCTCCTCAAAATTGTGCTACAACAAAATTGTGCTACCTCAGAACTGTGCTCCTCAAAATTGTGCTACCTCAGAACTGAGCTTCTCAAAACTGTGCTACCTCAGAACTGAGCTCCTCAAAACTGTTCTTCCTCAAAACTGCTACCTCAGAACTGAGCTCCTCAAAAATAGTACAACTACCCAAATAAATCTATTTATGTGACCCTTAAATAAATATTGAAGTTTATTTATAGTTTGTATTGTCATTGATATCATCGGATGTACATTTGTATGGTATAAGTTCACTTTATATGATAGATAGGGGAACTGGGTAGAGATACTAAAATCATAATACAAGAGGCAAGAGGAGCATTTATAGCACTAGCACTTAGAACCAAACTTAGAATGTTTAACTTCAATAGTAAATGTGTACCTATGTATGGGTCAGAAACATGGAGATCAACTAAATACATGCTTGCTTGCTTGCTTGTGTTCGCTGGCTGTGAACTCCAGCGTGAAGTCCTGTATGTCGGTTGAAGACATCCTGTTGTCCAACGTCGATGTGATGTCATACCGGACTGAGGTTTGCGTGAGTATCCATTGTCCCATGTCTGGCTTATTGGTGTGCAGACTGGTGGTTCCTCGCCGTGCAGGCAGATACTCTCCGACTTCGGAAGAATCAGCGATCCTACCACGTTAGCCAGGACCCCGAAGGGACCTGTTGCCCAGGGCGCACGACTAGGACGTGTTAGTAGGTCTTGGCCAGTATAGAACACGGCCCTGGTGCCTTGGAAACACCTCTGCGTCCAACTAAATACATTACTAATAAACTACAAACACACACTTATTGGTGTCTGTGCGGAATAGCGGGGATAATTTGAACTTCTATTTGCAGACGATCAGTGCCTGTTTTACAGCGATGAGGGCAGACTACAAAATCATATTACTAATCTGAGTTCAACCTGCAGCAGATACAATATGAGCATAAACACAGCCAAAACCGAAGTAATGCAAGTTAGCAGATCGCCGGGCCCACTAAGTATACAGATAAATAACACAACTCTGAAACAAGTTAAAGAATTCAAATACCTTGGAAGTATGATCACAGAAGATGGCAGATTGGACAGAGAAATTGAAATCAGATGTCAAAAGCTAGTGCACTTACATATCAACTATCATCCAAACATCCAAACATACCCATGTTCGCAAAACGACAGATAATAAACAGCATATTCACACCAACCCTATGCTACCAATCTCAAACCTGGACTTTATCCAAATTACACCTTCACAAAATCAACACCTGTGAAATGAGATGCTTGAGGAGAGCTGCCAACTTAACAATCCGAGACCGAGTAAGAAATGCTACTATCAGACAGACTGTGGGATCAACACCTTGTGCCACATTTATTGAACGACAGAAGATCAAGTGGTTTGGCCATGTCGTTAGAATGCAACACCAGCAACTACCATCACTGACCTTACATCAAAGATCATCTGCGACGAGACCACGAGGACGTCCTAGAAGAAAATGGATTGACGACATCAGAGACATTGTACAACCACACGGAATGACACTATCCAGTGCCGCCCACCGGGCGCTGGAACGCAAATTATTCCTCCCCACGACGCTTGACGGCAGAAGTGGAAGATGATGATGATGAATTTGGCATGGTAGAATCACCATTGTAGGGCTTCTGAAGAGAACTAAACGAATTCCAGTGAACCAAGGGGTGAGGAAACGACGCTGGCGCTGGTATAGAGCACACATTGAAAAAAAACCTGAGGGCAATATAACTAGACACTCTCTTGCCTTGAACCCACAACGCAAACGAAATAGTGGGAGACCTAAAAACACACGGAGAAGAGAATTACAGACAGAGATGGATAATATCGGGAGACATGGAGGCAGCTGCAGGACATTGTAACATAGGTTGGTTTGGCGTGGCTTGGTAGAGGGCATAATGCCTTTGCAAGACATAAAGGGCAGAAGACGACATTGATCTCACTGTTTTGAGAATCATGAGTCAGTTGTACATGTTTTGATCAATATATTTTACTCACACTATTCCGTGGGCTCTCTATGGTGACGTGGTTAAGCCCCCCCCCCCCCTGTCTCAAGCTCGAATGTAGTAGGTTCCAGGCTCTATCGTTTTGTTCATGAGTGCAAATTTCTATGATGCTCCTGGGGGTGATCGCCGGAGCTGCAGAGTCCTTGCTGTGTAAAATGCTTTCAGCAGGCCGCTCTGCGGAAAGAGACCGAATCATGTGGGATCAAACCCGGTGCAATGATCATCTTACCTTTAAACCCCTTTTAAACACTATTCCGACAAATAAGAGGACATCGGAGCCTTCCTTAATCACATTCATCGCAAACTTTTTGTGAATGTTTAGAATGATGTCTACCTGTTGATTTATATCACTTCATAATAACCATACTATTTCCGACAGCTCATTGAGATGTTGAAAAATCAAAGCCTATATGAGGAGGGAATGACTTGCGGCGTGGAAGAGTTTCAGTAAGAATAGCTTAAATATTTCGTTTGCATTGATCTATGAAACTTGTGAAATTAGAGATGTATTTTGACAGATGCCCATATGCAAGACTGTCAATTGTTATAGATCTGGTTAGTTTCGTTGGTGTAATGGTTAGCTTGTTATGCTGGCAATATCATGAGAGTGGTCAGACAGGGTTTCTGCGTCAGCTGTAAATATTGGCTATGAGAGGGAGAGACTGGCAACCAATGTCTCCATACACTCAGGCCTACAAAAGTGTGATGGCCATGGCATTTCACATACCCACAGCAAGTTCCCGCTACATGGAATTTTGTGTGTGTAGAATTAAGGTTGTCCTCGTGCAAGGTTGATTCACGCCACCCTCGCAGAGTGTACACTCAGCTGACAGCCATAGTCGGTGTAGCGTGACTAAGGCCATCAAGATAACCAAGGCTATGGCTTGTACTTTCTTAAAACTGGACAGAGAGCAGAGGGTAAAGTCAACTACCCTAAAAACTTGCCATCCATCCTCAGTAGCGCACAGAACTGGGAGTTGGCAGCAGACCTGATGGCCCTTGACAGATATCCTGGCATATTTCGGAAGTCTCAGACAAGACCAGACATTGGGATCAGCAACTTGTACAGTTGAAAGTGAAGCAGGCGTTCTTGTTTTTTTTTTTTAAATTTCAGCACTGGTATGCCATCATCATCATCATCATCATCATGTTGCTGGTTCTTCTGCAGAAAGTTGCTTTCATCACGGCTCGCCAAAACGACTCAATCCTATATCATTTCTCTTGCCTCATGCATGTTCATGCAACAAGTTCTGCAATGTCCTGTGTCCGTCTTTATGCTGGTCAGCTCATGTCTCTCCTTCCAGTAGCTATGCTCGTCCATCCCTGTTATTTCCTAACCACAGTGTCATTTACTATGGCCATGCTGTTTCCGTCCCTATCATTTTCTAACCACAGTGTCATTTACTAAGGCCATGCTGTTTCCGTTTCCCAGACATAATGCTGTTTATCAGACCGTTTTGTGTGTGTGTGTGTGTGTGCGCGCGCGCTCGCTTTGGACTCCACCATAGTCCATACATGTGCTACTATTTCTAGTGCACTAAACTGATATTTACGTGTGGATTTTCTTTCCTTTTTACTAGTTTCTCTCACCATCAGGCGAAACCACTACGACTTCTGAAGTGCGTGCAATTTACATTCTAAAGTCAAGGACGATAATTCATTATTTATGTCCAACTGACTGGTGTAGGGGCTGAACCCACTACCTCGGCATCAGCGCACTGGACGTTTAAGAGCAAGTGCTCTTATCCTGTCGACCATGATGACCTCCTCCAGTGGCTGTGAAATTATCTATGGGTCACATCCATTTGTTGCCACAGAAACCATGCATGTTCTCAGAAATGTCACTTCAGTTTGTTGCCACAGAAACCATGCATCTTCTCAGAAATGTCACTTCGATTTGTTGCCTCAGAAAAGATGCATGTTCTCAGAAATGTCACTTCATTTTGTTGCCACAGAAAAGATGCATGTTCTCAGAAATGTCACTTCAATTTGTTGCCACAGAAACCATGCATGTTCTCAGAAATGTCGCTTCAATTTGTTGCCACAGAAACCATGCATGTTCTCAGAAATGTCACTTCAATTTGTTGCCACAGAAAAGATGCATGTTCTCAGAAATGTCACTTCAATTTGTTGCCACAGAAACCATGCATGTTCTCAGAAATGTCACTTCAATTTGTTGCCACAGAAACCATGCATGTTCTCAGAAATGTCGGTTCAATTTGTTGCCACAGAAACCATGCATGTTCTCAGAAATGTCGCTTCAATTTGTTGCCACAGAAACCATGCATGTTCTCAGAAATGTCACTTCAATTTGTTGCCACAGAAAAGATGCATGTTCTCAGAAATGTCACTTCAATTTGTTGCCACAGAAACCATGCATGTTCTCAGAAATGTCACTTCCATTTGTTGCCACAGAAACCATGCATGTTCTCAGAAATGTCACTTCAGTTTGCTGGTCTTGTGTCAAAGGTTCCTACAGTGTAACCTCGGTGAAATATACATGGGACCCAAGCTAGGGGAAGCTGGAGAGATAAATACCTGGATGGCTTGGCCACATGGCATAGTTGACACAAGAACACAGATGTGATTCAAAACTATGGTGATCATATTAGATGTTGAGCCATACTCATCCACGCTTATCGGCATAGCACAGGATTATGATGATATGTACATGACTACTTATTGAAAAGTATATGCGAATAAAAGGTTAGTTGTATATTCTTTACAGGACATCGCAGTCAACCTCAACATTTTTTATTGTGTGTGATTTCTTAGCAAGTTTATGTTCAGTGGTTTGCCACTGCTTTCTGAATGACCGACACTCATACCTTTGTATGGGAAACCAACGCAAATGGGTCTGCTTCCAAATCGCCCGCAGCTGTGTTTCGAACGCATTATGCGGGATTACGAATTGCATTAAAACTCCTTCACCACAGAGCCGCATATATGTGAAGCATAACCCATTAAACATCTTTCATGGCTTTGATTTATGTGACCTTCTATTTCCACAGGAGCGGAAGTATATTTGTAATCTACCGGCTCCGGAGACGTCAAGGACAGTCAGACGACTGGAATAAAAAAGTTGCTGCCCTTATGCAGACAGCTGTGCACAGTGGTAAGATAGGTAATCTTACGACAGTCAAGTCAACAGTGTGTCAACTTCCTGGAGTTGTTCCTTCAGTCAAAGAACATAAATGTTCACAGTTAACAACATCAACGGCACAACAATCGACATCATTCTCATCACAAACAACACAGTCAACATCAATGACATCTCAACCATCAAACTTGGACACAGAAGTTACCCGGATTTTAACAACAGCTGCATCAGAGATAAGTAAATTAACGCCATCCTCTGCGTCAGTGGCAGAGGCAACAACTTTTCTAGTGGATTTATCAACTGTTGTAACAGAGTCAGCCTATTCAACAGCAGAGGTCAGTGAGTCCGCATCTTCAATCCATTTGATATCTGCCACAGAAATTCCCACACCAGGTTTGACCTCACTTGTTATTGAATCAGCATCTGTATTAGGTTCAGCATCAGTTGCCTCTGAATCTCCTTTTACACAAGAGTTACCTGCTTCACTAGAATCGTTGCCTGCGCAACAGTCAACATTATCTTTAGATGAGTCAGCATTGACAACATCATTAGAAATGATTGAGTCGACATCTGCCCTGGAATTATCACCTGAGTCATCTACTTTAGTGTTGACACCAGAAGTATTTGAGTCATCAGCTGTAGTATCACCACTTGAATCATCATTGACACCAGAGTCAGTATCGAAAATTGTTGAGTCATCAGCTGTAGAATCACCACTTGTATCATCATTTACACTGGAGTCAATACCAGTAGTATCTGAGTCATTATCTGCTGTAGAATTGTCACTTGAATCATCTTTCATACCGGAGACTACAGGGGTAGTATTTGAGTCTTCTGCTGTAGAATCGCCACTTGAATCATCATTTACACAGCAGTCAACACCTGTCTTACTTGAGTCATTGTCTATTCAAGAATCACTACCAATAACATTTGAGTCAGTATCTGGCCTGGAATCATCACTTCAGTTGTCAACTACACCAGACTCAACATTAGTAGCATTTGAGTCACCGGCTATAGAAACACCATTTGAATCATCATTTACACTAGAGTCAACACCTGTCTTACTTGAGTCATTGTCTATTCAAGAATCACTACAGATAACAATCGAGTCAGTATCTGGCCTGGAATCATCTGCAACAGAGTCAACACCTGTCTTACTTGAGTCATTGTCTATACTGGGATCACTATCGATACCATTTGAGTCAGTATCTGGCCTGGAATCATCTGCACCAGAGTCAACACCTTTCTTACTTGAGTCATTGTCTATTCAAGAATCACTACAGATAACAATCGAGTCAGTATCTGGCCTGGAATCATCTGCATCAGCGTCAACACCAGTCTTACTTGAGTCATTGTCTATAATGGAATCACTACCGATAGTATTTGAGTCAGTATCTGGCCTGGAATCATCTGCACCAGAGTCAACACCTGTCTTACTTGAGTCATTGTCTATTCAAGAATCACTACCGATAACATTTGAGTCAGTATCTGGCCTGGAATCATCTGCACCAAAGTCAACACCTGTCTTACTTGAGTCATTGTCTATTCAAGAATCACTACAGATAACAATCGAGTCAATATCTTACCTGGAATCATCTGCACCAGAGTCAACACCTGTCTTACTTGAGTCATTGTCTATTCAAGAATCACTACAGATAACAATCGAGTCAATATCTGGCCTGGAAACATCTGCACCAGAGTCAACGCCTGTCTTACTTGAGTCATTGTCTATTCAAGAATCACTACAGATAACAATCGAGTCAATATCTGGCCTGGAAACATCTGCACCAGAGTCAACACCTGTCTTACCTGAGCCATCAGTGGTAGAATCAGGACTTGTATTATCATCTACACCAGAATCAGCCTCAGTAGTACTTGAATCATTGTCTACACTAGAATCACCACCAGTGGATTTTGAGTCACAATCTGTTTTAGACTCGTCATTTACACTAGAGTTGATTCCAGACACACCTGTCATAGAATCAACACCTGGGGTGTTTGTGTCAGCTTCACAAGAACCATCAGCTGTCTCACTTGAATTATCACCCCTACTAGAATCAACATTACTAATGTCCGGGTCACTATTTTCCCTTGAATCATCACTACCAGGAGTATTTGAGTCAGTTATTCTTGATTCAACATTTGCACTGGGGTCAATATCAATAGCACTTGAGTCATCAACTCTTGATTCAATATTTGCACCGGGGTCAATATCAGTAGCACTTGAGTCATCAACTCTTGATTCAATATTTGCACCGGGGTCAATATCAGTAGCACTTGAGTCATCAACTCTAGATTCAGTATTTGCACCGGGGTCAATATCAGTAGCACTTGAGTCATCAACTCTTGATTCAATATTTGCACCGGGGTCAATATCAGTAGCACTTGAGTCATCAACTCTTGATTCAATATTTGCACCGGGGTCAATATCAGTAGCACTTGAGTCATCAACTCTTGATTCAATATTTGCACCGGAGTCAATATCAGTAGCACTAATCAACTCTTGATTCAATATTTGCACCGGAGTCAATATCAGTAGCACTTGAGTCATCAACTCTTGATTCAATATTTGCACCGGGGTCAATATCAGTAGCACTTGAGTCATCAACTCTTGATTCAGTATTTGCACTGGGGTCAATATCAGTAGTACTTGAGTCATCAACACTTGATTCAATATTTGCACCGGGGTCAATATCAGTAGCACTTGAGTCATCAACTCTTGATTCAGTATTTGCACTGGGGTCAATATCAGTAGCACTTGAGTCATCAACACTTGATTCAATATTTGCACTGGGGTCAATATCAGTAGCACCTGAGTCATCAACTCTTGATTCAATATTTGCACCGGGGTCAATACCAGTAGCACTTGAGTCATCAACTCTTGATTCAATATTTGCACTGGGGTCAATATCAGTAGCACTTGAGTCATCAACTCTTGATTCATCATTTACACCGGGGTCAATATCAGTAGCAATTGATTCGTCTCTCCTAGGTACCTCACTAGAATCACCATCTGTGCTACAGCCACCACTAGCATCATCCCAGTCACAATCCGTCCTAGACTCATTTACGCCAGCGTCAACAGAAGTCTTGCCTGATGGGCTGACTACACTAGAGCCATCATCTGAAGTAGTTAACTCATTATCTTTTCTAAGCTCATTAACCGAATCATCACTTTTACTGGAACCCTGCTTCCGGTTTACTCAAATCATTGTCTACATTAGAGTCAACATCAGCCGTGTCTGAGTCATTTGTCCTAGAATCAGCAACTGAGTTATCCTTTACATTAGAGTCAATAACTGAACCGTCATTTACATTACAGTCAGTAGCCGAACCATCATTGACATTACAGTCAATAGCTGAACCATCATTCACATTACAGTCAATAACTGAACCATCATTTAAAATGGAATCAGATACAACTTTAGTAGATTCAGCAGTAGTTTCAATCTTTTTACAAGCTACTTCTGAATCAACATTAATTTTAAACTCTTCACAAGCCACTCTTGAACCCACATTACCATCAGCCATACTTGAGTTATCTACACTTCAGTCAACTACAGTTGTACTTCCTTCGTTTGAGCCAACACTGCTCGTCCTCTCTACACAAGATCCATCGCAACTGCTTCAGGTTGGTTCATCTGCCCTGCAGGTGACACAATCTGAGGATGTTCTTCAAGATTCAACACTGACATTATCTTTCACTAGCAATGACATTAGATTCAACGCCGAGCTTCCTTGCAGCAACATCAGTGTCATTTGCAGATGAGTTATCTACACTAGACTCAATACTGCCCTCATCTAGTCTTGTCACAGTGGATTCCATATTCTTATCTGCTTCATTAGAGTCAGAACCAGCTACATTGGAATCATTATTTACACAATTCTCAGCATCGGAAACAACTGCATTACCAACATCAGTCTAATCTGATTCATTTCTAGTCACAACATCCACACTGGGGCCAGTGTCTTTGACAGCTGAAACAGCTGTGTTGACATCAACATCACTCCTATCTTTCATCATCTGCAATGTGATCAGACTCAATCTTTTTTTATGCGTTCGTCTTGATTTTATTCAGCATTTATCATCATTCTCATGTCTAAACTCTTTCAATTCCAGAAGAATTCACAGTAGATACCTTATGCAAATAATGCAATGGACATAAAAAGCAATGAGCAAGTCCTACAAGAAACAAATGAAAACCGTAAACTGATCAGGGAAATTAAACATAAACAGTCAAATTTTTGGGGGTATATTATGAGAAAAAATAAACTAGATAACAACCTTTCTTAGTCTCTAAGGTCATGCATGGTAGGTGTCAGTGTTACTACTCTGCTTCCCTTATAGGTCCCAGTAACTCTTGGGTGAACATATCCTGTACTACATGGTAAAATATCTAGCCAGCTTTTTTAGCATGTTCAGACCAAATGTGAAAGATATAATAATGCACTGTGCATTCTTGACACATAATGACAATAGCTGATCACACCTGCTGCATCTTTGGAATAGAAAGAGTTAAATGACCATTTTTTCTAGACTCTGCATGCCACATCAAAATCATCTGCAAAAGATTTAGCAGCATCAGTCATAGCAAAATCAACTTGAGCTATTGAGTTCTCACAAGCAAACCTTAAATCAACATTGTAAAAGATGACAGCACACAGATGTCAAATGCAACAAGAAAAAAGAGTGTTGAAGTGCCACATGGAACCTGTACTTTTGTATGGATGTGAAACGTGGACGAAGGGCAGACAAGCTGAAAAACATGTTAGAGCAGTGGAGATGTGGGTTCTGAGGAAAATACAATAATACCATGGACAGACAGAAAAACCAATGAGCAAGTCTTACCAGGGGAAGATGAGAACCGCAAACTGATTAGAGAAATTAGACGTAGACAGTCAAAGTTTTCGGGAAATGTTATGAGAAGAAATAAACTGGAGAACTTGGTGACAACTGGCAAGACTGAGGGGGGAAAAACAGGGCAAGGATATAGAAGTAAATTTCTGGATGGCTTGGCCACGTGGCATGATCGAGACAAGAACACAGAGCTGTTCCACGACTCTGGTGATCGTGTGAGGTGGCGAAACGTGACCCCCCACGCTTATCGGCATGGCACATGATGGGGATGATGATGAATCAACATTGACACTTCCATTAGTTTCATAAATCCGAATTGAATCATGTGCACTGCATTAAATTTTTCATCTCTTAAGATTGTAAAAAGACTTATGGACTCGCTGCACACGGTTACTCAATTGTATCTTTTCTGCAATCAACGATTGCTATGAGTGGTGCATAGCATTCATTTTAGTTCATAGGTGTCCACTTTCTAGTCACGTATCACTTAGACCAACATCTTCAACTTTAATGGTTGAGGTTTCTTTTCTGGATTCCACCTCCCTTAGGCAGATTGCTTTCCAAGGCTTGTAGGCTCTGCCTGCCTATATTTTCTGTCGGACTTTGTTGTCCTAACCTTGATTCTTACAAGAACTTCCACAAGGCAGTGGTGGTTTGATATTCGGTGTGTTCTTCGCGTAGAAGGATTTCCTTCCAGGGTTTATGAGCTTTATCAGCCTTCTACAGCTTAGTAACACTCATGTTAATACCAGAGCAAGTCTTACAGACTGCCTTCTCATTCATGCAGTAGCATATACTTTTGCGTAACCTCGCTCCCACAACAGACTTCCGGAAAGCTTCTCGATCATAAGCAAGATGTCCCGCGTATGATACACCCATATGCAGATCATACGCAACATCCTGTGCCCATCTTCTCTTTGGCCTTTCCTCTTCCTCTCTTCCCATGCATATAAAATAAAATGTTTTGCATATCCTTTACAGGACATCGCTGTCAACACCAGCATCTTTCAGCTGTATGTTGATTTCTTGGCAAGATTACGCTTCAGTAGTTTGCCATTGCTTTCTGAGCGGCCGGCTCACATACCCCGTAAGTTACCGATGCGATTCAAACCACTGCTGATTCTCACCGTCATCACGTTACCTACGAGATTACGGAGAGAAGTCGCTAACCTCTAAGCCACGAAGCCGGCTCCCATGCATATACCCCTCCATTATTCTTCTCTCCAAACTTTCATGGCGTTCTAGAAACATTGAAATCTGTCAAAATTGAATCACTTTCTTATTAATACCACTCGAACTTGTTACTATTAAATGAACACACTATTTACTTCACTCTGTTTACTTATAAGAAGAGTTGATACCTGTAGTGCCTGAATTAAGTAGATACATAATTATGGATATTTCAAAATGTTCTGACAATGATTGTTTCTATAGGAGTTTTTCTTTTCCATGATGCATTGTGAACCTTATGATAAATTAATGATATATTGTTGTAGATGTATTTATTATTATTTACCCATTATTATATAATGATACTGTATGATCTCTATTAAAATAGATCTATTGCTCTGAAACTGTGCCTTTATAAACATCAACTTGATGCACAAAAATAATTTCATGTATGTCAATAGCCAACTTATTCATGTCTAGTGTGTGTGTGCGTTTTTTTTTTTTTTTTCATTTAATGATATTCTCATGGTAGTTCATAAGAAGGCTTCCAAAGCTGTATGTGTATATAGCCAAGCAACCCACTTTTATAATAAACAAGAAACCTGTGGCCCACGTTTATAATAGCTAAATTTAAATGACCACTACAATCATTTATTTTTAACAGTTTAAATTATATGCTATTGGGGATCAATACATTTCTTTTTCATATGTTCACCACCAAAGACCTTGATGCACTCCATAAAAATAAAATGTACAAACATATTGTTATCAATAGAATACAATTATATGTTACAAATAGCAGACGAGAAGCAAAATATTCCCTACATATTTAACTGAGAATAGTATGTCAGTTTTTCTCAGTTTTATTTCTTTCAGTACAAGAATATTTCTAACTGATTCCACAGGACAATGACCAGAGTGAGAAACAAGGATAAGAATATGTATGACTTTCAAAGTGGCAACATACACTGCTTTTTTCGGCATATCCTTTACAAGACATCGCTGTCTCCATTAGCATCTTTCAGCCGATTGTTGATTTCTTGGCATGATTACGCTCAGTAGTTTGCCATTGATTTCTGAGCGACCGGTTCACATACCCCGTAAGTTACCAAACGCGGCGAGAACCACTACCGATTCTCGCGCAGGTTACGTTCCACACGTGGGATATATACGGGATTACGGAGAAAGACGTTAAAGCCTAGGCCAGGGAGACCGACCATACACTGTGCCGCATGTTAAAATATCTAGCCAGATTTAGTTGGTATGCTAAGACAAATGCAAAAGTTTTTTTTCTTTTTATTCTTCTTTGTTCACTTTTAAACGTCAGTATGAATTTATCCAAAGAAAGCAGCAGTCAACTGAAGCTTATTGACACCTCCATACAGTTTGTCCTCAAAAGGAGTGGGTGCGGAGCAAAATAGTTTAATGTTAATTGTTACAAATTAAAAGTTTAATCATTCAAATGTTTTTTGATTCGCTCAGTAATTGTTTTCCATTGTGTTTTCCATTGTGTTTTCCATTGTCTGACAATTATTCATGCAGAGAATTCAACATTTATTTTTTGATTAATGAAACTCTGGATGTGCTCAAAATTATATTCGTTTGGTTTGTAATCACATTTTGTGTTCACTTTATAAATAATCCTTGTGATAATTAGTCGTATCAAGTAACTAGAATCCTAACTCCTTGTGATAAATAGTTGTATCAAGTAACTAGAACCTAAATCCGTGTGATAAATAGTTGTATCAAGCTAAAAGAATCCTAAATCCTAGTGATAAAGTGTTGTATCAAGTAACTAGAATCCTAAATTTGTGATAAATATTTGTATCAAGTAACTAGAATCCTAAACCCTTGTGATAAATCGTTGTATTAAGTAACTAGAATCCTAAATCCTTGTGATAAATAGTTGTATCAAGTATCTCAAATCCTGAATCCTTGTGATCAGTAGTTGTATCACGTAACTAGAATCCTAAATCCTTGTGATCAATAGTTGTATCAAGTAACTAGAATCCTGAATCCTTGTGATCAGTAGCTGTATCAAGTAACTAGAATCCTCCTTTTCGTGCCGGCTATCTTTACTTCCCAGTGCCTTCCCTGGTACTCATGTAGGCTGGGTTTGACCCAGAAGCCCGTGTAAATTTAGGCTGGGTTGACCAGAAGCCCATGTCCATTTAGGCTGGGTTGACCCAGAAGCCGATGTCCATTTAGGCTGGGTTGACTAGGAAACCCATGTCCATTTAGGCTGGGTTGACCCGCAAGCCCGTGTCCATTTAGGCTGGGTTGACCCAGAAGCCGATGTCCATTTAGGCTGGGTTGACACAGAAGCCCATGTCCATTTAGGCTGGGTTGACCCGGAAGGCCATTTAAATTAAGCTGGGTTGACCCAGAAGCCCATGTCCATTTAGGCTGGGTTGACCCAGAAGCCCATGTCCATTTAGGCTGGGTTGACCCGGAAGCCCGTTTAAATTAGACTGGGTTGACCCAGAAGCCAATGTCCAATGGGCTGGGTTGACCCGGAATCCCATTTAAATTATGCTGGGTTGACCCAGAAGCCCATGTCCATTTAGGCTGGGTTGACTAGGAAACCCATGTCCATTTAGGCTGGGTTGACCCGGAAGCCCGTGTCCATTTTAAAAATCTGGCTGGGTGAAAATTCAAACCCTACCACAGCTCCCGAGCACGTTAACATTGTAAATTGCTTTAATTATTTGTTATTATGGATGACAGATTTTGACTCGCTCCCTAAAGATAAAGTAACACCTACATTGTTATCAGTAACATTCTTTTATAACAAGGGGTAACGTCTTTTTCTTTTCGGATTCTATAAAAAGTGATAATAGGATCTTGGCTATTATTTTGGCAAGGTATATGGCGTTCATAAAAATGTAATTGGTAACTTGGCTTTTAAAAAAGGTAATAGGTAACTTGGCATTTTATAAAAAGGTAATGAGTGACTTGAATATTATAAAAAAGTTAATGGGTAACCAGGAGCGGCTGGCCGAGTGGCTACAACGCCGGACTCTCCTTCGGGAGATCCGGGTTCGATCCCTCGGTAAGGTGTGGGATTTTTTTCTGTCGGGGGCAAAAAGAAAATCCTAACCTACACAGTTCGCGGCGACTGCACTAGCCAGGCGGCCTTAATTCCTCAGGCTCAAAGACCCCTCTACCATACACCGCAAGGTACTATATTGGCAGTAAATGACAGTTAATAGGTAACTTGGCTATTATAAAAAGTTAATGGGTAACTTAATCATCATCAAGTGCCCTGCCAGCTGGCGTAGGCGTTCATGGCTCTCCACAGATCTCGGTCTTTGGTGCTATGGATCAACTCTACTGATGATATTCCTCCATGCCACCATCTCAATCCATCCAGCAAATTCTCTTGGTCGACCTCTGCCTCTCTTCCCCATTAATATTTCCAGTTGTCACGGTGTCCTCAATGCCTCTCTTCTCATCGCATGTCCAAAGAAAGCTGTGTGTCTCTATATTGTTGTATATAATGTTCTAGTTTCATGAGCCTCTTTTAGGCAGTTGTTGTTAGTTACTCTGGCAGTCCAAGGAATTCGCAACATTCGTCTCAGGAACCACATCTCTGTTGCCTACAAGTTCTTCCTAATTTGTTATTTATATTCCAAGATTCACTACCATACAGCAAAACATGTTCTGTATAGCATTTCATCGCTTTCTCCCTTACATTCAATGACTGAGGTTTATTGCATAAGATACTCTTCATTTTCTGGAATGCGACCTGTTGTCTGTCCTATTCTGCTCTTAATCTCTGTTGTGCATCATTCATATGATGTTATAAACTGCCCCTAGGTATTTACAACTATCCCCTCAATTAAGAATTGTCCTCTCTATTTCCATTTCACATGTTAGTGAAAACTTTTTCTTTGATATCACCATTACTACTGTTTTCTTGATATTCAAGGAGAGCCCTTTCTTTGCACTCTCTCTTACTACAATGTCCAACAATTGTTGTAGATCTTTAGCATTATCCGCCACCAATATTGTGCCATCTGCATAGCGTATATTGTTTGTATTGTAACCTTCGATTAGTATTCTTGCTTTATCTTTGATTTATCTTATTATTACTCTGCTATAGAGAAGAAAAGATCCAGTGACACAACACACCCCTGTCGTACTCCAAGCTTTATTTGTTCATAGTTTCCCTCTTTATTTCCCATTTTAATTGCTGCTACTTGGTTGCAGTAAATATTCTTTATTATTCTGATATCTTTCCCATCAATGTTGATATCTTCCAACATTTTAATTAGTTCTTCATGGTTAACTTTATCAAATGCCTTAGTGTAATCTATGAAGTACAAATATATGTCTTTCTGTGTCTCTATTGATCTTTCTATTAGTGTTCGTAATATATATATTTCATTGTTTGTAACCTTTCCTTCCACAAATCTATACTACACTTCACTAATTTCCATTTTTATGTTCTTTCTTGTTTTTCTCATTATAATTCTGAGTAGAAACTTAGTGACACGGTTTATGAGGTTAATTGTACGAAATTCCTCGCATTCCATTGCACCTTGTAATTTTGATATAGCTATAAATACAGATTTCATCATAAATCTCGGTAAATGTCCACTGCTGGAAATATTCAACATTTTGGTTAATATATATACTCCAAATTATCATGGTACGACTAATTCTTCTATTGTGATTCCATTTTGCCTTTGATTTTGACCATAATAATTCTTTCTTAAATACACCAACACGGCTTTTTTTTTTTTTTTATCAAATAGTAATCTTACTCCTTTTTTTAATGTTTCCTCTCCAGAATAGATGTTTGTGTGTTTGTTGGTTATAATTTTACCGATCCCTTCCATCTCATCTCACTTATGCCTAAGATGTTCATTTTCATGATTTCTATTTCTCTTATAACATTGTTCAACTTTCCCAACTCATTTAATGTCCTAACATTCCATGTTCCCATTGTAAATTTATTTCCTATTTTGAATTTATTCGTTATGATTTTGCCATGAGTTTGCTGTTGTACAAGGGTTAAGTTAAGTTAGTTTCATATCCTTTACAGAACGTCGCAGGCAACCCTAGCATGTTTTGGTTGTTTGAGATTTCTTGACAAGTTTGATTGTGCTTAACTTGGCCATTATAAAAAGGTAATGAGTAACTTTCCGTATAAAAAAAAAATAGAAATTAGCTTAGTTCGCTTGTATAAAACGGAATGATTTGTTAATTAGCTTTTATAAAAAGAGATAGTTACTTGGTTGGTAGAAAAGGGGTTCCGGGTTACGAATGTTACAAATGGCAAACTGGTAAAATGATTTCCCATAATGCAACACACATATATGCCTTTTCTTAAGCCGGGCGATGGCGAAAAGTTACGAATGCAATTCGTAATTTCGCATACCGCATTCGAAATACAACTGCACATGATTTGGAAGCAGATCGCCTTGTGTTGGTTTATCTACATGGGTAATGGGTTACTTGGCTTTTACAAAAAGCTGTAATGGCTCACTTGCCTTGTATAAAAATGGGCAGCTGGTTACTTGGCTGTCAAACAAAGAGTTAATTGGCTACACGGCTATTATAAAGAGGAGCCACAACTTACAATTGGTGAGAGACACTGATTTATACCAAGTGTTGTTTGTTCTCTACATATCACATTGTGTTGTGCCTGTATAAAATAGTCATCACTACCATTCATCTGAATACATTTATAAACTTCTCAATATAAACTTCCCGTTATGGACTGTCCTTATTGCTGTAAAGGGTTGTAAATGTTACAATTTTTACTGACAAGATAATTGTGTCAAATATTATTATTGATGCATTTCAGTCCTTTATTAAGACTTAAGTTGTGCTTATTTTGTTTATTTTGATATGTTTTGGAATTCCATTTTTTTTTTAAATTAGAAATTATTCTTTTTAGTTTTGTTTATTTGTATGTGCATATCTGCCGAGTGCTAGTTATGTGTATGGATAATCAAAGTTATTTTACAACAGATTTGTATGATCATATTTGTTTGTATTCAGAATATTTCATTGTCATGTGTCTGTTTATTAATTCCTATACAGGCAATGACTTTTATTCACCATTTGCTGTTAAGGAAAGTTTATGTTGAGCCAAATGTGTCACTTGAACCGTATTGAATTTGCCTTTGTGAAGGACACTCTTCATAGAAAAGATATGTTTCTTGGCCTTCCTCTGGCTCTGTAGCTAGAAGATGTTCTGTTGTAGACATAAAACCACAGCTCACAAGATGCCCAAGGCACTTTATTTGTTGTCTCTCTACAGATTCAGTGTGATGAAAGGTACATTTGGTTTTTCTAATGTCATTATGCCGGTCTCTCTGGCCGAGAGGGTTACAACACTTTCTCCGTAATCCCGTTTATCACGCAGTCTCGTAGCGGGCGAGAGCTGGGAGCGGTTCGACCCCCGCTGGTGACTTGCGGGATAACTGAGCCGGCCGCTCAGAAAGCAAAGGCAAACTACTGAGCGTAATCTTGCCAAGAGATCAACAGACAGCTGAAAGATGCTGCTGTTGACAGCGATGTCCTGTAAAGGATATGCGAATTAAAAAGAAAAGAAAAATGTTATTATATCGTGTTATTCCAATTATTATGTATGCCATAAATGCTTACAATCACCCCATTCTCAAAGGTTGTTTTTTTTTTTATTACATGCCCTTTGCAGTACATTTAAATCAACCTCAGGTTGACTTTCTGGGTAATTGTACGTTCAGTAGTTTGCCATTGTTTTCTGAATGAGAAGTCCAACTTAATACCAGCGTAGGAGTAGAACTGCTTACCTCGCCATCAGCAAACCGGAAGGTTAAGAGTGAGCGCTCGTATAATTTAAACTACATTGACGTCTCAAATGTTGTTTATAAACTCTATTCCTCATGCCATTCCGTGACTTTCAAATGTGCTATTTTAATTATTCTCTTGCCTCTCTCTATTTTTCAGTAGTTTCATCCGCTTTGCAAGACTTCAATTTCATCTGTTGTCCCCTTTATACCCTGCTACTTTATAATTGCCCCCCTCCCCACTAGCACATGCGGAATATTACAATTTGACCTGAGCTCCCTGGTCGACGCAGCCTAAAATGAGAACCGAGAAATGCCTTAGGAAGTAAAGACGGCCGGCGTAAAACTAACCCCATCACTTAACGAATGCTAATGGTCTATAAAAATGTGTGTCAGTCTGCTATAAGACCCAGCACCGTCTGCCCAAGGGACTTTTAGGCGTGTAAAGGGATCCTTTACGTACTTACTGACTCATTGTCATTTACATTTTACTGCCAATATATTACCTTTCGGTGTATGGCAGGGGGTTTCTTTGAGCCTGAGGAATTAAGGCCACCTGGCTAGTGCAGTCGCCGCGAACTGTGCAAGATAATTTTCGCTTTTTACCCCCGTCAGAAAAAAAAAAAAAAAAAACAACTCCACACCATACTGAGGATTCGAACCCTGGTCTCCCGAAAAGGAATCCGACTTCTAGCCGCTCGGCCAGCTGCTCCTCAACTATTGCTCATTATCCGTCATTGTTTTGTGATCTTCATCTGTAAGATGACAGTTTTGTAGCTATGGATATTTTTGCTTGTCAGCTGACAACTATTTCAAGTTCTTATGCTCTGTTGGCTTTGAATAACACGTAAGAATTTTATTTTTAACTGCAGTCATGATAATTTACTGCTCAGCATTTTATTAATTGCACTTGTAGCTTCACTTATCCTATTTTCAATGTTATAATACGTCTTGCTGCCCTATCACTATATTCTGATATGGTAAATGTCATTGGAATCATACGTTGCTGTTCAGTGTGAATATTCCTATGCTTCCTTGGCTGGTGAATCATATGGAAGACTGGGTTTACATTTGTAAGTCTGATGCTTTGATGTTCAAGCCTTTTGTGTCATGAAAGAGACCTGCATCTATCGAAGTAAGGTTGGGTGGAGACATTCCTCCTGACCTGATACTAAAGTACCATCTGCATGGGGTCTGTGTTTGTTGTGTCCGAGATCAGTCCTTTTAAGAGTAAGCAATGAACAATTGGGAGGAAACTGAATCTGGCAGGTCCTCCTCAGGGCTGATCCTCATCACGACCATTTCAACGTAACATTGAAGATGCCAGTCAGCATGAACCCCCATAGGACCCAACTAAACACGAAGAGGATAAAAATAATATCAGTCCTGTTTAGGACTAACTCGAAAGAGAACAAAGAAAGGAAATAACACCAAAACTCACGAAAGAGAACAAAGAAAGGAAAGAA
Organism: Cepaea nemoralis; assembly: GCA_014155875.1. NCBI lineage: Eukaryota > Metazoa > Mollusca > Gastropoda > Stylommatophora > Helicidae > Cepaea > Cepaea nemoralis. The sequence continues at coordinate 223,021 of JACEFZ010019118.1, forward strand.
CACCAAAACTCACAAAAAAACGAACGTCAATTATAACTGATGCTGCAGAAGCAGGTTGAATGAGGCCGAATTTTTACTTTTTTCCCCTAAATGTTGGATTGGATTGAGTCTGATGCAGGTCCCTCTTTTACCTCTTGATGACAGAAACCAGCGAGGTGTGCAAGATCGACACTGGAACTTGACATATGTTGAAACGTATATTATTATATAACCAGGTCGTGGTTTAGCAAGCACGTACAGGATGGCAGAGATTAGACTGGTCGTGTTTCCTCCGTGGGTTTTTGACATTTCATTTTCAATAGACCTTAATCTAATGCAGCCGGTTTTGTAGGCGAAGTGGTAAAGGCGTTATCCCGCATGCCGCATTCAAAACACAGCTGCGTGCGATTTGGCAGCAGTCCGTCTTGTGGTGGTTTTCTTACAATGGTATGTGTGCCGGTCGTTCAGAAAGCACTGATCAACTACTGAGCGTAAAACTTATCGAGAAATCACAAACAACCACAAATCTTTGGGTTGACTGCGACGTCGTGTAAGTGAAATGCAAGTAACTTTTTCTTTTAACATAATGCCCACGGGGAAAGTTTCATTATAGAAACTACTATTTAACATTATTTTAGGGGTGTTGTAACTAATTAGCATGCACATAAATCTGGACATTTCAATCTGAATATGTTTATTAGCACAAACGTATTCATCCATACTAGCTTGTATTGTCTAGTTTGTAGATGGTTAACTGTTTTGATTATTGCGCAGAAAAAGGCAAGATTGTTACAAACGTGAACTGTTTAGTCATGAAATGGTTATCTAAAAATAAGTTATTATTCATTAGTGAAATGGTTATCTTAAAATATTATTGATTTCACGTCGGTTGTCACCTTATGAATATTTCCCCAGGACATGCTGGTGTGGTGGGAAATGAGTAGGGGGGGGGGGGGGCAGATTGGCTGGGTCTGCACCACTGGGCGCGGTATTGGTGTACACTAAAGACAAGATCGTGTGTACCGTGTAGAACAGACACATCATCATAGCCAAGATAGATTGGCGTGGCAGAGAATGACCCGAGGATCTGACAGATTGGTGTGGCAGAGAATGACCCGAGGATCTGACAGATTGGTGTGGCAGAGAATGACCCGAGGATCTGACAGATTGGTGTGGCAGAGAATGACCCGAGGATCTGAGAGATTGGTGTGGCAGAGAATGACCCGAGGATCTGACAGATTGGTGTGGCAGAGAATGACCCGAGGATCTGACAGATTGGTGTGGCAGAGAATGACCCGAGGATCTGACAGATTGGTGTGGCAGAGAATGACCCGAGGATCTGAGAGATTGGTGTGGCAGAGAATGACCCGAGGATCTGACAGATTGGTGTGGCAGAGAATGACCCGAGGATCTGACAGATTGGTGTGGCAGAGAATGACCCGAGGATCTGACAGATTGGTGTGGCAGAGAATGACCCGAGGATCTGAGAGATTGGTGTGGCAGAGAATGACCCGAGGATCTGACAGATTGGTGTGGCAGAGAATGACCCGAGGATCTGAGAGATTGGTGTGGCAGAGAATGACCCGAGGATCTGACAGATTGGTGTGGCAGAGAATGACCCTAGGATCTGAGAGATTGGTGTGGCAGAGAATGGCCCGAGGATCTGAGAGATTGGTGTGGCAGAGAATGACCCGAGGATCTGAGAGATTGGTGTGGCAGAGAATGACCCGAGGATCTGACAGATTGGTGTGGCAGAGAATGACCCGAGGATCTGAGAGATTGGTGTGGCAGAGAATGATCCGAGGATCTGACAGATTGGTGTGGCAGAGAATGACCCTGGGATCTGACAGATTGGTGTGGCAGAGAATGACCCGAGGATCTGACAGATTGGTGTGGCAGAGAATGACCCTGGGATCTGACAGATTGGTGTGGCAGAGAATGACCCGAGGATCTGACAGATTGGTGTGGCAGAGAATGACCCAGAGGATCTGAGAGATTGGTGTGGCAGAGAATGACCCGAGGATCTGACAGATTGGTGTGGCAGAGAATGACCCGAGGATCTGACAGATTGGTGTGGCAGAGAATGACCCGAGGATCTGAGAGATTGGTGTGGCAGAGAATGACCCGAGGATCTGACAGATTGGTGTGGCAGAGAATGACCCGAGGATCTGACAGATTGGTGTGGCAGAGAATGACCCGAGGATCTGACAGATTGGTGTGGCAGAGAATGACCCGAGGATCTGACAGATTGGTGTGGCAGAGAATGACCCGAGGATCTGAGAGATTGGTGTGGCAGAGAATGAAACGAGGATCTGAGAGATTGGTGTGGCAGAGAATGACCCGAGGATCTGACAGATTGGTGTGGCAGAGAATGACCCGAGGATCTGACAGATTGGTGTGGCAGAGAATTACCCGAGGATCTGAGAGATTGGTGTGGCAGAGAATGACCCGAGGATCTGACAGATTGTTGTGGCAGAGAATGACCCGAGGATCTGAGAGATTGGTGTGGCAGAGAATGACCCGAGGATCTGACAGATTGGTGTGGCAGAGAATGACCCTAGGATCGGAGAGATTGATGTGGCAGAGAATGACCCGAGGATCTGAGAGATTGGTGTGGCAGAGAATGACCCGAGGATCTGAGAGATTGGTGTGGCAGAGAATGACCCGAGGATCTGACAGATTGTTGTGGCAGAGAATGACCCGAGGATCTGACAGATTGTTGTGGCAGAGAATGACCCGAGGATCTGACAGATTGGTGTGACAGAGAATGACCCGAGGATCTGACAGATTGGTGTGGCAGAAAATGACCCGAGGATCGGAGAGATTGATGTGGCAGAGAATGACCCGAGGATCTGAGAGATTGGTGTGGCAGAGAATGACCCGAGGATCTGAGAGATTGGTGTGCCAGAGAATGACCCGAGGATCTGAGAGATTGGTGTGGCAGAGAATGACCCCAGGATCTGAGAGATTGGTGTGGCAGAGAATGACCCCAGAATCTGAGAGATTGGTGTGCTAGAGAATGACCCTAGGATCTGCTTGTACCATTAGTATTGGGACTCTTCGCTGGCTTATAAAGATGAGGATGTAGCACGTTTGGGAATGTGTGGAGTGCTGTGATGTCAGTTTTGACTCAACTCAACTCTTTAGTTGTCACTAAAAATGCCATATATTTATTACCAAATGTGTGTAATTTACTAAATATGTTTATCTGTTCTATGGGTCTGTCATATTATGTTCTTCTTTGTCAGTGTGTCTGTCATTGTTGTAAATAAAATTGTGCCACACATTAAACATTTGTATTATGTATAAAGTGTAGTTGATATTTTGTTTACTTTATAAATGCTTAGAAACTAGTGGCCTAGATTATTTTCAAGTTTTTAAGATTAATTTTATATTGAGAAAAAAAAAATCAAGCGTTATGTATATATCACAAGCATATGTTGGCCTTGAGATTAATGTGTGTTGTTGAGCATGAAATATGGACATGTGTTTATTGATATATATGAACAGTTACTGAATTAACTTTAGCAAAACTGAATGCATGCAAACCGCTAAGAAAGTACAGATTCCACATGCTATATATATATATATATATATATATATATATATATATATATATATATATATATATATATATATATATATATATATATATATATATATATACGCACACACGACGGGGGTTATTTGGTTTTGTTGATGAATATATTCAGAAAAAGTAAAGAACAAATGTATCATGTTTCTGTCACAATGTTCTTCATAATAATTGAGTGACATGGTCGTTGTCTAGGGTTCAATGTTCTTTGTATGTCACTACGGAGTGTAAGTTGAGATAGCCACCTGTCTCATCATACAACTCACCCCAGTAAGTCCACATCCACCAGTCATTAAACAAGATTGAGTTGGCGCACATAATCCTTTATTGCAGAAAGAACACGGACAAACGGAACACAACTCTATATCCAGAAACAATATAATACATAGAATATAAATATCCTCCTCACAACTTAACCAGCACACAATACTGCCTTCTCAAGGCCTTGTGAATCTCCAATTCACAAAACAGTTATCCAGCTACTATCCACAGCTGGACCTCACACATTACAACCCACACACTGGGTCTAGCCTCCACTAACTATCCAACCCCCTTTGGGTTCAGGCCTCCATTAACTATCCAACCCACTTTGGGTTCAGGCCTCCATTATCTATCCAACCCACTTTGGGTTCAGGCCTCCATTATCTATCCAACCCCCACTGGGTTTTAGGCCTGCATTCACAACTCGGAGCACAACACACCACAGGACGGAGCTCTCTTTCTCTCTGCTCCTATCCTTCTACTCCCGAACAGCTCGGATTCTAGGCATCCCCTGTCCACACGATCCGACCCGCAGCCGGTCTCAGCTCCCACTCTCCAAGACGATCCGACCCGCAGCCGGTCTCAGCTTCATCTCTCCAAGACGACCCGACCCGCAGCCGGTCTCAGCTTCAACTGCCTCAGACGACCCGACCCGCAGCCGGTCTCAACGTCAACTGCCTTTAGTCAATGGTTTTTACTCTCTTTTATGTCCCCTAAATTCACACGACACTAAACTGTCTCTCACCCCGTCCACCCTGGGGTTCTGCACCCACCCTCACCATTATTTCTCAGGGTTGGTTGTTTTTCTCGTAGCCCGGTCACTCACCTCACTGTCTCCAACTTTCGTCTATTCTTTCTCATGCCCGGTCACTTGTTTATGTACTAGCAAGGTCATTCTCCTTAATGTCAGTGAACCCAGGCATATGTCAGTTTCGATATATTCACCATTGTGTTCAATGCATGTCCTCCAGCGCCGATAAAGTGCTTGGGAAAATTTACCCTGGTCGAGTGTGTAACCATTCATGCATCACTTGCTGTACCTCTTCATCGAAAAGTCTGTCAAAGAAGTCAAGCCGTTTTGAAACTTCCTACTTTAACTGCTGAAAGTCTGCGTATATGGCTTGTGTCTCTTTTCATCTGGTTGTTGAAAGCGATGTCCTGTAATAGGATATGCGGAGGAAAAAAAACTATGCCGAGTTGCTTCTGTCAAACAGGCAAAGACAGGTGGCATTGGTAGTAGTGTAGAAGAAGGAAAGCACGCGTATTTTTGAGGAGAAGGAGGACTATATAAATCAACCATTTATCGATTTCCCACCTCAATTTGAAATCTATTTTTAGCATTTATCGATTTTCCTCCTCAAAGGGCGATAACTCCTGGTATGATTATTTTAAGTGGGCGGGGTCAAGTGACTCATCAGAGTGGGTGTGGTCAAGAGGTGGTCAAGTAGTGGTCTAGAGATGGTCAAGTAGGGGTCAAGTGACCCTTTAAATTGTAGAGGAAGATATGTGTAGTGATATGGTGATGATCAAGAGATGATCAAGTGGTGGTCAAGCAGTGGTCAAGTGGTGGTCAAGTGACGAAATTTTAGTGGAAAGTAGTTGTAATGATATGGTGATGATTAAAGGGCGGTAAATTAGTGGTCAAGCAGTGGTCAAGTGAGAGGTCTAGTGATGGTCAAGTGACCCTTTAAATTGTAGAGGAAGGTATGTGTAGTGATATGGTGATGATCAAGAGATGATCAAGAGGTGGTCAAGTGGTGGTCAAGCAGTGGTCAAGTGGTGGTCAAGTGACGAAATTGTAGAGGAAGGTATGTGTAGTTACATGGCGGTGGATAAAGTGTCAATTATGTGGTCAAGTAGTGGTCAGGTGGTGGTCAAGAGGCGGTCAAGTACCGGTCAAGTGGTCAAGTGACCCCTTTAATTGTAGAGGAGAGTAGGTATAGTGAAACGGTAGTGGTTAAAGTGCTCGATGACGTGGTCAAGGGGTGGTCAAGTGACCACTTAAAATATAGAGGAGAATATGTGTAATGAAATGGTAGTGACAGGGTGACGATAAAGAGGTGGTCAAGTAGTGGTCAAGTGATCGAGTGACCACTTACATTGTAGAAGAAAGTAGTGTAGTGAAACCAGGATGGGTAAAAGGAAGAGAAAGCAGTAGTAAGCTTATTAATATTAATATTATAATATTAATTGTAGCGACACCAATAGTAATTGTAGCAGTAGTAGTAGCAACAGCAGCAATAGTACTAGTAATCATCATCATCATCATCATAATCATCATCATCATAACGTGTCTTACCAACGGACGTATCACCCACACATTGCGATCTCCAACACCACTGAACAATTCCGGGGTTGACTCACACTACAGAAATCCCCAATTAACGGCATTACCATAATGTAATGGTGGTACTCATAGTACCAATAGCACTAGTAGTAATAGTCACCAACATCAGCAAGAGACTTATCGCCTGACATTGGTCAGTATGACACTCCATAAACTATGATCTCCAACACCATGGATACAAATAGTAATAATATTGGTAGTAGTAGTAGTAGTAGTAGTAGTAGTAGTAGTAGTAGTAGTAGTAGTAGTAGTAGTAGTAGTAGTAGTAGTAGTAGTAGTAGTAGTAGTAGTAGTAGTGGCAGAGCCACAATTGTTATCCTTTATATTTTTGTTTATATGGCGTCATGAGTAATATCGCTTGTGTGAGCATATATTTTCATAAATCTCAGACTACGGGGGATAACTAATTCTATCTTTTCCTGGTTAAGCTGCCGCTACTTTTTCCAGAGGGGTTCAATAATTCAAGTCTGCGGTAGCTTCCATTCAACGGAAGTTCATTTTCTCAACTTTAGCGCATGGGTAAGAATAGCTGTCCACAGGCAGTGTTAGTAATTGACCACTCAGGTTGAAATTCTGGCCAATAGACTTCTATATTTTCACTAAAACTAGGCCTTAGCAAAAAAAAAATGAACTGTCGAAGACATGACCTTACACACAAAAAATTATGATGAGGGTGTGAACTTACACAAATCTTATGCTGAAGAAATGAATTTACAAAATATGAACTGCCAAAGACATGAACTTACCTACACACACAAATATTTTTTGATGACAATATGGGGGACACTTCTGTATGACTTGCGGGATACATTTGTATTTTATGAGGACTATTTATCTATGTAGGTGAGGAGGCCGTGAAATCACAAGTGGACACCTTTGTGCGCGCAGTTGGGACAGTTTGTAAGAGTAAGTGGTAATTTGGGCGAGGGTGTCGACAAATTGTAATAACAAGTGGAAATTTTGTGAGCCCATGTGGGGAAGTTGTTAGAGCCAGTGGGTAAGTTGATAGGGCGAGTCGATAATATGAGAGAGTCGGTGGACACGTTGTTGGGGAAAAGGGACATTTGTTATGGTAAGTGTGTGAGTTGATAGGATAGGTCGACCGATTGTAATAGCAAGTGGACAAATTGTTTGAGCCAGCGAGCAAGTTTGTAAGAACAAGTGGCCAAGTTGTGTTATCAAATGTTGGTACGTTTTTATAGGTTTGGCCACGCTATTTCTTTACTTGACCAATATTTTTCCTAGTTGGGTAACAAGTTGTTCCTACTTTTCATGAGTTTGGTTGAGAAATTTCTGTATTTGGCCGACATTGTTCGCGTTTGGTTGACATATTTTCCTACTTTTTATAAGTTTGGATGAGATATTTCGTTACGTGTACCATATTTTCCCTTTTGGTTAACACATTTTCCTACGTTTCATAAGTTTCGTTGCCATATTTATAAATTGGGTTGAGTTATTTCTGTATTTGGTCGACGTTTTCCCCTCCTTTTTTTATAAATGTGGTTAAGATGTTTCTGTATTTGGTCTAACTTTACCCCATTTGGTTGACAAATTTTCCAACTTTTTATAAGTCTGGACGAGATATTTATCTCTTTGGGTGATATTTTTTCACATTTGGCTTTCAAATTTTCCTACTTGGGCAATATTTTTCATATTTGGGTAACAAATTTTCGTAGTTTTCATAAGTGTGGACAAGTTATTTCTGTACTTGGTGGACATTTTTCACATTTGGGTAACAGAGTTTCCTACTTGACCAAGGTTTTTTCTCTTTGGCTAACAAAGTTTCTTAGTTTTCATAAGTTTGGTTGAGATGTTACTATATTTGGTCTAACTTTTTCTCATTTGGTTGCGAATTTTCCTTCTTTTTATAAGTTTGGATGAGATATTTCTCTCTTTGGCTGATATTTTTTCACATTTGGCTATCTGGCTAACAACTTTTCATAGTTTTCATACATGTTACCGAACTATTTCTGCATTTGTCCGACATTTTTCACATTTGGCTAACATATTTTCCTACTTGAACAAGGTTTTTTTCCCCTTTGGCTAACAAAGTTTCCTAGTTTTCATAAGTTTGAGCGATGTATTTCGTTACTTGGTCATTATTTTTCCTCTTTGAGTAACACATTTCCCTAGTTGGTCAATATATTTCCCGTTTAGTTATCAATTTTCCTGTTTTTTATATGTTTGGTTGAGATATTTCTGTATTTGGCCAAACTTTTTCCCCTTTGGCAAATAGTTCTCCTACTTTTTATAAGTCTGGCCGAGATATTCCTCTCTTTGGGCTGATATTTTTTTACATTTGGCTATCAAATTTTCTTACTTGGGCAATATTTTTCCTATCTGGCTAACAACTTTTCCTAGTTTGCATACGTGCAGACGAGGTATTTCTGTATTTGGCCGACATTTTTTACATTTGGCTAACAGATTTCCCTACTTGAACAAGGCTTTTTTTCCCTTTGGCTAACAAAGTTTCCTAGTTTTCATACGTTTGAGCGATTGTATTTCGTTACTTGGTCATTATTTTTTCCTCTTTGAGTAACACATTTCCCTAGTTGGTCAATATATTTCCCATTTAGTTATCAATTTTCCTATTTTTTATATGTTTGGTTGAGATATTTCTGTATTTGGCCTAACTTTTTCCCATTTGGCAAATAGTTCTCCTACTTTTTATAAGCCTGGCCGAGATATTCCTCTCTTTGGGTGATATTTTTTTTTTAACATTTGGCTATCAAATTTTCCTACTTGGGCAATATTTTTACTATTTGGCTAACAAATTTTTTTCCTAATTTTAATAAGTGCGGACGAGGTATTTCTGTATTTGGCCGACATTTTTTACATTTGGCTAACAGATTTTCCTACTTGACCTAGGTTTTATTCTCGTTGGCTAACAAAGTTTCCTAGTTTTCATAAGTTTGGTTGAGATGTTACTATATTTGGTCTAACTTTTTCTCATTTGGTTGAGAATTTTCCTTCTTTTTATAAGTTTGGATGAGATATTTCCTCTTTTGGCTGATATTTTTTCACCTTTGGCTATCACATTTTCTTACTTGGTTAATACTTTTCCTATCTGGCTAACAACCTTTCCTTGTTTGCATACGTGTGGCCGAACTATTTCTGCATTTGGCCGCCATTTTTCACATTTGGCTAACAGATTTTCCTACTTGACCAAGGTTTCTTCCCTTTGGATAACAAAGTTTCCTAGTTTTCATAAGTTTGAGCGATGTATTTCGTTACTTGGTCATTATTTTTCCTCTTTGAGTAACACATTTCCCTAGTTGGTCAATATATTTCCCGTTTGGTTATCAATTTTCCTATGTTTTATGTTTGGTTGAGATATTTCTGTATTTGGCCTAACTTTTTCCCATTTGGCAAATAGTTCTCCTAATTTTTATAATTCTGGCCGAGATATTCCTCTCTTTGGGTGATATTTTTCACAATTGGCTATCAAATTTTCCTACTTGGACAATATTTTTACTATTTGGCTAACAAATTTTCCTAATTTTAATAAGTGTGGACGAGGTATTTCTGTATTTGGCTGACATTTTTTCACATTTGGCTAACAGATTATCCTACTTGACCATGGTTTTTTCGCTTTGGCTAACAAAGTTTCCTACTTTTCATAAGTTTGGTTGAGATGTTACTATACTTGGTCTAACTTTTTCTCATTTGGTTGCGAATTTTCCTTCTTTTTATAAGTTGGAACGAGATATTCCTCTCTTTGGATTATATTTTTTCACATTTGGCTCTCAAATTTCCCTACTAGGGCAATATTTTATCCTGTTCGACTAACAAATTTTCCTAGTTTGCATACGTGTGGACGAACTATTTCTGTATTTGGCCGACATTTTTTACATTTGGCTAACAGATTTCCCTACTTGAACAAGCTTTTTTTCCCTTTGGCTAACAAAGTTTCCTAGTTTTCATACGTTTGAGCGTTGTATTTCGTTACTTGGTCATTATTTTTTCCTCTTTGAGTAACACATTTCCCTAGTTGGTCAATATATTTCCCATTTAGTTATCAATTTTCCTATTTTTTATATGTTTGGTTGAGATATTTCTGTATTTGGCCTAACTTTTTCCCATTTGGCAAATAGTTCTCCTACTTTTTATAAGCCTGGCCGAGATATTCCTCTCTTTGGGTGATATTTATTTTTTTAACATTTGGCTATCAAATTTTCCTACATGGGCAATATTTTTACTATTTGGCTAACAATTTTTTTTCATAATTTTAATAAGTGCGGACGAGGTATTTCTGTATTTGGCCGACATTTTTTACATTTGGCTAACAGATTTTCCTACTTGACCTAGGTGTTTATTCTCGTTGGCTAACAAAGTTTCCTAGTTTTCATAAGTTTGGTTGAGATGTTACCATATTTGGTATAACTTTTTCTCATTTGGTTGAGAATTTTCCTTCTTTTTATAAGTTTGGATGAGATATTTCTCTTTTTGGCTGATATTTTTTCACCTTTGGCTATCACATTTTCTTACTTGGTTAATACTTTTCCTATCTGGCTAACAACCTTTCCTTGTTTGCATACGTGTGGCCGAACTATTTCTGCATTTGGCCGCCATTTTTCACATTTGGCTAACAGATTTTCCTACTTGACCAAGGTTTCTTCCCTTTGGATAACAAAGTTTCCTAGTTTTCATAAGTTTGAGCGATGTATTTCGTTACTTGGTCATTATTTTTCCTCTTTGAGTAACACATTTCCCTAGTTGGTCAATATATTTCCCGTTTGGTTATCAATTTTCCTATGTTTTATGTTTGGTTGAGATATTTCTGTATTTGGCCTAACTTTTTCCCATTTGGCAAATAGTTCTCCTAATTTTTATAATTCTAGCCGAGATATTCCTCTCTTTGGGTGATATTTTTCACAATTGGCTATCAAATTTTCCTACTTTCACATTTTGGTTAACAAAGTTTAGCTTTTCTTTAGGTACCTTGTTTAGTGTTTGTGTCAGATTCTAGTGTTCGTGTCAGCGATTTTTCATTGGTTGTTTCAGTTTTCATTGTGTGTGTGTGTGTGTGTGTGTGTGTGTGTTATTTTTTCGTGTCATTTTTATTATTTTTTTAGTCGCTGTTGTATCTGTCTTTGTATGTGTTATATTTTGACGCTTATGTCATTTTTTTCTCCCTTGTTTTTGTCTGTTTTCCTTGTTTGGGTCGGTGCCTTATCATCCTATATGTTTATTTGAGTGAGCATATTGTGAAGTTAGTGAGCGCCTATTTGTCGATCGTGATGGAATGGACAACCGATGACCTCATAAGTTTTGTACGTTACACTATACTCGACACCATTTGCCTTGTAGTTACCTTTTAAGTGTCGTATCGTTGTTTGCTCGTAATGGGCATGCGCCCCGAATGCTGGCGCTTTGAGAAATGATCGATATCTCACAATCAGCCTTTTTCGCGGCACTGGAGACACTATCAATAAGATGATAGAGTGGTGGGTTATGGCGTCATCACCTCTTAGAACTACAAAATACAGATATTTCAGTAACACCTTACATGGCATACAACACAAACTAGCTTTATACTACATACGATATACAAATACTTAGTGAAACAACAAGGACCCTCGCTATTCTACTACTCCTACTATTACCACCACCATCACCACCACCACCGCCGCTACTACTACTACTACTACTACTACTACTACTACTACTACTACTACTACTACTACTACTTCCAATATTATTACTATTTGTATCCATGGTGTTGGAGATCATAGTTTATGGAGTGTCATACTGACCAATGTCAGGCGGTAAGTCTCTTGCTGATGTTGGTGACTATTACTACTAGTGCTATTGGTACTATGAGTACCACCATTACATGAAAGTAATGCCGTTAATTGGGGATTTCTGTTGTGTGAGTCAACCCCGGAATTGTTCAGTGGTGTTGGAGATCGCAATGTGTGGGTGATACGTCCGTTGGTAAGACACGTTATGATGATTATGATGATGATGATGATGATGATGATGATTACTAGTACTATTGCTGCTGTTGCTACTATTACTGCTACAATTACTATTGGTGTCGCTACAATTAATATTATAATATTAATATTAATAAGCTTACTACTGCTTTCTCTTCCCTTTACCCATCCTGGTTTCACTACACTACTTTCCTCTACAATGTAAGTGGTCACTCGATCACTTGACCACTACTTGACCACCTCTTTATCGTCACCGTGTCACTACCATTTCATTACACATATTCTCTATATTTTAAGTGGTCACTTGACCACCCCTTGACTACTTGACCACGTCATCGAGCACTTTAACCACTACCGTTTCACTATACCTACTCTCCTCTACAATTAAAGGGGTCACTTGACCGGTACTTGACCGCCTCTTGACCACCACCTGACCACATCATTGACACTTTATCCACCGCCATGTAACTACACATACCTTCCTCTACAATTTAAGTGGTCACTCGACCACTACTTGACCACCTCACGATCATCACCAACTTACTACACTCACTTTCCCTGACAAATTAAGGGGTCACTTGACCACTACTTGACCACTGCTTGACCACCTCTTGACCACTAATTTACCACCCTTTAATCATCACCATATCATTACAACTACTTTCCACTAATATTGTCCTCACTTGACCACTGCTTGACCTCTAATTTACCACCCTTTAATCGTCACCATATCATTACAACTACTTTCCACTAAAATTTTCCTCACTTGACCACTGCTTGACCACTAATTTACCACGCTTTAATCATCACCATATCATTACAACTACTTTCCACTAAAATTTCGTCACTTGGCCACTTGTGGCTCTGCCTCATTTGTTATCCTTTATATTTTTTGTTTATATGGCGTCATGAGTAATATCGCTTGTGTGAGCATATATTTTCATACATCTCAGACTAAGGGGGATAACTAATTCTATCTTTTCCTGGTTAAGCTGTCGCTACTTTTTCCAGAGGGGTTCAATAATTCAAGTCTGCGGTAGCTTCCATTCAACGGAAGTTCATTTTCTCAACTTTAGCGCATGGGTAAGAATAGCTGTCCACAGGCAGTGTTAGTAATTGACCACTCAGGTTGAAATTCTAGCCAATAGACTTCTGTATTTTCACTAAAACTAGGCCTTAGCAAAACAAAATGAACTGTCGAAGACATGAACTTACACAACAAAATTTATGATGAGGGTGTGAACTTACACAAATCTTATGCTGAAGAAATGAATTTACAAAATATGAACTGCCAAAGACATGAACTTACCTACACACACACAAATATTTTTTGATGACAATATGGGGGACACTTCTGTATGACGTGCGGGATACATTTGTATTTTATGAGGGCTATTTATCTATGTGGTGAGGAGGCCGTGAAATCACAAGTGGACACCTTTGTGCGCGCAGTTGGGACAGTTTGTAAGAGTAAGTGGTAATTTGGGCGAGGGTGTCGACAAATTGTAATAACAAGTGGAAATTTTGTGAGCCCATGTGGAGAAGTTGTTAGAGCCAGTGGGTAAGTTGATAGGGCGAGTCGATAATATGAGAGAGTCGGTGGACACGTTGTTGGGGAAAAGGGACATTTGTTATGGTAAGTGTGTGAGTTGATAGGATAGGTCGACCGCTTGTAATAGCAAGTGGACAAATTGTTTGAGCCAGCGAGCAAGTTTGTAAGAACAAGTGGCCAAGTTGTGTTATCAAATGTTGGTACGTTTTTATAGGTTTGGCCACGCTATTTCTTTACTTGACCAATATTTTTCCTAGTTGGGTAACAAGTTGTTCCTACTTTTCATGAGCTTGGTTGAGAAATTTCTGTATTTGGCCGACATTGTTCGCGTTTGGTTGACATATTTTCCTACTTTTTATAAGTTTGGATGAGATATTTTGTTACGTGTACCATATTTTCCCTTTTGGTTAACACATTTTCCTACGTTTCATAAGTTTCGTTGCCATATTTATAAATTGGGTTGAGTTATTTCTGTATTTGGTCGACGTTTTCCCCTCCTTTTTTATAAATGTGGTTAAGATGTTTCTGTATTTGGTCTAACTTTACCCCATTTGGTTGACAAATTTTCCAACTTTTTATAAGTCTGGACGAGATATTTATCTCTTTGGGTGATATTTTTTCACATTTGGCTTTCAAATTTTCCTACTTGGGCAATATTTTTCATATTTGGGTAACAAATTTTCGTAGTTTTCATAAGTGTGGACAAGTTATTTCTGTACTTGGTGGACATTTTTCACATGTGGGTAACAGAGTTTCCTACTTGACCAAGGTTTTTTCTCTTTGGCTAACAAAGTTTCTTAGTTTTCATAAGTTTGGTTGAGATGTTACTATATTTGGTCTAACTTTTTCTCATTTGGTTGCGAATTTTCCTTCTTTTTATAAGTTTGGATGAGATATTTCTCTCTTTGGCTGATATTTTTTCACATTTGGCTATCTGGCTAACAACTTTTCATAGTTTTCATACATGTGACCGAACTATTTCTGCATTTGTCCGACATTTTTCACATTTGGCTAACATATTTTCCTACTTGAACAAGGTTTTTTTCCCCTTTGGCTAACAAAGTTTCCTAGTTTTCATAAGTTTGAGCGATGTATTTCGTTACTTGGTCATTATTTTTCGTCTTTGAGTAACACATTTCCCTAGTTGGTCAATATATTTCCCGTTTAGTTATCAATTTTCCTGCTTTTTATATGTTTGGTTGAGATATTTCTGTATTTGGCCTAACTTTTTCCCATTTGGCAAATAGTTCTCCTACTTTTTATAAGCCTGGCCGAGATATTCCTCTCTTTGGGTGATATTTTTTTTTAACATTTGACTATCAAATGTTCCTACTTGGGCAATATTTTTACTATTTGGCTAACAATTTTTTTTCATAATTTTAATAAGTGCGGTCGAGGTATTTCTGTATTTGGCCGACATTTTTTACATTTGGCTAACAGATTTTCCTACTTGACCTAGGTTTTTATTCTCGTTGGCTAACAAAGTTTCCTAGTTTTCATAAGTTTGGTTGAGATGTTACTATATTTGGTATAACTTTTTCTCATTTGGTTGAGAATTTTCCTTCTTTTTATAAGTTTGGATGAGATATTTCTCTCTTTGGCTGATATTTTTTCACCTTTGGCTATCACATTTTCTTACTTGGTTAATACTTTTCCTATCTGGCTAACAACCTTTCCTTGTTTGCATACGTGTGGCCGAACTATTTCTGCATTTGGCCGCCATTTTTCACATTTGGCTAACAGATTTTCCTACTTGACCAAGGTTTCTTCCCTTTGGATAACAAAGTTTCCTAGTTTTCATAAGTTTGAGCGATGTATTTCGTTACTTGGTCATTATTTTTCCTCTTTGAGTAACACATTTCCCTAGTTGGTCAATATATTTCCCGTTTGGTTATCAATTTTCCTATTTTTTATATGTTTGGTTGAGATATTTCTGTATTTGGCCTAACTTTTTCCCATTTGGCAAATAGTTCTCCTACTTTTTATAATTCTGGCCGAGATATTCCTCTCTTTGGGTGATATTTTTCACAATTGGCTATCAAATTTTCCTACTTGGACAATATTTTTACTATTTGGCTAACAAATTTTCCTAATTTTAATAAGTGTGGACGAGGTATTTCTGTATTTGGCTGACATTTTTTCACATTTGGCTAACAGATTATCCTACTTGACCATGGATTTTTCGCTTTGGCTAACAAAGTTTCCTACTTTTCATAAGTTTGGTTGAGATGTTACTATACTTGGTCTAACTTTTTCTCATTTGGTTGCGAATTTTCCTTCTTTTTATAAGTTGGAACGAGATATTCCTCTCTTTGGATTATATTTTTTCACATTTGGCTCTCAAATTTCCCTACTAGGGCAATATTTTATCCTGTTCGACTAACAAATTTCCTAGTTTGCATACGTGTGGACGAACTATTTCTGTATTTGGCCGACATTTTTCATATTTGGGTAACATATTTTCCTACTTGACCTAGGTTTTTCCCCTCCTTTGGTTAACAAAGTTTCCCTACTTTTCATTAGTTTGATTGAGATATTACTATATTTGGCCTAACTTTTTCTCATTTGGTTGAGAATTTTCCTTCTTTTTATAAGTTTGGATGAGATATTTCTCTCTTTGACTGATATTTTTTCACCTTTGGCTATCACATTTTCTTACTTGGTCAATACTTTTCTTATCTGGCTAACAACCTTTCTTTGTTTGCATACGTGTGGCCGAACTATTTCTGCATTTGGCCGACATTTTTCACATTTGGCTAACAAATTTTCCTACTTGACCAAGGTTTCTTCCATTTGGCTAACAAAGTTTCCTTGTTTTCATAAGTTTGAGCGATGTATTTCGTTACTTGGTCATTATTTTTCCTCTTTGAGTAACACATTTCCCTAGTTGGTCAATATATTTCCCGTTTGGTTATCAATTTTCCTATTTTTTATATGTTTGGTTGAGATATTTCTGTATTTGGCCTAACTTTTTCCCATTTGGCAAATAGTTCTCCTACTTTTTATAATTCTAGCCGAGATATTCCACTCTTTGGGTGATATTTTTCACAATTGGCTATCAAATTTTCCTACTTTCACATTTTCGTTAACAAAGTTTAGCTTTTCTTTAGGTACCTTGTTTAGTGTTTGTGTCAGCTTCTAGTGTTCGTGTCAGCGATTTTTCATTGGTTGTTTCAGTTTTCATTGTGTGTGCGTGTGTGTGTGTGTGTGTGTTATTTTTTCGTGTCATTTTTATTATTTTTTAGTCGCTGTTGTATCTGTCTTTGTATGTGTTATATTTTGACGCTTATGTCATTTTTTTATCCCTTGTTTTTGTCTGTTTTCCTTGTTTGGGTCGGTGCCTTATCATCCTATATGTTTATTTGAGTGAGCATAATGTGAAGTTAGTGAGCGCCTATTTGTCGACCGTGATGGAATGGACAATCGATGACCTCATAAGTTTTGTACGTTACACTATACTCGACACCATTTGCCTTGTAGTTACCTTTTAAGTGTCGTATCGTTGTTTGCTCGTAATGGGCATGCGCCCCGGATGCTGTCGCTTTGAGAAATGATCGATATCTCACAATCAGCCTTTTTCGCGGCACTGGAGACACTATCAATAAGATGATAGAGTGGTGGGTTATGGCGTCATCACCTCTTAGAACTACAAGATACAGATATTTCAGTAACACCTTACATGGCATACAACACAAACTAGCTTTATACTACATACGATATACAAATACTTAGTGAAACAACAAGCACCCTCGCTATTCTACTACTCCTACTATTACCACCACCACCACAATCACCACCACCACCGCCGCTACTACTACTGCTACTACTACTACTACTACTACTACTACTACTACTACTACTACTACTACTACTACTACTACCAATATTATTACTATTTGTATCCATGGTGTTGGAGATCATAGTTTATGGAGTGTCATACTGACCAATGTCAGGCGATAAGTCTCTTGCTGATGTTGGTGACTATTACTACTAGTGCTATTGGTACTATGAGTACCACCATTACATGAAGGTAATGCCGTTAATTGGGGATTTCTGTAGTGTGAGTCAACCCCGGAATTGTTCAGTGGTGTTGGAGATCGCAATGTGTGGGTGATACGTCCGTTAGTAAGACACGTTATGATGATGATGATTATGATAATGATGATGATGATGATGATTACTAGTACTATTGCTGCTGTTGCTACTACTACTGCTACAATTACTATTGGTGTCGCTACAATTAATATTATAATATTAATATTAATAAGCTTACTACTGCTTTCTCTTCCCTTTACCCATCCTGGTTTCACTACACTACTTTCCTCTACAATGTAAGTGGTCACTCGATCACTTGACCACTACTTGACCACCTCTTTATCGTCACCCTGTCACTACCATTTCATTACACATATTCTCCTCTATATTTTAAGTGATCACTTGACCACCCCTTGACCACTTGACCACGTCATCGAGCACTTTAATCACTACCGTTTCACTATACCTACTCTCCTCTACAATTAAAGGGGTCACTTGACCACTTGACCGGTACTTGACCGCCTCTTGACCACCACCTGACCACTACTTGACCACATCATTGACACTTTATCCACCGCCATGTAACTACACATACCTTCCTCTACAATTTAAGTGGTCACTTGACCACTTGACCACCCCTTGACCACTACTTGACCACCTCACGATCATCACCAACTTACTACACTCACTTTCCCTGACAAATTAAGGGGTCACTTGACCACTGCTTGACCACCTCTTGACCACTAATTTACCACCCTTTAATCATCACCATATCATTACAACTACTTTCCACTAATATTGTCACCACTTGACCACTGCTTGACCACTAATTTACCACCCTTTAATCATCACCATATCATTACAACTACTTTCCACTAAAATTTTCCTCACTTGACCACCACTTGACCACTGCTTGACCACTAATTTACCACCCTTTAATCATCACCATATCATTACAACTACTTTCCACTAAAATTTCGTCACTTGACCACTGCTTGACCACCGCTTGACCACCTCTTGATCATCTCTTGATCATCACCATATCACTACACATACCTTCCTCTACAATTTAAAGGGTCACTTGACCCCTACTTGACCATCTCTAGACCACTACTTGACCACACCCACTCTGATGAGTCACTTGACCCCGCCCACTTAAAATAATCATACCAGGAGTTATCGCCCTTTGAGGAGGAAAATCGATAAATGCTAAAGATAGATTTCAAATTGAGGTGGGAAATCGATAAATGGTTGGTTTATATAGTCCTCCTCCTCCTCAAAAATACGCGTGCTTTCCTCCTTCTACACTACTATTGGTGAATGACTGCTGCTTTCCTCTTGTAACATAGGCTGTTTAAACTGTTTACACCCTTAACAGTTTCGTAACATTTGTAAATGAACAGAAACTGCTATTGGTATAATCATTCGCATATCATTATATTCTTCGTTGCGCTTTATAAGTTTCTGTGTTTGGTGTTATGTCCCATCCCGATTTCCTAGACTTCTTGTATGGTATTCTTTTACATTCTCAGAGAGTTCCTCCTTCCACTTGGGTCTAGGAAATTGTTAGTTATATTCGTTTGCTTTATTGCAGTCTAATAGTTTCATATAGTCTTCTTTGTTTATAAGTAATGCATCTTTATGGCAAGAACATCTTCATGAAAAGCTATTACTGTCTATATTCGATTATATTGTTAGATTATGTGATATCAATTTCTTTCTGATCTAGTTCTACACTGGTCATCGTTCATCTGAAAACATCTTATTGCATAGTTCTGTAGAGGCCTTGGTGGTGAAGTCTGGTAGGGGACTTAATGCATTGAGGGCTATGGCAGCAACCGGGGTAGATCAGAGGATGCTGTCCAGGCTCTTTCAGCAGTTAATAATTTCTATCATTGAGTATGGTTTGGGGCTGCTGACAGCATCAAAGAGCCAGCTTGAAAGGCTGGAGCGCATACAGAATGCTGCCATGCGGTTAATCCTGGGGTGCACAAAGGACACACCAATTATCTGCATGAGGCATATCCTGGCGCTACCAACAATGACGGATAGGCATAGGGTCCTTCAGGCCAAATGGTACCTGAGTTGCCCCAGATAGGGATCACCCGCTGCATGCAGCAATGGATATGGTCAAGGGTCATAGACTAAGACGAGGCAGGTCCTGGATGGTACATGCGGAACTTTCTATAAGTCAGGTGTGTGATCTTGAGACCATCAATCGTGAAAGAGAGTGGGTTGAAAGTCCGGAAGAGTTAGCGAAATGAGTTAGCGTTCTAGTTAGCTTCTTGTTTTCCTGTTGTTTCTATCTTTCTGTAGTACAATCTTTGAATTTATCCCTATCCCCCGCCCAACCCCCACCCCCAACCCACCATCTTTAAGGTGTTTTACTATATAGCTTCCACGGTTCCCTTGTGTCTCTTTCAAAGTTTAGAAACGGTTTTCTTCTGCCAACTTTTCTGTCTAGCCTACAATGTGGTCCTTTGAAATTTGGCCTTAAAAAGTCTCTTAAAAGTCGAC
Source organism: Cepaea nemoralis (assembly GCA_014155875.1). Classification (NCBI taxonomy): domain Eukaryota; kingdom Metazoa; phylum Mollusca; class Gastropoda; order Stylommatophora; family Helicidae; genus Cepaea; species Cepaea nemoralis. Next base: position 243,246 of record JACEFZ010019118.1, read on the forward strand.
AAGGGTCGACTTCATTGCACCGGGATATTATCCCACATGGCTCGGTCTCTTTCCGCAGCGCGGAAAGCGTCGCACAAAGCACGAACTCCGTAGCTTTAGCGACGACCCACAGGAGTCTCCGAAAAATTTCACTCGTGAGCCGAAGGACGCGGCCCGGAATCGAACCCACAACCTTCAGAGCCCGAGTCAAACGGCTTGGCCACGGAGACTCCCGTGAAATTTGGTCGTTGCATGCCGGTATTTATTGTGGTTTAGTTTAGTCGATGGATCAACAACATGGCACACGGGTGCAACCCATAAGTGCTCCGTTCTCCTCCTAACTCAGACCTGAGTCTGGAGAAACTCAGCTCAGTGCACGAACTTCGTAGCACCGGCGAGGATCCTGAAATACTTTGGGTAGATTTTTAACTCGAAATTTTGCTCGGGCAGCGCCGTTAAGCTACTCTTTTTCGATTTCCAACTGCCAAGGGATTTTTTACGTGCGCAACAATACACACGGGCGTCCGATCTCACTACCCAGAGACCAGGGGACATTTTATTAACAGAAGTCCACGAGAAAAAATCCCGGTCATCACCGGGGCTTGAACCCGGGACCTCCAGCACTCGAGGCGGACACCATACCTCGAGACCACGCATCCTCCAATTTATTGTGCTGCTCTTGGCATTGTTTGGTCTCTGTTGGCTTACTACATGCTTTGACATCATGATGTAGTTGTCCGAATTCACTATTTCAGTACGGTTTATATTGCTTACGTGCACCTCTTGGATTCTCATGCTGCCTGTAGTTTGCAATTGCCGACTTCTCGGCTACTTTTTTTTACATCTTTATTTGTGTTCAGATTTCTAACCAGTATGCTTGTGCGATGTGTACATTGTCCAGTCTGCACCTCAAAAGGGTGCTGCTTTCACTTACAAGCTACTTTTCTACAGTTATAAAGGCTGGTCGGTGGTCACTGCCTCCCAGTGTATTTTCAACAACTCTTGTGATGTTCCACCTCTCAAGAAATTAGAGATGCATTCCAAAATAGGAAACTGGTGTGGGCGGTATGGATAGATCTAAGAAAGCTTGTCGATACGGTCTGGAAAGAAGATCTGATGAAGAAACTGAGAATCATAGAATAAGTGGAAAAGTATAAATGGGTGAAAGCATACTGGACAACAAGATAGTTCTACTGCGTCATGGTGGTCTCCAATGTGGTGTCCTGTCCCCGTCAATCTTCCTAATCTGCATCAACGACCTAGTTGCCGAACTACCTCGTGGAATTAAAGTGGCAATATACACTGATGTCCTAGTCCTGTGGAACATAAATGGAGGACAGAAGCACTGAGAGAGCTCAAAGATACAAAGATGCTAATACAAGCACAAAAGTTCTTCAGTATACCTGGCCACCTTATGAAGAACAGATTTCTATTCTTTGGCAATGGGACTGTTTTGATTTTTTTTTTGGGGGGGGGGGGGGGAGAGCTCGCTCGCTTTGAACTCAAGCGTAGTCTATACACGCTACTTCTAACAGTGCTGGACTGCATTTTGCGTGTGGATTAGCTTTCCCTTATAAGGGCGTCCCTCGCCATCAGGCGAACCCACTCTGATTTCAGGGGTAGTTTGTATTTTCTCAACCAGACCTACCTACTCCGCAAACAAATCACTGACTTGTCTGCGGCCCCCCCCCCCCCCCCCCCCTTTTCTCTTTGAGAACAATCCTAGAACCAGCTCCACGGAGAGAGGAACATGCACTACCAGTGGGCATCCTGATAAACTTGAAAGGAATATACGACAAGGAAGGACAAAAATTTGCAACATAGAACACGCACTCTTAGTTTTCATGACGATGACTACCCGCGGTAACTCTGGGTCCGTGTTTACACAGATCAGTCAGGACAACATGCTGTAAGAAATGGAGAAACGGGAGTGTCCATAGAAAACCTAAATAATACTAGGAATACGGCCAGAGTACCAACAGGAAAGTACTGCCACACAGAAATCCAGGCAAACAAGATAGCAACAAAGAAAGTGAATACCAACCCACACAGCCTGTGGTGCTAGTGGCAAAAGCAAAACCAGTACACAGTCTGGGGAAATTATCAGTACTACGGACAATACTTCCAATCTGGGGAAATTACCGGTGTTACAGACAATACCTCCACAATCTCGCCCGTGTGTTGCCGGGGCCCATACGGGGGAGCAAAGAATAGTAACACTATTGCCTACCATGCACCTCGTAAGAGGCGATTAAGGAGGCTATGGTTCCGTCGCCCTGCTACTGGGTGAGTGCGTGGCGCGACACTGTGAGCTGTGAATTTCGCGTGGAATGCTTTTACATCTGTTCGCAGTTTGTAGCGTGAACTGCATGTTCGGAATGATGGCGGCCGGCTGTTGCTGGATTGAGTGGTTTGCCTTTTCGGTTCACGAGTGCATTTTTCAGGAGACTCCTGGTAGTCGTCGATGGAGCTACGGAGTTCGTGCTTTGTGCGGCGCTTTCGGCGGGTCGCCCTGCGGAAAGAGACAGAGCCATATGGGATACAACTCCGGGTAAATGAAGTCTTTCTGGTGACTGCCGGTTCCATCGATAATGAACTGTATTTCTCGTGGAGGACTTTTGTGTTAGTATTCTGGCTGCGGCATTATGCACAGTGTACCTGTGCGGGCTGTTGGCTTGCCGATACTCCTGTCTATTCCATTGTTCACATAGGGCAGTGGGGAGTATTTTGTGTGATATTCACTGGCACAGGAACGACCCGTTGCCGTGAAGTTGGAACTGCGACTAACTAACTAACTAACATACCTCCACAATCTGGGGAAATTACCAGTACTGCGGACAATACGTCCACAGTCTGAAGAAATTACCATACAGATCCACCGTGAAGTGATCGAAAACGAGAGAGCTGGACAACTAGCTAAGGAAGGTGAAACAGAAGAGCAACTTGTAACAGTCCCATACTTCCAAAATAATCAAATCAATAAGAAAAGCTAGATATATATATTGTGTGTGTGTGTGTATATAAGTGTGTGTGTGTGTATATATAAGTGTGTGTGTGTGTATGTCTGCGCGTGTGCGTGCGTGTTAACTTGTTGTGGATATATCACCTTGTTGTGGACTGGGCGCCTGTGTCGCGGAATCCGCGTGTATGGCCTAGAGAAACAATTGTGAAGAACAAACTTTATGGACCACTAAGTGAACGAAACAAAGAGATAAGCGAAGTTTATATACTAATTTAAAAATAAATAAATAAGAAACGCAACGTTATTGCACTTGCTGTGATGTCGATTCCTAAACCAATCAATCAATCAATCAACCAATCAATCAATCAATCAATTGCAAACTTGTACCAGCATTTTATTGACGATGCTGATTCGCTCACTGCAGTCGGTTCTGGCGATGCCGGCCCTTAAGAACAGGACCTCTGTAGCGTCTTCTAGCCCAAAGATCAGCGTCGTGCAGCCGGCTCTTGACCGTTTGATCTGACATTCGACTAGTTCCTGGCATTGACTGGACTGTGGAGGACGCAGATGCATATCGATTCCTAAGGTGACGCAGCCGTATGACGCGTTTTTCGGCAGCAGTTGTGATTCTGGGTCTTCCACTACGCGGCCGGTCTGCCACTGAGCTAGTTTCTTTAAATCGCCTTCAAAGGCGACTAATGGTACTTCTAACCACATTAAATTCTCTGGCTACTAAACTTTGTGACTGTCAGCCTGTAAATATCCAATGATGATGAGCCATTATTCTGAAGTGAGATGAGCCATACTTGCTCATTGAATGTTCAACTGAGTTTATTCGGAGAGCGTCAACATTTTATAGGCATTCAATAATATGGTCAGAGAGTTTTGTGTTCATTAAGTTTCACGGGATTATCGTGAACCTGTCACGAGTTATTGTCACGAGACGTTAATGACCAGATAGACACAGTCGATAGGTTGACTGATGTCCAATCAGCGAATATCTTTTATAAAAGTAACACCAAAAATACAAGCTAGAATCAACTCTGGAAATAATATATACTATGCACTACAACATCTGCTAAAATCAAATGCGCTATCTCGTAACAACAAGATCACAATATGCAAAACAATGATCATACCAGTTGTGATGTATGGCTCTGAAACCTGGAGTACAACTAAAGGAGACGAAGCCTTGTTACAAACCTTTGAGAACAACGTATTAAGATGCATCTTTGGGCCCATTAGGGGTACACAAAGTGGAGAATGGAAAAGAAGAAGCAACAAAGACATTTATGATCTGTTTAAGTCCCCGCTAATCGCTGGTATCATGAAGGCTAATAGACTGCAATGGCTGGGGCATATAGACAGAATGGAAGATAATAGGGAAACAAAACTCTCTTACACTCAGGAAATAAATGACCGTAGACCCCGAGGTAGACCAAGAAGACGGTGGAGAGATAATATACATACAGACCTACAAGCACTTGGAATCAACGACTGGCAAGAGAAGGTCAACCAGAGAGACGAATGGAGGCGGCTTGTATCTGCAGCAAAGAACCTCAATGGCTCGGAATTCTGAAGAAGAAGAAGAAAACTGTTGCTTTTTTTTTTTTTTGAACAGTTAAAAAAGATAATGTTGCAGATGTAGACAATACTTTCACATTAACGAGTGGAGGTCAGCATAGCCGAATGGATAAGAGCGTTAGTTCTTAAACATCCTGTGTTCTGATGCCGAGGTATCGGGTTCAACCCTTACACCGGTCAGCTGGACTAAAATGTTGACTTCTCATCCTTGACTTGGGGTGTAAATTACAAGTATCTCTGTAGTCGGGATGGGTTCGCCTGATGCCTGATGGCGAGGGACACTGGTAATAGGGAAAGTTGATCAACACGCAGTGCTGGAAGTGGTGTGTATGGACTACGCTTGAGTTCAAAGCGAGCGAGCGCCAAAAATATTTTGGGGATGTAAAAAATTATGACGGTGTACTGGCGAAGTCAAAACAAAAAAAGGAAGACCACGTCGTCGATGGTTCGAATATGTCTCATCTCATCATGTTCCTCTTGTACCTTGTGGTGTCGATGTGAAGTATAAACAGCGGGAGAGTGCCCGCTTATGGGCTTCAGTGTATCGATATTCCCATTCATTCATTCATTCATTCATTCAGTAGCATGTCCTTTGCAGAACCTCGCTCCCATAACAACCTTCCGGAAAACCTCCGATCATAAGCAAGATGTCCCGCATCCGATACACCCATCTGGAGATCATCCGCCACATCCGGCACCCATCTTCTCTTTGGCCTTCCTCTTCCTCTCTTCCCAGGCATATACCCCTCCATTATTGTTCTCTCCAAACTTTCATGACGTTTCAAGTGACCAAAATATTTCAATTTTCTTTGTTTTATCGTCTTTATAGCCAACCTTCTTCAATATTCAGCTCTTGAAGTATTGATGCATTTGTTCTTTTCTTTACCCAAGATATTCTTAGAACTCGTCTATAACATTTATATGCAAAGGCATTTATGCGCTGTTCAGCTTGTTTAGCAAGTGTCCAGGTCTCACAGGCGTATGTTGAAATGGGAAAGATGCATGCTCTTAAAAATCTAATTTTTGTTTTGTGTCTGTCCCATTCCATAATTTATTCAGTTGTATTAGTCTTTGAAGAGCAATTGATAGTCGCATGGACTCCGTTATTCCCTGCGTCCATTGTTTACGTGGTCGGCCTCTTCCTCTGCTTCCCTCTGGTCTGTACATCATTGCTTGCTGTGGTATACTAGTATGGTCAGATTTTTGTCCTAAACCTGCGACTGGCCTAGCAAGCCGACAGGGGATCTTCATACTGCTCGTAGAAAAACTAAGAAGTATTCGAATATGTGATATATAATTTGCACATGACAACACTAAAGGCAGGGCATCTGAGAGAAATGTCATAAGACTGTTGGGGAGGGGAGGGGAGCGTGGAGAGGAGTACGGCATAAGACAAACCACCCGATGATGATGAAAAGTGAATTATTTGTGGTCGCACTTTATAACTTACTTTTAACTCACTGCTTAGAAATTTATGCGCGTCCGTATCCGGTTTTGCCGGAACTACATTCACTCCTTTTCTATTAAGAACCGCAGATAACATGTCATCGAATAGCTACAGTGAACAAGATCGGTGAGTACAAGTTTATATTCGTGCCTTTCAACGAGGCTTTAGTTAGTTAATATTTGATGGGTAGTATACATATATACAAATTTATTAACTACATGCCCAGACACAGTGAGAATAATTTAGTAACTCTTGACTCTTTCCCGTTTTCTAATTAATTTTCTTAAACTTAAACTAACAACTAACATTTTTAAGTATTTTAATTTTAATATAATATTAATAAATTTGCACATGTTTAATAATAATAATAATAATATTATGCTGAGTCGAGCTGACCAAATGAAGTCAGTCGCTATCTTATTCAGGTTTATATCTTATCAGATGTAAGCAGGGTCAATTTGGTTTATGTGAAATATTTTTTGTTAAAAATTACATATTTCTTTCAATTAAAGATCAATTTTGACAAATCACAAATCCTCACAGCCACAGAAATAATCAACCAGACCACACCTCCTTATTCTTTTGGACTCAGGACTTTTCAGTTTAGATCAATACCTAGTAGTATTTGCTATATTCTTGATTTGACCATGTATGACTAATTCCTGCAGGTAATCAATCTGATATATTATACGAAGTGACTATTCGCAATGGAATTGCGAATATAAAAAATTATATTCGCAATCGAAGTAGGTCACGTGACTTATTCCTACGCGTGGTCCATATTACAATATATTGTTGATATCAACGTGTCCTCGGTAGCTTAGTGGTTAGTATCTCCGCCTGGTGCACGGGAGCTCGAGGTTCGATTCCCCGCCGGGGAGGCAACATTTTTTTTTATTCATTTTCAGGAATTCGGTGACACCAATGCTAGTCTGATGATTTCGCTTTAGTCATATGTTTTCTACGGGTTTTGTGTATTAGGTGTTGTTTATCTTGCTGCACAAGAACCTGCACACTTGTCTTTTTGTTCTTATCTGTCCTCTACGTTTGTTGTCTTGGAAAGGAACTTAGCCACCCGAACACGAGTTCTCTCTCTCTCTCGCTCTAAGTCTCGATCTCCTACCTCTCCCTTTCTTGTCTTTACCACTCTTTAATGTCTTTCAATACGTCTTTTTCATATCTCTGTCTCTCATACTATCGTCGTTATCTATCTCTCCTCTCTCTTGTCCACCTGCTTCAGATATACCAGGTTTTCCTGCACTTTATATGCGTAGCATTTCCTTATCCTTGTTTATTTATTAATTAATCGAAATCTGGTGTTTGAATTGCCTAATCATGTCTCTCTGAGGCGAAGCATATTACTGTCAGCTTGGACCAGAACAGAGTCACTCAGAGAGGATGCAATGGAGGCCATAGAAAGTGTCAAATTAAGAGAATCATCACTGCTGCGATATTATCAGGACATAAATAGTAGGACGGTAACGTAAACAAACATGGATGCCTGGTAACAGTAAGTGTACAGAAACGAAAGTTAACAATTCTTGAACTCGCCTGGGGACAGAATTATTTGTAGGGATCGTTATTTGTATTGGGGATACCTGTTCTGAAAAATTATTCTTGATATTTAAACAGGACTAACGTAATGTAAAAATAAAACGGGATGCCAAAAGAACGGACAGAAGTAAGAAGAAGAGTGATTCATTAAAAAATACGGAGAATTCGGCAGAATTAAACTCGCAACAGTGAACATTCCTATTTAAATTAACCACCTTCTTAGACTTCTTAATGGCCCAAACTAAAATTGACTAGTGAGCAGACGCTGTGACATGTTTGTTACTTCCCGCAATTCGATTGCGAATATAATTTTTCTCTATTCGCAATTCCATTGCGAATAGAGCCTCCCATATTATAAGTAGCCAGCACCATCGTGGCATGACCCGAAATTACAACGGAAGTGATATACGGAGCAATTCCGCCATGATTCACAGTGTCTCCCAGTTCGCTAGTTCAGACCATGCATTCTTTCGAGGAAGTGTCTATTCGTAGGGCCCTGCGAATAAACAAAGCGTCTATTCGCAGGGCACGGCTGGTCACGTGATTTAACGTAAGTTTGCGGCTATATTATACATTTTCATTGATTGGAAAACGTGTCGTCAGTGGCATAGTTGATAGTGCACCCGCCTGATGGGCGGGAGCTCGAGATTCGTTTCCTTGCCGGACATTATTTTTTTTTAATTGTTCAGCAATTAATTGGATGAAAGTCAAATGTCAATCATTCGTTTCCTTGCCCGACAATGTTTTTTTTTTTTAATTTTTCAGCAATTCACTGGGTGAAAGTCAATCCTTCATCTCTTTGGGTATTTAGAATTGTGTTGTTTAAAGTGAGTGTAATTTAGTTAGTACCAGTTTCTCCAGTATTGGTCCTCGTTGCTTTGCACTACGACAATTCCAATACCCAACCCATACATTTTTGATTCCCAAACGATCCGTTTTCCTTCTACCCCTTCTGGCTCCAGCCCTCTTCTTCCTTTTCCTTCCCCCCTCTCCCCTACCTCTTCTCCTCCTCTTAATTCTCTCCCCGCTGGCTTTTGTCAAAAGTATCGAGCACAAAGCACGTACTCCATTGCTTCGGCGATAATTCTTTGTAATATTCATAGTTTTCATATTCATAGACACAAAAGTGGTTAAGTAGGCAGGTAGGTGGGTTGTTAGACAGATAGATCGTTAGAGAGGCAGATATGTGGGTAGGTAGACAGGTAGGTAGTTAAGCAAGCAGGTATGTGGGTAGGTAGACAGGTAGGTAGTTAAGCAAGCAGGTATGTGGGTAGCTAGGCAGGCAGGTGGATGAGTACGTACGCAGGTAGATGGGTAGCTAGATCCAGCCCGACACTCGCTCGTCGATCATCTGTGTTCCACCATGCCAATTCATACATCTCTTTCAACCTCTCCCTGCAATACTCTGAACAGGCAGGTTGACCGGCCGAGAGAGAGGCAGGCAGTCAGAGATACAGACAAATAAACAACGATATATAAACTGGCAGACAGACAGCAAACAGATAGAGAGTCAGACACACACATACATACACACAGAGAGTCAACCAGACATACATATGCATATGGAAAGACAGACAGACAGTTTGTTAGATAGAGATTCAGATAGACATATATACAAATGGACAAAGCGTGAATAAACAAAGCGTCTATTCGCAGGGCCCTGCGAATAGACTCTCCCTTCTTTCGACATTCATTCATTCAAATCTCACGTGACAATAACACACGTCATCCTGGATTTTCCAGGCAAGGTTTGCCTAATATTCCGTGCACAGCGATTGGTTGAAATCTTCGTGACATTTTATATAAATAAGAATATATTTCATACTTACCGTAATTAATTTTTGTGTGTGTTCTTAATCGCATTAAATCAATTATAGATGTATTTTTGAATTCTGCATACAATTTTAAATATATCTGGAAAGTTTCATCGCTGTTAATAGTAGCGTGTTCGATCGTGCCATTACCCGAAGTAAAAACAAAAATCATGTACGGAGTCGTCCCGCCATTGAAAATCTTGTCCCGGAAAACGCTGTCTAATTTACTATGCATTCTTTCGACGTCATTCATTCATTCAAATCTCACGTGACAATAACACACGTCATCCTGGGTTTTCCAGGAAAGGTAGGCTTAATATTCCGTGCACGGCGATTGGTTGAAATCATGGTGAACTTTTATATAAATACGAATATATTTCATACTTACTGTAATTAATTTTTTTTTTGTGTTGTTGATAGAATTGCACCAATTATAGATGTATTTTTGAATTCTGCACACAATTTTAAATATATCTGGAAAGTTTCATTGCTGTACTAGCTTCAATTGTGGAGAAAAACATTTTCTGCGGAGGTGTGTCTTTGTTCTTTGTGCATATCGATCCGACTGGCATGTGCACTTTGTAACACTATTCTGGTGTTGTTGATAGAATTGCATCCCGGGAAGGTTAACCCGGTCAACAAATGCCCGCAGAAGTCGGATGTGTCGGTCTAACGGCGCAAGAACGCAGCTCTGCTGTAAACAGGCACAACGCAATCACATCCGGAAAAAAAACTCCGGATGAACGCAGAAGAAGAAGAAGAATTGCATCAATTATAGATGTATTTTTGAACTTTGCCTACAATTTGAAATAGATCTGGAAAGTTTCATCGCTGTACTAGCTCTTTTGTGGATGAAAAAGAACATTTTCGGCGAAGCATGTTTTTTGTGAATGGGTAAACGCATGGCATGATAATGGCCATGTGCCATGGTGACTGCGCATGTGCGTATCGATCGTATTGGCATGTACACTTTCAGTTATAACCACTCAAAACGTGCAATTTGACCTACAACAGTGAAAGAGAACACAAGCTTAAAGATTATTAATTTATTTGTATACTTGTACTATCTTTTAATCATTTAACAGGACGGAACATATTTTTGAAGTCAAGTTTTCATAATCCGTCTATGACCCGTGTTGGTTGAGACCAACCTCACGCACGGAGAAAAATGAAAACGGCAAGCTGAACCGTAAATAATTTTTTTCTGGCGCTTTCAATAGAAAACCACCAATTGTAGATGAATCTTCGAATTCTGTATTCAATTTTACAGAAGTTGGAAAGTTTCATCGCTAAACTTGCTTTAATTGTGGTTAAAAAACAGGCGAAAATATTACGACCGTGTAACCCAAAACGGCGACTTGACTATATAAATATTTTTGGAGAGAAAGGTTTGTGTTCTCGCTAGCGTTGTAAGCGGTCCGCCTGTCACGCGGGAGGCCGGGGTTCTGTTCCCGGCTGGGCATTTTTTTTTTTTTTAATTTTTCACAAAATTATAAGGTGATAAAATAGAAACATAAACATTATGAACTAAAATATTGTATAGAACTAAGAAACTGGAAGTTTGTGAATAAAGTGTGCTCTATGGATCTGTGCAAGCTGCCGACTGCCGGGGAGCGCAACCCACAGAGGCAGCCGAATGATCGCGATCGGAATCGATGAATCCAGTAGATGTCTTTTTTTAATGTGAATTTTAATTTTTTTTTTTTTCATATCCTTTACAGGACATCGCTGTCAACACCAGCATCTTTCAGCTGTATGTTGATTTCTTGGCAAGATTATGCTCAGTAGTTTGCCATTGCTTTCTGAGATTGCCATATAAAATATCGCCCCTGAATCAGCATAGTTTCATCGCTAAACTTGCTCAAATTGTGGTTGAAAAATAGATTTTCTGCGAAGATGTGACCTTTGTGAATGGGTCATGGCGGCCGCCGCATATCGATTTTGCTACACTTTTCAACACACAAAACATGCGATTTGACCTACCAAAGTTAAAGAGAACACAAGTTTAAAGATTATTAATAATTTATTTGTATACTTGTACTATTTTGTAATCATTTAACATGACGGAACATATTTTTGAAGTCAGTTTTCATACGACCATTTGAGACAATCTCGCACGCACACACACGAACACCCGCTGGGAGAGGTAATGGACACACTAGAGAGTTCCACTTACGGGTGAATAGCTGAAAAATCGCAACTCATCTCACCTTCACAAAAATGTGAATATCTTCACTTACAGGTGACATACAGGCATCATTGAGGTACCATTAGATTTTGAATTTCAAGGCCTATCTTCTGTGGCCGTCTCATTAGTAAATACTCAAATTAAAATTGTCATAGGACTTGCTATTAATAGCTTTAATTGTGGATGAAAAACATTTTCTGCGAAGCGTGCCTTTGTGAATGGGGAAACGCATGGCCATGTGCCATGTCGATTGCGCATATCGATCGGAATGGCATGTACACTTTCACTTTTTAACACTTAAAACGTGCATTTTGACCTACTAAAGTTAAAGAGAACAAGTTTACCCATTCACAAAGGCACGCTTTGCAAAAATTTGTGTTTGTATCCTCAAATAAAGCTTCTGTAGCGATGAAAATTTCCAGATATATGTAATCTTATATGCAGAATTTGAAAATTCATCCGCACTTGATTCAATTCAATAACAGCGCCAGAATAGTGTTACTAAGTGCACATGCCTTCGCAGAAAATTTTGTTTACATCCACATGGGGAGCAAGTTTCGCGATGAAACTTTCCAAATATATGTAATCTTATATGTAGAATTCGAAAATCCATCTGCATTTGATGCAGTTCTATGCACAGCGCCAGAATAGTGTTACAAAGTGCACATGCCAGTCTGATCAATGTGGCGCAAAGAACAAAATCACGCCTTCGCAGAAAATTTTGTTTTCGTCCACATGGGGAGCAAGTTTTGCGATGAAACTTTCCAGACATATGTAATTTTGTATGCAGAATTCGAAAATCCATCTGCACTTGCTGCAGTTGTATGCACAATGCCAAAAAATAAATAATTATGGCAAGTATGAAATGTATTCTTATTTATATAAAAGGTTACGGTGATTTCACCTAATTGCTGTGTACGGAATATTAGGCATACCTTTCCTGGAAAATCCCGAATGACGTGTGTTATTGTCACGTGAGATTTGAATGAATGGATGACGTCGAAAGAATGCATGGTAAATAGAGAGCATTTTCCGAGACAAGGTGAATCACCGGGCGGTGACTCCGTATATCACGTTTTTTTTAAATTTCCGGTAATGGCACGATGGGACTCGCTATTATTAATAATTTATTTGTATACTTGTACTATTTTTTAATCAATTAAAATGACGGAACATATTTTTGAGAAATCAGAAATCACAACTCGCCTCACCTTCACAAAAATGTGAATATATTCTCTTACAAGTGACATACAGGCATCATTGAGGTACCATTAGATTTTGATTTTCAAGGCCTATCTACTGTGGTGGTCTCATTAGTAAATACTCATATAAAATTGTGATGGTTCATGCTATTATAAGGCTTTCTCTATTTCGTTACTTCTGACTTTAATTGTGTTCGGTCGTTAATTTATAAGACAAATATAAGTGTCTCAGATTAATGTAAATAAGCAGCGCTTGCCATCACACATTTAAAGTTTTGAATTATGGAGTGATTATAAGCAAACATTTGCTAATAATGTAGGGACATTATTCGCAAACGGTTGGTCATGTGACCTATTCGCAAACAGCTCGTCACGTGACTATTCGCAAACGGCTCATCACGTGACCTATTCGCAAACGGCTCATCACATGACCTACGTTTGACTACATTATTAATGTTTGTGGAAATATCATTGTGTCCTCGGTAGCGAAGTGGTTAGTATCCCCACCTGTCACGCGGGAGACTGGTTCGACTCCCCGCCGGAAATTTTTTTTGGTTTTTTTTTTTTGGGGGAATTGGGTTCAAATACCCGTATCTGTGAGTTCAAATACCCTTGTCAATACAGCGCTGGTTACTTACGGAGGTATGCGAGCCGGTCGTTCAGAAAGCAACGGCAAACTACTGAACGTAAAACTTGCCAAGACAGCAACAGCAGCTGAAAAATGGTGGTGTTGACTGCAAAGGATATGCAAAACAAAAAGTAACACACAGACGAGCCAGACAGTCAAGAGTTATCAACAAACAATTAAGATTAACTATGGTCACATGATATGTAAATTTAACCCTGTGTGAACTTTATCACCTTTGAACCCTCGCTTCGGAGTTCATAAAAACAAATGTTGACTAAAACTTCAGCTGAAAAGTGGAGGTCTGTCGACTTGGTTCACTTGAGGTAGGATGACTAGAGTCATCTACAGGCTTACTTGCATCTCATGCGTACGCAAATTCAACGTTAAGAAGTATGCACCATATCTAGGTATTCATTAAGATATGAACATTAAAGTTTTATGGAATAAACTAGTATGTATGTAGTTGAAGCTCAAAAAGAAAGTGGGGTTTGAATAAAAAGAACTTGCAAACAAAACCGCCATGTGACAGCCATTTGCGAATAATGTCTGTACATTATTAGCAAATGTTTGCTAATAAAGTCTCCCTTTGAATTATCATTCCTTCAAAAATAAATTTTTTTAAAACAAAGTTAGTTGCCTTTTATTTACAGAACATTACAGTCAACACCAGCATTTTTTTTGCTGTTGTGATATCTTGACAATTTTACGTTCAGTAGTTTGTCTGCCACTGAGCCAGTTTCTCCGACGACAGTGGGGGGCCCTACGGGCCCAAAATTAACCAAACATCCACCGATTGGTCCAGCAGTCCACTGAACACTTAACCGGAAGTGATGCAAATGAGGTCCTGTAATGGAGGCTTTTTTGTTTGGGATGAATTAAAAATAAAGTATCAAAAAATGACCATACTTAGGCTACATATGAAATTTTGCTTGCATAAAACATCCCAAATAACCCACTTTTGTGCAACACAGAAATATCCATTGTTGAGGAACCTTTGGGGCCACAAAGACAGCACAGAGGTGGGAAAAGGCCTTTTGCTGGTTATGGAGCAAGCACAGTGCTGGGTGGGACAAGGAAATTCAGTAAATGGTTCAGCTTTGCCTGCAGTTTTAGTCACCGTCTGTCAAGAAAAACAAACAACCTCAGTAACACTGAAACCTCCAGAAGATTGCAACCTCAAAAGAGACCTAAACAGCAGCTATAGTCACGTGCCGATCCAGGAGCCACCACACCAGGGAAGAACACAGTACCTAAGCTGGGTATAGCGATCACCTGGACCGGAAATGTCATCCAAATTTCGGTAGCCAAGCACCGACAACAACCGCTTGTGATGGAGTAGTACGTCTTGCAAGAACCACGCCGCACAGCGATAGCGAGGGTCAAGGGGGGAGGCCCAAGTCTTAATAGAATAAGCCTAGAGGAAGAGTTGGCTTATATTGGGAGCAAGCAGGAGGTCGGATCTGCAAGCTTTGAACGGGGCATAAAGAAGGCAACATGGTAGCAATGATGTCTACTGACAGGGTAATATAGCAAGCCACTAAGGCAAAGGCGAAGAAAACTGCGGCCAACTGCTGGGGGGAAAAGCTGGCTATGCTGATTGAGCCGAAGTACAATTCATTTATTCGTATGATACATACTAAAACTTTTCCAGTATACACCTGATGAGATGCAGTAAAGTGTGTCAGGCAATAAATTGTGCACCATATTGTTTGTGTCTTCTGTATTTAAATTCACTGGGGAATATATTTTGGAATCAAAGCAGCCAATAAATGCTGGAGGTGATTGCAACATCCTGTAAAGCATGTGCTACTAACTTTTAATATTTAGTTTGAATTTTCAGACAACAAATTAGCATCATCATGTGCCCTGACAACTGGCATAGACGTTCATGTCTCTCCACAGATCTTAGCTCTAGGTGTTCTGGATCATATCTACTTTTATTCAGCCACCATCCATCCAGTATAATTTCTATCACTTGTTTGTCCTTGTGTCTTCTCCCACTATTCCACCACCATCCATCCAGTATAATTTCTATCAGTTGTTTGTCCTTGTGTCTTCTCCCACTATTCCACCACCATCCATCCAGTATAATATCTATCAGTTTTTTGTCCTTGTGTCTTCTCCCACTATTCCACCACCATCCATCCAGTATAATTTCTATCAGTTGTTTGTTCTTGTGTCTTCTCCCACTATTCCACCACCATCCATCCAGTATAATTTCTATCAGTTGTTTGTCCTTGTGTCTTCTCCCACTATTCCACCACCATCCATCCAGTATAATATCTATCAGTTTTTTGTCCTTGTGTCTTCTCCCACTATTCCACCACCATCCATCCAGTATAATTTCTATCAGTTGTTTGTTCTTGTGTCTTCTCCCACTATTCCACCACCATCCATCCAGTATAATTTCTATCAGTTGTTAGCCCTTGTGTCTTCTCCCACTGATTTTCCAGTGATCAGTTTTCCAATTCTTCTCATCTGTTTCTCTCTGAATGGAATATAATTAGTGAAAACTCCTTGCAGATCATTAATTCATAAATTACGAGTTTAAATTTACATGCCACTTAGATGCATGGTCGAGATGTAATACAAGTTTGGTTGCTTTACATTTTTTATTATATTACTCAGGCTTCTGTCTATCTCCTTCTATTTTCAGGTCTCAAACCAAGGGACCAAATGAGGAGTACATCCCTGAAGCTGACGGTATTATTGAGGTGATTCTTTTTGCAATTGACGTGTTTTTTGTCACCGGAGTAACTTTGTTTTAAAAGCCACTAAGAAAGTGTGTAACTAGCATCTTTGGATTAGGGGATACTGAGATGCAGTTTCATCATTCCTGACATAAGTCAAATTTTTGAATCATCTATGAGCGATTTAGAAGTATACTGCTTTATGTTGATTTTCATGGTATGCGACATTGGCCGTTCAGAAAGTATTCGCAAATTACTGATCTAAACTTTCCTTGTAAATTGTAAACCGTGAATAAATGCAGGGGTTACATGTAAAGGACATTCAAACTAAGAAGGCTCATTACATTGTTCACTGTTGTTTCACTTCTTGTCCTTGTTTTCTTCATTCATGGTCTTAAACATTTGAAATCACTTTATGATGGCCTGATTAAACCCTTAAACAGGCTAACCTTTTAAATAATTTAAAACTGAAGTAATTAGCCCGAAATGAAGACATACACTTATGCTGTGACTGGCATCTAAAACTGAAATTAATTATGTTGTGTAAACAAACAAGTCGTGACTCTGCGAGTTTTCTCATTCCATGCAGTTTACTCTAAAAATAGAGAGCTAGAAACAGAAATTTAGATTCTCAATATCTCTATTATTTGGTATCCTTGTATGGTAGAAAATATATCCCAAACAATTGTAAACTATTTTATTATCTCAATTTTTTTCTGAACACAGTGTGCAAATTTCAAGGTTTTTCACAATTTTCCTAGCTGTAAAAACTCATCCTGATCTCTCACCCGCTGTGTTGATCCATCAGTACTGTAGTTAATTCTCCCCAGCGATACCCTCTTATCAGCTGCCTTATTTCTAATTTTGCCTTCCCATTGCACCAAACCCTGCACTCTCTTATCACAGTTATATAAACTTGATGTTTTTCCCATTCTTCGCATGTGTGATTCCACTCCTCCCTAAGTACTTTTTCAACCCACATCATTTGCCTGATTGATTCTTATAAAAGATTAGTTGAAAATGGTGATTATTTTCATCTGTGTCATATCTTCCATCAGATCTCACTGTGTAGCTTAGATATTTAATTTAAAAGATGCACAACCTTTGCAGAACGTTGGGATTAACCCCAACCTGACAATTTGTTTAGGCAATTTTATGTTCAGTAGGTTCCCGTGGCTTTCTGAACGAGACATCAGAATTGAAATCCAACTCACCAAGATCCTATGCTGCCATTAGCACACCAGAAGTTCAAGAGCTGGAGCACTCTTATCCTTCTGTCACGTTGACTGCCTAGATATTGAATACTTTATATATTTATATAAAGCATATTAGACTTTGAGATTTATAGAAACTGCCATGCATTCAGTTTTAACATGTACTCCTAATGCCTTCATCTCACTCCTCTCTGAAACATTGTTTAGTATATATACACGTCTCAGGTTACGAACAGTGCCTCTGGTTACGAATGAAGGCAAGAGAGAGCAAGGTTTAACGTTGGAAGCAAACGATGGCGCACAATACAAACGAAGGCCACTCAGTACTAACATCGCTTAGCGCTCGCCTAGTAGCCTAGTTTTGCACGCGTGTTTAGCCTCGCTTTCATTGGCCTTACTACACAGCAGTAAAAGATTTCTTAGCAGTGGTACTGTGGTTAGTTTATCTCTTTCATTATTTTCCTTGTTAATCCCATCAATTATGAGTTCGGAGCTGCTAGGAAGCAGAAACGTATAACAGTGGAGGTAAAGAAGAAGGAAATAATTATGAAACATGAAAATGGCATTTGTGTGTGTGAAATCGCTTATGAGTACAGCATGGCAAAATCAACTATCTTCACCATCATAAAGAACAAAGAGTTACTCAAATCAGTCGATGTGGCTAAAGGCGTAACTAAGCTGCAGAACCAAAGACCTCAAATTTTAGAGACAGTTTAACATCTTCTCTTGATCTGGATCAGTGAAAAGCAACTTGCAGGAGACAGTGTTAGTGAGGCAATATGTGGAAAGGCGAAGCTGTTGCATGGTGATTTATTGTCAAAATTACTTGGTACAAGGTATTAGTTTGATTTTCGTGCCAGGGCATGCGGGTTTGCGAGTAAATGAGCAGGTTGACATGCTTGCAGGTAAGGCTACTGTGGAGGGCAGATGAGCCATGGACCAGGCTGATATATTGAATGCTCTGTGAGAAGTAAGATGTATGCTAGAACCAAGTGATGGCTGAATCTATAACCATGGTCAGACCGCGAGAACACTATGCAGGAAGCCAAAGAAAATTAATAAACCAACACAGAACTTGTGTCATAAGCTGCTATACGCGGGATACTAAGGAGGGGATCCAAGCACTTATGGAATGGTTTGATGTGCAGTGAGGATGATCTGTTGACTAAGATTTTAGTGATGTATGCGTAAACCATACAACCAGACTACTTGAGCAGAGTAAGCTATTAGAAAGTCCCTTCATCATATTTAATGTTTAACTAAGATTGTGACCGAATAGGTGAGTATTTCTCTTATGATTACAGTGGAATAGTCACACATATTGTCAATGAGGACATTTGCTATCCTGTCCATTAAAGGTAAGCAAGATAAATTAGTACTACCATAAGATGTTAATATGTTATTCCTTGTTCAACAGAGCAACTACGATGGAGTTGTGGATGCTTTTGATGACATGAACCTCAAGGAGGACCTCCTCCGAGGTATCTATGCTTATGGTTTTGAAAAACCCTCTGCAATTCAACAGAGGGCCATTTCACCATGTATTGCAGGTAATACAATAAATTTAGTTTGTAGGTAATCTCAATAGGAGTTTTTAATGCTACTATTTTTATGAGTTATTGTGTGTCGGTATGTTATTCCTTCTTCAACAGAGCAAAATGGTTTTTGCTGTGCCTTGTCATTTTCATTGTGTGCACCATCTAACAACTAAAATGGAAAATATTGGCAGTTTCACCCATGTATCTAACCGGGGCTCCATAAGGGAAGAAAGGAGTTGCAGTAACATACCATACATGTATGAAGTGATTAAGGAGGCTTGGTGTAAGTCTGATTACTTCATACCATAGGAAACTTCATCTGCAATGTCCAACTAATCATGAACAAGTCTACAAAGGTCTTGGTGTGAGTTGGCCTATGACCTTTGTTAGATGAAAGGCAGAAGAAGAAAGTGCTGACAAGCGACCAATTTTTTAGTGCAAGCCAGGTTTGAGTCTCAGGTTTTGCAGTACATGCCTGAAGGAGGGTTAAATGGTAAATATGACAGTCATGAGGGGGTTAAATGGTAAATATGACAGTCATGAGGAGGTTAAATGGTAAATATGACAGTCATGAGGGGGTTAAATTGTAAATATGACAGACATGAGGGGGTTAAATGGTAAATATGACGGTCATGAGGGGGTTAAATGGTAAATATGACAGTCATGAGGGGGTTAAATTGTAAATATGACAGTCATGAGGGGGTTAAAGGTAAATATGACAGTCATGAGGGGGTTTAATGGTAAATATGACAGTCGTGAGGGGGTTAAATGGTAAATATGACAGTCATGAGGGGGTTAAATGGTAAATATGACTGTCATGAGGGGGTTAAATGGTAAATATGACAGTCATGAGTGGGTCAATGTAAACATCACATGTCCTGAAACGAGAACCGGCTATAGGTCTGATGTGACAGACCTGAATGCACAGAGGTAAAGGTGGCCAAGGTTTTCCTCTGGTGTTGGACAACTAACGTGTGTTGAAACCTGTTTGTTGTCTGTCAACCACGCTAACTTACTCACCCGTGTATTACTTTAACAGAGGCCAAATACATGTAGAAGTGGCCGTGTGGGAGGCCAGACTTCTGTAGTAGGCTCTAACCAAATGTGAAAGAATATGAGTGCATTACATGGTGACTTGGGATTCACAGAGGGGAGACTATCACACATCATGCTTTGCTTGAGACTGAAAGTCTGCAATTTCCAAAAGTATCATCATATATAAGGCAAATCTCATATGCGTTCATGGATGTCTGCATGGCCGAATGGATAAAAGCACATACTCTTAAACGTCTGGTGTACTGGTGCCGAGGTAATGAATTCAGTCCAATCACCAGTCAGTTGGACTAAATTATTGACTTCTCTTCTTTGACTTGGGGACATAAAATTGACAAGTACCTCTGAAGTCTGAGTTTGCATGATTATGAAGGACACCGGTAATAGGGAAAGCTGATCCACACGCAAACATCAGTCCAGTGCACTAGAAGTAGAACCACATGTTTGGACTGTGCTTGGGTTCAAAGCGAGTGCACACACACGCACAAAAGGCATTCATGTATCTTTGCATATCTTGGTACTCGATTTTCTAGATTAGTTGTTTCATTTATATTCCTTCGTGCAACTGTCTGAGGCCATCCTCCATAATTTCTCTCTGTCTGCCTGTCTCTTTACCATCGATCTATCCAGTCGTGCTGTTGTTCAGTGCCTCTCAACCCACTGATCGCCCCCAAAAACAGTTGTCACTTTTTTATAGCTGTATGCAATGGTTCAAAATTATCAATCAATCAATCATGTGCCATGCCGGAAAGCGTGGGCGGTCATGACTCGCCATTTCACTCGATCACCAATCAAAATTATACACATTCATAATAATAAATTCTTTTTGAAACACTGTATAAACATTTGTTTATGACCACTAGGGCGCGATGTGATAGCGCAGGCCCAGTCAGGTACTGGGAAGACAGCCACTTTCTCCATTGCCATCCTTCAGAAGCTTGACCTGAGCAATAGCAACACTCAGGCTCTTGTGCTGGCACCCACCAGGGAGTTGGCTCAGCAGGTAAAATGTGCTGTTTGACTGAAAGTATTATAATGTGACCTCCATCATTCTTTTTGGTTTTCTCTGTCCTTTATGCTATTATTCAGAAAGCAATGGCAAACTATTGAATGTAAACTTTCCAAGAAATCACAACAGCAAATGCTGGCGTTGATTGTGACGTCCTGTAAAGGATATGCAACTAATTAATTAATTATGCTATTACGCATTGGGAATGATCATCCTTGGTTTTAGTGTCTGTTTCATACATGGTAGTACCTATTTCTTGAACCACTAAAATTTCTATAGCCAACCTCCTGTTTTAATAGTGTTTTATGGATTGCCCACTGAGGGAAAGTTTTTGTTGATATTTTTGATACATGACTGTTGTATGAATTCAATTTCTGCTGCCTTCCATATGATGATATTATGCTCTCTAAGTATTTAGCATGTTCATTTGTTTTAGTTGATTGTTTTTTGTTTTTTTTTTCTTGTATGTGCTGTTCGTATCATTGTAAAAGTCACAACTTCTATTTTCTCAATGTTGACTTTTTTTTTCTTGCTGTGTTACGATTGGAAGTGTGACTTTGTAGTTCATTGTCTGTAACTGCTGTGACAACTTGATCTCATGCAATGAAGAGCTCACTGCACTTATCCATGCAACATTTGTTGTATTTTAGAGAGAGACAGCTTTTCCTGTCTATTGTCATTGTGTCCATCAATACTTTTTACTATTTGCTTAATGTATCTATGGTCTTTGGTTCTTTTATTTTGTCAAGTATCATTTTCAGTGTCCATTGTTTTCACTTTCCTGTCATTTAGTCGTCTTTTGTTCATTTTGTTTAGTATTATGGTCTATGTAAATTATTTACACTATGCTATTTAGTCTTGTCTTTTTGTATTTGGACTATGTGTATTATCATTTGTCCAGATGTAAAATTTTGGTTGTAGTGTTTTTCCATGCTCTTGTAAATCTTTCTTTTTTGTGTATGTTAATTGAGAATGGATTAGTTGAAAGATTAGATTTTGCTCTCTTTCTTTTTGTCAAGCTCCCTCATTACATTTTACATTAATTTGTTGTCGATATACACATTCAATTGTCACAACTTATGAGAAATTTGCCAAACCAGTTACAGATACAGTGACTAAAACTTCCAACTGATCACATGGCATTGAATGTGTTTGTATGTAGACTTTACATGTTAAGGGTAGTGTGGGGTGCTGCTGCTCACGTTTTAATGAGGAAATAAACCACCTTGAATTAGAGCTATCAATTAACACAATTTTCATGCATTTACATCAGATTAGAAACCTTGTTTGTTTGAGTACATCTGCTATCAAATATTGGCAATTTACTTATCTGTAGCCCTATTCACCAAATACTTAATCCGTAATTCCTGTGGAAAGTTTGGGTGTCATGTTCATCACAAATCTCTGGGTAGTGGATCGGACACTAGATAAGGGTGAAAAAAATATAAAGGCCCATGTTCACGTTCTCGTAAAATCCATTGGTAGTTAAAAAAATGAAACAGAAAAAGAATATTTAAAAAACCCATGTGCAACATAATTTTTAATGTGTTTGGAGAGGAAATAGCATCACCAAGTAGAGCTCTTCTCCCGGAGTTAAAATAATGGGTAGCTGATACTGGGTATTCTTTTCATTGTGGTAGCCCTGTGGTGTAAGTTCAGGTTATGATTTGATTTGATGCCATGTTGACATGATGGTGGTACTGTATAATTAAACAAGCAAAGTAAAATTACAGGACACATAGAGGTGTATGGGGCATGTGGTTCTAGCTCTCATATTTGTATAAACCAATCGGCAGTCAGTGGGTGATTCATTACACTATAAACACTCCCCATCATTACACTGTGAAAACTCCCCATCATTACACTGTGAACTCTAACCATTATTATACTGTGAACTCTCCCATCATTACACTGTGAGCACTCCCCATCATTACACTGAAAACTCCCCATCATTACACTGTGAACTCTAACCATTATTATACTGTGAACTCTCCCATCATTACACTGAACTCTCCCATCATTACACTGTGAACTCTCCCCTCATTACACTGTGAACTCTAACCATTATTATACTGTGAACTCTCCCATCATTACACTGAACTCTCCCATCATTACACTGTGAACTCTAACCATTATTATACTGTGAACTCTCCCATCATTACACTGTGAGCACTCCCCATCATTACACTGTGAACACTCCCCATCATTACACTGTGAACACTCCCCATCATTACACTGTGAACACTCCCCATCATTACACTGTGAACTCTAACCATTATTATACTGTGAACCCTTTCATGATATCGTGCCGGCCACCTTTACCCCGAACGAGATTTCCTGGTACCTGTTTAGGCTAGGTCAACCTGAGAGTCTAAGGCAATTTTAAACATCATCCACACTGCAAATTTAAACCCATGTCCTGTTCTGTCAGATTTAAAACTCAGGGGGGATTCACGACTAACCTTTCTAGTTTGTGAGCTTGGAAGGAAAGCTCTGTGACACTCTTCCCGTAAGGGTGGTAGCTCTTTACAAAGTCAGGAAAAGTCTGAATCAACCTTACTTCGATTGATACAAGCCTTTTTCTGGGCTCAAGCAACTTGAATGCTGATGCATTGGACACAAGAGTTAAAAGCAAGAAGGCTAGTGACTCTGCTACCGCGGCTGCCATAATTACACATGGTAGAAGAAAAATTGAGGCTTTCGCTTATCTCATGGAGCGTTTCAGCCCCAGGGTTAAGTCTTGAAGCTCCTTGATTGTTCCAGTCCATTATTGCCTGTTTTCAAATATTCACATTGATATCCTGCAGATCCAGAAGGTGGTCTTGGCACTGGGTGATTACCTTGGAGCACAGTGCCATGCCTGTATAGGGGGCACGCTGGTTCGTGAAGACATGCGCAAGCTGGAAAGTGGCGCTCATGTAGTTGTTGGTACACCTGGTCGTGTGCATGACATGATCAACCGCAGGGCTCTCAATACCAAAGACATCAAGATGTTTGTTCTTGATGAGGCTGATGAAATGTTGTCCCGTGGGTTTAAAGATCAGATCTATGATGTTTTCCGCTTCATGCCTGCTGAAATTCAGGTATAGAAAAATTATATTATATTCATAAATTCTCCTTTTTTTATTTTGTTAGACACATTTGATTTTTTTTTCTTAAAGTATATTTTGTTTTTTTGTGATTGTATTTTTGTATTTTACCGTCCAGGCATTGGGTTATTGGGCATGGCCTAATCTCAGCCAGTCTAACAGGGCTCTTGACAAATGTTCCAGTGCCAGTCTTGCACACCTTGTTGGGTTTTGAGCTTGGAGAGGTGAGGAAGAGTTCTGAACACAATAGTTATTGAATGATACCTCTACCAATGTGGGGGAAAGCCCACACCAGCCTCACTCGAATAGTTGCAAGTCTTTTTCATGTCGTCTCGGATGGGGGGGGGGGGGGGGGGGGGCCTTGGGTTATAGAAGAAGAATTTTTATAGCAACTTGAAGTAGAAACAGCAATTATTTGAGTAAAGTATGTAACAGTTTAAGATGGTTGCATCATCATCATTATGTATCATGCTGATTGGCTGGGGCAGTCAAGGTTCACCATCTCACACCGTCACCAGTCTGAGATTGGCTGGGGCAGTCAAGGTTCACCATCTCACACCGTCACCAGTCTGAGATTGGCTGGGGCAGTCAAGGTTCACCATCTCACACCGTCACCAGTCTGAGATTGGCTGGGGCAGTCAAGGTTCACCATCTCACACCATCACTAGTCTGAGATTGGCTGGGGCAGTCAAGGTTCACCATCTCACACCGTCACCAGTCTGAGATTGGCTGGGGCAGTCAAGGTTCACCATCTCACACCATCACCAGTCTGAGATTGGCTGGGGCAGTCAAGGTTCACCATCTCACACCGTCACCAGTCTGAGACCAGGTCTGTGTTCTTGTTCTGATTGTGCTGCAAAGCCCAGCCATCTGGGTATTTATAAGATGATATAGTCACAACTGGATCCAGGCAAAGACAGATAATCAGTACATATAAGGCAGATCCAAGGTACAAGGTCAAGAAGTGTACAAAACAACAAAGATGGAAGTACAGTGTGAGACCAGATCTAAAAGAATTTAATATTGCAGGCTTCAACAAGAACATTCGGAATAGAGAAATGGATTCAGATTGTCCTTGCAGTAAAGAAAGGTTCAAGAAGCTTGGGGGAAAAAAAGAGAAAGATATCTATCATTTAAAATGTAGCACTCACTCATCAAATTAGAGTGATTTATTGTACCTGTTGTTCTGAAGTGAGATTTTACTGCTTACATCATTGTGTATTTAACATTTTGCATGTGTATTGACTGCTTTCTGTAAGATAAGAATTGACTGTTTGTGTGCTAGGTGATCTTGTTGTCTGCGACCATGCCGTCTGATGTGTTGGAGGTCACCCAACGCTTCATGCGTGAACCTGTCAGAATACTTGTCAAGAAGGAGGAGCTGACGCTGGAGGGTATTCGACAGTTCTATGTCCAGGTGGAGAGAGAGGTTAGAGAATATACTCACACGAGATGTGTTGACAAATGTATTCCAATTTGTCTGTCTGTTTTATTTCTCTTTGATGGCACATTTTGAGGGAAGCTGAAGTCACAAATATACTTATCACAAACATCAGAAAGAGGCAGTCATAGTTTTTATGGCCACGTTATGAAAAGACAAAAACTGGAATATGTCATGACAGCCGGAAAGAGAGCTAGAGGAAGACAGCGAGGGAGGTCAACACACAAATTGATCCATGCCGCCGGAGATCACACTTTGTGGAGAGGCATGAACGTCCCACACCAGCCGGCAACTGGATGATGATAATGATTGATGCACAATCTTGAGTGCCTGAAAACATTTTTTGTTTGAGATGAGGCTGTTGTAACATTGTATTTTAAAAGTGAATTGTTTTGAAAACAAATATAACATTGATGACGATTGTATTCGTCCGTCAACAGAGGAAAAGACCCACCAATTGTTCTTTGCATTCAGACCTCCAAAATGTGATGGCCCTACAGCAATACAGATCCATTGTAGGAAAATGCTTCTGAACAATTTTATTTTAGGTATAGAAGTTTGAATCAATAAAACAATCTATGCTTAAGATTTATGTTTTTGTGCCAGGACATGCTGGTGTAAAACAAAAATGAAAAGGCGGGTGCTTTGACGAGCTCTGTAGCAATTGTGGAAGGTCCTAGGAGATATCTTACAGGCTATTAAATATCTTTGTGCTGCTGCTGACTTTGGTGGCATGGATGAGACAATGGCCAGTATGAGAAACATTGAGTGCCGATCTGGGAGTTGCGAGATTGGGAGGTTTTGTGAGAGACAAGAAATGTAAACCAGCACCAAAATGGTGTGATCAACTGTTATATACTTTTACAGAAGTTTGAGGAGGAGATCTGTGCACCTATGGACTTGCAGCATGTGATGATAATAGTCCATCTGGGTGATTTGATAAATATAGAGGAAATTATAGAATAATTCACAATGAGTAGATATGTTAGTAGAAACTCATTCATTCGTTTGAATTCAAAAGCCTGGCATGTGTAATCAAACTTATAAACAAAATTCACGAGACGCATTCTATGACTCCGTAGCAACACTTTGCCTAGAGGTTACAGCACTGTTCTATTGTAACAGGTGGTCTGGGTTTGAATCCCTCCTTATGGTAAAAGATTTGTGTTTGAGGTAGAAATGAAACCTGAACACTGGGGCTTGCTGGAGTAAGCAACATATATTTCTTTTAGTCATTCTCAGAACTCTGCCAGGATGCATTAGCAAAGCTCTCCCAGCATGCATCAGCATACCCTCTCAGCAAAACTTTCCCTGTCCTGCATACATCAGCAAACCAATCCAGGATACATCAGCAAATCAATCCAGCATATATTAGCAAACCAGCCCTCCCAGCATACACCAGCACAACTCTCCTAGCATACATCAGCATACCCTCCCATCATACATCAGCAAAAGCATTCCAGCATACACCAACCCAACTCTCTCTGCATACATTCTAGTATTTTAGTTAATGGCAAAACTCTCCCAGCCTACACCAGCAGTAGTACCAAGTGTTGTCAAGATTGTATTTAGTTTATGATTTCAAATTACCTTTCACCTGTCTCAGGAGTGGAAACTGGACACACTGTGTGACCTGTACGAGACACTGACAATCACACAAGCAGTCATCTTCTGTAACACCCGTAGGAAGGTGGACTGGCTGACAGAGAAGATGGCTTCCAGAGACTTCACAGTGTCTTCCATGGTATGTCACAGCATGTTTGGTTAGCTTACACTGTATTCCATGGTATGTCACAGCAGGTTTAGTTAGCTAACACTCTTCCATGGTATGTCACAGCAGGTTTAGTTAGCTAACACGTGTCTTCCATGTTATGTCACAGTAGGTTTAGTTAGCTAACACTGTCTTCCATGGTATGTCACAGCAGGTTTAGTTAGCTAACACTGTCTTCCATAGTATGTCACAGTAGGTTTAGTTAGCTAACACTGTCTTCCATGTTATGTCACAGTAGGTTTAGTTAGCTAACACTGTCTTCCATGGTATGTCACAGCAGGTTTAGTTAGCTAACACTGTCTTCCATGTTATGTCACAGCAGGTTTAGTTAGCTAACACTGTCTTCCATAGTATGTCACAGTAGGTTTAGTTAGCTAACACTGTCTTCCATAGTATGTCACAGTAGGTTTAGTTAGCTAACACTGTCTTCCATGTTATGTCACAGCAGGTTTAGTTAGCTAACACTGTCTTCCATAGTATGTCACAGTAGGTTTAGTTAGCTAACACTGTATTCCATAGTATGTCACAGCAGGTTTAGTTAGCTAACACTGTATTCCATAGTATGTCACAGCAGGTTTAGTTAGCTAACACTGTCTTCCATAGTATGTCACAGTAGGTTTAGTTAGCTAACACTGTCTTCCATGGTATGTCACAGTAGGTTTAGTTAGCTAACACTGTCTTCCATGGTATGTCACAGCAGGTTTAGTTAGCTAACACTGTCTTCCATAGTATGTCACAGTAGGTTTAGTTAGCTAACACTCTTCCATGTTATGTCACAGCAGGTTTAGTTAGCTAACACTGTCTTCCATGTTATGTCACAGCAGGTTTAGTTAGCTAACACTGTCTTCCATGGTATGTCACAGCAGGTTTAGTTAGCTAACACTGTCTTCCATGTTATGTCACAGCAGGTTTAGTTAGCTAACACTGTCTTCCATGTTATGTCACAGCAGGTTTAGTTAGCTAACACTGTCTTCCATAGTATGTCACAGCAGGTTTAGTTAGCTAACACTGTCTTCCATAGTATGTCACAGTAGGTTTAGTTAGCTAACACGTGTCTTCCATGTTATGCCACAGCAGGTTTAGTTAGCTAACACTGTCTTCCATAGTATGTCACAGTATGTTTAGTTAGCTAACACTGTGTCTTCCGTGGTATGTCACAGCAGGTTTAGTTAGCTAACACGTGTCTTCCATGTTATGTCACAGCAGGTTTAGTTAGCTAACACTGTCTTCCATAGTATGTCACAGTATGTTTAGTTAGCTAACACTGTGTCTTCCGTGGTATGTCACAGCAGGTTTAGTTAGCTAACACGTGTCTTCCATGTTATGTCACAGCAGGTTTAGTTAGCTAACACTGTCTTCCATAGTATGTCACAGTATGTTTAGTTAGCTAACACGTGTCTTCCATGTTATGTCACAGCAGGTTTAGTTAGCTAACACTGTCTTCCATAGTATTCACAGTATGTTTAGTTAGCTAACACTGTGTCTTCCGTGGTATGTCACAGCAGGTTTAGTTAGCTAACACTGTCTTCCATGGTATGTCACAGCAGGTTTAGTTGGCTAACAACACCGTGTCATAGTTGTCTACTTCTTATTTTCTCTCTTCCTGTTACGCTTTTCAGCGTGACATTCCTACCTTTCTGTAAGTAATTTTAATCCAATAGAGGCTTGCTGGGATCTTGAACTGAGGGAAATGTAATCAGGGGGGCCATTCCACCTAGTTAGCCAGAGCTTTGCTAACCTGACTCTTTGTGGTCTTCTTTCTAATATGGGGCACTTTAAGTTGGGGTTGACTTAAATATTGTGCGGTTCATTGGCAGATTACTAATTTTTATCCATGTTTTACAGCGTCAATCACATAGTCATTTCAGCACTATACATGATCTTTCTTTTCATTTACTTGATATTGATTGTCTGCAGTATTGTTTCTTGTATAAGGTGACTTTCTTTAGTTCACTCTGTTCCCTAAATGTTATCCCCCACTGTCTAGGGCAGAAGGCTTGGCTAGGTATTTGTGCATGTTTTCGAGGATATGATCTGCTGCCCGTGGCACCAATTCACATGTGCACATGTCTAATTTGCCAATCTACCATTTTATATACACATGGTTGTGTAATCAAATTTGACCTGTTATGATGTGCAGAATAATGCTCTGTTCTGGTCTGTCCATGAAGTGGTAATGGTGTTGGTGGCTTTCTGATTTGATGATTTTCTTTTCTTTTAGTGGTATATGACTGGTTCATCAGGCAGCTCTTCTGTTCCACCTTCCTTAACCGGTTGATCAGTTCTCTCATGTCCTGACACTTCATAGTGAGATGGTATCCACTGTATGGTGACCTTAAGCTAGCTGCCTAGTTCACATAGTAAGTGTCCATAGTACTGGCAATTCCCCAGGCTGGAGTGGCTCAAGTACTTATGTTTGCTCTGTCAATGGCACCTCAGGTTGTGTACCTTCAAAGCCATTCCGTAATTTCTCTGTTGCTATCTTGATTGTCCAGATTTCTGCACTGGTATGACAGTATTTTCCTGTTGGTGTTGTGGCCATATCCCTGGTATTATTTGGGTATTTGTGTACACTCTTACTCTTCCAGTTCTAACAGTATTTCAGTATTTTGTGCCGACCCATCTATGTAGACTCGAACCCAGAGATCCTGTGGGTATTCACAGAACACACCACACAATGATAAGGTGTGGATTGATCTGTATCTAGTAGTTAACTTGTGTGCCGTGAATGTCCTGGTTGGTCATGGCTGATGTTCAGGGGTCTATAGGCAGGCATTCATGTTTTTGTATGTAGCTATAAATGCTGCTTTGTGTGTTTTAATTTTTGGTAGTAAAGGTTTTTAAAGGGGACTTTTGTGTTTTTACTTACCAGGTATGTTTTTGCTTACCATGTAATTTTATGTTTGGGTTGCCATGTGTAATTACAAAATTACATTTCAAAAATGAAACTAAAGAGCCCTCCTGCTCAACAAAAAGAGAGAGAGGTCAGACTAAATGTGGGCGCTAGAGTTTGATCAGATGTCCTGCAAGAAGGATGCAGGATTAATGAATGTGGTTTCTCAAGGACGCCATGGACTAAGTTAAACAAGTTGAAAACTGCAGCTCTGGAATATGACACTTGCACTCTAATGACTTTTTTTCTCTGAGTGTGATATTCAAATGGCAGCACAGCCGTCTACCTCAGTTTTACTGAGTGAAACTTTTTTGTTTTGTTTCCAAGATGTATTGGTGATGATTTCTTACTTTCTGAATACACAGCATGGAGACATGAACCAAAACGAGCGTGATCTTATCATGAGAGAGTTTCGCTCTGGCTCCAGCCGAGTCCTCATCACCACCGATTTGTTAGCTCGGGGCATAGATGTCCAGCAGGTATCTCTGGTCATCAACTACGATCTGCCTGCTAATCGTGAAAACTATATTCACAGGTATTGTTTAATTCTTGCTGTATGTTTTACTTAGCACCGTGCAATTTGTTTTTTCATTTTGTTTTATGGCTGTCAAGTGTTTCTATGGGAGCTGCAGTAGTGGCTAACATGCTTGCTTACCGGCCTGGTAGTCACATGTTCAAATCCCTGTAAAGGCAGAGGTATTTTTCATTGACCTTGGGTTCCAGGTCTACCCTGTTTAAAATTGGTACCAGGAAATGTTAAGTGAAGTAAATGCACCCTGACATGCAGTTGACCACATCACCAGTTGAGTGCTGATTGGTCTAAAATATGGGGTTAGCTTATTACGCTTCGTGATGTGAAATTGGTCTTTATTTTGTTTCTTGATGGGTTTTTTTTTGGCATAATTGTTACTTTGATACAGTAAGGTAACCTGGATTTCTTATCTTCTAGAGAGCATAAAGAGCTCAATGGGACAGATGTAACTTGCAAAACAGCTTCTGGCTGTGATATTCCACCTGATCACAGTTCCTATGAACATGTCCAACAATCTAAGACCAGACACTTGACACTACATTTCATTCTATCTATGTAGACCAAATATCTTAGTTTATGTCAACAAATGGGTACTTATTGTATCATCCATCCTACATCTATAAGGATACTGTCTAGTCACAGATTAATATAATTATTTACTTAATTCATTGTTGCAGTTTTAATCGGGGTGCAATTTTAATTTGAAATACGCATGTTTGTTTAGGCATAGTTGTGTGTTAAAGAGCCTAATGGTCATCATATCGTTCATCTCACCAAGTAAACTATGATATCACCCTACTGCAGAAAGTCAAATAGTCATCCTTAAATGATTTTGTCTTAATGTTGTAGATACATAGATATATATATCAAGAAATTATGAAATTACAATTGTGATATTATAGAATAATAATAATGTTATAACTGATATGGAACAGAATTTTTTGTATGTGAACAAGTTTGGTTAATCCAGGTTATAGCTGGGATATATACTTATTTCAAGAATTGGATTTTTTTTTGAGTTGCTATTCATTTATGCCGGCCCTGTGGTGAAGCGGAACACAACTGCAGGCGATTTAGAGGCTGAGCACCTTGCCTTGTTTTGTCATACAAGTGATATGAGTGGCAGTTCAGAAGTCAATGGCAAACTACTGAATGTTAACTTGGCCAAAAAAAAAAAAAAAAAACTTGGCAAGAAGTCACAAGCAGCCCTAAAATGCTAGTCCTGTAAAGGATATGCAACTAACTTTAAAAAAAAATTCATGTATACTATATTATATTCCCACGTTTTACAGGGATGTGTGATGTTACTACCTTTCTATTTCACATTGTGCAGCTTATATACTCTTTGTATTTCTTGCTTTTGTAGTTACATTTCACTGAGTGACATAATACTTCCTGTATTTGACTTGACACATGCAGTTGTAGAGTCTCTGTACTTGGTCTGTTGCACACATCCAAGAAACTGTCCACTGAAGAAGGTTTAAAGCAGACTGCCTGTTAAAATGTTATTTAAGAGAAGATTGTTATTATGAAAGCACAGCGGCTTTGTACTACATATATAATAAATAATTGCCCTGATAATTGCTTTCTACTACATATATAATAAATAATTGCCCTGATAATTGCTTTCTACTACATATATAATAAATAATTGCCCTGATAATTGCTTTCTACATATATAATAAATAATTGCCCTGATAATTGCTTTCTACTACATATATAATAAATAATTGCCCTGATAATTGCTTTCTACTACATATATAATAAATAATTGCCCTGATAATTGCTTTCTACTACATATATAATAAATAATTGCCCTGATAATTGCTTTCTACTACATATATAATAAATAATTGCCCTGATGGAGTGTCCAGCTGTGGGTCTATGATGTGATAGGGCCATCACATGTAGGCCTGAATGCCTGGAAGCACAGGTGGCCACCCTTTCCCTCACTGTTAGCTGGCAACAAGTCCAGCCGCAAACCCTTGCCCGGCCATGTTCATGGCACGGCACTGTCAGCGCAGTAGTCTGTTAACTTCGATAATGTGTCCACTTCTACTACATAACATGAATTGAAGTATTCTTGCCAGTTCAATCACAATGACCCCGGGAAGGTTAACCCGGTCAACAAATGCCCGCAGAAGTCGGATGTGTCGGCCTAACGGCGCAAGAACGCAGCTCTGCTGTAAACAGGCACAACGCAATCACATCCGAAAAAAAACTCCGGATGAACGAAGAAGAAGAATCACAATGAAATAATCACTGCATGTCTGTTCTATATATTTGCTTGCTGGGTTTACTCACAAGCCCAGGCACACACACACACAAAGAACGCATAGTCTACTCAACAAGCAATATAAATAACAATGATGCGCCTTCAGTGATTTCAGTGCAAAAAATGTATTACGGTGGACATGGCAACATGTGTAGATATTTCCCTGAAACACCTATTCCTGTGTGACTGAATAAGCTAGAATTCTTCTGTACATATATAAATAGAAGATTGACAGAGATTATTTTAACCTACTAATTGTATTAAGATTACACACACTTCAATCCATTCTCCAATTACTTTATGAACTAACATGGTCAAGAAGAGAGCACTTGCTTTTAAACTTCCTGTGCACTGACAAGGTAATGGGTTCATGCCCTACACCGGGTCAGAAAGCAGTATGAAACTTCTGAGCAGAAAATTAACCTGATGTTGATCGCAACTTCCTGGTAACGGCATACATTTATTTTGGGGTGCTAAATCTTTGATTTATTTATACTCTACAGGATTGGGCGAGGAGGTCGGTTTGGTCGCAAAGGTGTCGCCATCAACTTTGTAACAGCTGACGATATCCGTACTTTGAGAGACATTGAGCAGTTTTACAATACCACAATTGAAGAAATGCCAATGGATGTTGCAGATCTATTGTAAATCAATAGCTGGTTCTTCTAGGTTCACAGATTTCCTCGCATGCTCTCAATGCCAGCTTGTCATGTCAGCATGACTTAGGCAAGAAAAGTTGAAAGATCATGCTTTTAAATTAAGATAGTATCTGGTCCAACCAGACTGCCAGTGTGGTTCTACTTATTTTACCATGAATAGTTGTATTGTTCTTGTTTATGTCATGTCGATAGTATTTTGTTTGTTTTAGTTTGTCACATTTAATGTCCTGCTGTGTCTTAATGCTGAAAATGTAATGATCTATTATATCTTTTCATGATTTTCGTTTTGTCCTTTACTGGTTTTTGTTTTCAGTTGTTATTGATAATGGTAATTTACAAATTGGGCATGTTGTCATCCTTGACTATTGACATCAGTGATTGGATAAAATTGTAGCAATAGTACACAGCTTTAAGCTCGTGGAGCATTGTTTCGTGAATTTTATCAGGCAAAGAAAGTAGTGATATGGTTAAAATTGTAGCAATAGTACATAGCTTTAAGCTCAGGGAGCACTGTTTGGTGAATGTTATCATGCAAAAAAAAAAGTAGTGACATGGTTAAAATGGTTTACAGATTTAAGCCCGGAAGGACTGTGTTGTGAATGTTAATCAGGCAAATAAATGTATCAGAATGGTTAAAGTTGTAGCAGCAGTTTAGTTTTCATCCCAGTAGGACTGCATGTTATTAGGCAAAAGAATGTAGCGGAATGGTTAAAATTGTAGCAGCAGTTTACAATTTTCAGCCAGGAAGTATTGTTTGGTGTATGTTATCAGGCAAAGAAAGTAGTGGTATAATTAAAATTTATAGTACATGATGCATAGTTTGGTGATTGTTATAAATATTGAGCACAACAAACTACTGGCAACGCTGATTGTATTCTGGTATGAACCTAAGACCCGTCCAAGTCTATATGGAAATGCTTCCATATTGATGTGGATGGGCCTTAGGTTCATACCAGAATACGATCAGCGTTGCCAGTAGTGGGTTGTGCTCAATATTTAAATTTCAAATCCCGAAACAACCAAATAATTGATTGTTATAAAGTCACAGAAAATAGCAGTATGGTTACAATCATACAGCCAGGAAGCACCGCTGGAAGCTGGCTTGAGTCAAATCAGTCACCATGTGGCAACACAAATATTAAAAACCCTTTCTTGGGAATTAAACCCAGGACCGCTGGACTAGGGGAGCTGTGGTAACACAGTGGCCAAATGCCTGCCTGGTAGGGTCATGTGTTATGGATAGCCATCGGTGCATATTTGTACAGATGAACTCCCAGGTTGCACAAGCCTAAAATGGGTGCCGGGATGTGTCTCATCACCCATCCATAGCTGATTGGTCATTACACAATATGTGACTAGCACCATTTACCTTTTAATGCCTGGAGAAGTGTAAAAGGATCTTTGGCTTGACTGGCTGACCACAGGACTGGAGGGAGAGTGCATCACTCACTATGCTACCACAGCTCCGGTTTGGATACAAGTGATGCCCAAAGTTTGTGTCTGGCAATATCATATCATATATCAGGTTCTTTCGTTCTCTCTCATTAATTCTGGCAGACCGTGCTGAGATGGTCCACTGGTCCGGAAACGTGTGTGTCCTTGAATTCTGTGACAAAGTTGTCAGGCTGAAGAACATTAAACAATTCATTGCTGTAGTTTGTGAAATCAGTTATTTGTTCTAGGTGCAGTACATCTTTAGCAAGTTGCACCAACGCTTAAATTTGACTAATTTAATTTGACAGGTAAAGGGATGTTTATGAGCGGTCATAGGGCTTTGACTAATCTCCGCTGTCAAGGGGGAAGAGAGAATGTTTCAGAGGTGTGTCTTAAACAACGTCGTGGAATCTGAAAACTTGCCGTGGGCAGGTTTTATTCTTGATATATCAACGGCAAAACCACCATACTATGTGCACTAGTTCCCAGCTTCGAGATAGGCGGCGTCTGCCTGAAATGATAGCAAACATTCCTGGTATTGAGAAAAAGGAAAGAAAGAAAAACAATACACTACACTGAAGATTATGCATGTAGCACCTGAGCCCCGGGAAGGTTAACCCGGTCAACAAATGTCCGCAGAAGTTGGATGTGTCAGCCTAACAGCGCAAGAACGCAGCTCTGCTGTAAACAGGCACAACGCAATCACATCCGAAAAAAAATTCTGGATGAGCGCGGAAGAAGAAGCAGCACCTGAGCCAATATATATGCAGGTTAGTTAGTTGCATATTTACAAGGATAGCAGGGCGACTAAGGAGGCTATGGTTCCGTCGCCCTGCTACTGAGTGAGTGCGTGGTGTGACACTGTGAGCTGTGAATTTCACGTGGAATGGTTTTACATCTGTCCGCGGTTGTTTGCAGTGTGAACTGCATGTTCGGAATTATGGCGGCCGGCTGTTACTGGATTGACTGGTTTGCCTTTTCGGTTCACGAGTTCATGTTTCAGAGGTCGTCGCTGCAGCTACGGAGTTCGTGCTTTGTGTGGCAGCTTTCGGCGGGTCGCCAGAAAGAGTCCGAGCCATATGGGATGAAACCCGGGTCAGTGAAGTCTTTCTGGTGACTGCCGATTCCATTGACGATGAACTGTTTTTCGTGGACTTTTGTGTTGGCATTCTGGCGCTGGCATTATGCACAGTGTGGGCTGTTGGCTTGCAGATACTCCTGTATTTTCCATTGTTCACATAGGGCAGTGAGGGGCGTTTTATGTGATATTCACTAGCACAGGAACAGAGCAATATGGGGACGACCCGTTGCCGTAAAGTTGGAACTGCGACTAAACTAAACTTTATATGACGTCGCAGTCAACACCAGCATTTGTTGCTGTTCTGATCTCTTGCCAAGTTTAAGTTCAGTAGTTTGCCATTGCTTTCTGAATGACCGGCACCCGTAACATTTTGTAAAAATAAAAAAGCTAACACAAGGCGGTCTGCTGCTAAATCGCCCACAGGTATGCGAGATTATGAACTACGTCCTTCGCCGCGGAGCTGGCATATATACACTTGATCTACCAAAAAAAATGGAGGTGGACGAATTCCTACAGCTGCAAAAACTGAGCAGTTTGAGGCAGCTGAAACATTCTCTAGCACATTTAAGAAAGCGTGAGCTGCAGAGGTCATGAAAATAGTGGCAAAAACTTATTCTAGGACTCAAAGATGCTAGATAAACAAGGCTACTACTAATGTCACTACTATTATTGTTAACACTACTACTACTGTCAATACTATTGTTAACACTACTACTACTGTCACTACTATTATTAACACTACTACTACTGTCACTACTATTGTTAACACTACTATTATTAACACTACTACTACTGTCACTACTATTATTGTTAACACTACTACTACTGTCACTACTACTAATGTTAACACTACTACTACTGTCACTACTATTATTGTTAACACTACTACTACTACTACTTATACTACTATTATTGTTAACACTACAACTGCTGGGTCCGTGGCGAAGGGGTTACAAACTCAATTCGTAATCTCGTATACACAGCTGCTGTCGATTTGGCAGCAAACCGCCTTGCGTTGGTGTTTTATGAAATATGGGTGCCGGTCATTCAGAAAGCAATGGCAAACTACTGAACTTAAACTTGCCAAGAGATCACAACAGCAAACAATACTGGTGTTGACTGTGACGTCCTGTAAAGGAAAGGAATATGCAACTAACTTTTTAAACTAATTACTACCACTATGACCACTCATTCATTCACTAGCATGTCCTTTGCAGAACCATGCTCTCTTAACAACATTCAGGAGGACTTCTCTGTCATAAGCAAGATGTCCAGAATTTGGTACACCCATCTTTAGACCATATGCCACATCCTGCACCTATCTTCTCTTTGGCCTTCCTCTTCCTCTCTTGTGGGTATAAACACCTCCATCATTGTTCTCTCCAAACCTTCATGGGTATTTCAAGTGACCAAAATATTTCAATTTTCTTTTTATCGTCTGTATGTTCCAACCTTTAATATTCAACTCTTGTCATATAGATGCATTTGTTCTTTTGTGTATCCAAGATGTTCTTAGAACCTGTCTAACATTTATATTCAAAGGCATTATATATTCAGTGAGGGCAGTCATGTTTCACCATTTTATACTATCACCAGAGTCGTGGATCAACTCTGTTATTGTCTTGACCAAGCCATCCAGGTATTTACTTCTCTGCCTTTCCCCCTCAATCTTGCAGTTTGTCATGAAGTTCTCCAATTTAATTCTTCTCATAACATGTCAAAAATTTTTTTCACTCTACCTCTAATTTCTCTAATCAGTTTACGGTTTTAATTTGTTTCTTGTAGGACGTGGTCATTGGTTTTTCTGTCTGTCTAAGGTATTCTTTGCATTTTCCTCAGAAACCACATCTCCACAGCCATCAGATGTTTTTTCAGCTTGACTGCTCATTGTTTCAGTTTCATATCCAAACAAAAGAACAGGCTCTATGTAGCACCTCAACACTCTTTTTCTCGTTTCAGTTGACATCTTTTTTATTGGTCAGTATGTTTTCCATCTTGCAAAAGCGCCATGGCAATTCTTGTACTAATCTCTTCAAGGCATCTCCTAATAGATGGTATGACGAGATAATTCTACCGATTCACTTGTTTAAGAATATTCCCATTTACTTGTATGTTGCATTATGGTATTTCCGTCTTCCTAGTGACGACCATAATCTGTTTTCTTACAATTTAATTCTAACCCTAGTTGTTCAGTGTGCAACAACGGCATCTACTAAATGTTGCAGATCCTGCTCATTGTCTGCAATCAATAATGTATCATCTGCATATCTAATGTTATTGATGTATCGTTCCCCCAATGTTGATTCCTTCCATATCTTCTATATTTCTGAACACATTTTCACTTATTGGGAAAAAAGATTTGGAGACATTACATATCCTTATCCCATGCCTCTCTTAATAGGCTGATGTTGACCTACTTCATTATCAATAGTTATGGTAGCTTGTTGTTTCCAATATATGTTTTTTATGAGTCTAAGGCCTTTCCCATCAATTTGTAGGTCTGCAAGCATCTTCATCATATTGGCATGTCTTGCTTTATCGAAAGCCTTTGTGTAGACAGTAAAGCAAAGATGTAGGTCCTTGCTTACTTATATATAAAGTTCATGCTTCTACTACTGTCGCAGTCAACACCAGCATCTTTCAGTTGCTGTTGATGCACTAGGCAAGATTACGCTCAGTAGTTTGCCATTGCTTTCTGAGCGACCAGCTCACATACCCCCGTAAGATAACCAGGACGGCGCGATCTAGTGCCGAATCTCGCAACTGCTGCTTTCCCCACGTGGATATACGGGATTAAGAACAATGTCGTTAACCCCTTGGTGAGGGAGATCCTCTGCCTACCGTCGTGAAATTTGAGACCATTACCTACATCTATCTCTAGGCTGCTCTTCAACTTTATCCACCACCTGCACGCATGACTTCACGTACCCCTAATCGGGAGGCTAAACGGGTACTCCACCTTACCCAAGGGTGTCCCTTAGGCTAGCGGAGGGAATACCCCTACCCCACCACTCTGCGGGAGGGGTGATACAACTACTTTCATTATCTGATTCAGTGCCAAACAAAACTTAGGTCTGGACCAAACATGGTACACAATCAAATGAACTAATAGTATCATGTAAAGTTCCATTAACTGAGCGTTGAAATTGTGGAAGATACAACAAAACAAACAACACCATGACCCTAGTATGGCAATATATCTTCCTTCTGTACAAATGGGAGGTCATATTTGGCGATATATTATCTTTTGGCACTACATCAATTATAAGGCAGTTTTATTTTATGCTGCTACTTTTATTATAACGCAGATTTAGTTTATCACTACAACTACTATCACCACTACTTTATTCAAAGACAGTTTTAGAACGTGATTAAACTTCAACAGTGGTAGACAAATTAAAGAAAAAAACAAAAAGCCCAGAAAGGACAAGCCACTTTACCTGTGCTGGAGATTGTGAATATCTAAATATAAAGCTACTGCAGAATACGGAGGATGAAACCGCATGTTTGCCACGGTCGTCAGGACTTCAAATCAACCAGATTTTTGCACCAAGCCTACCACCAATAAATCAATCAATCATGTGCCATGCCGGAAAGCGTGGGCGGTCATGACTCGCCATTTCACTCGATCACCAGTGTCGTGGATCAGCTCAGTGTTCCTGTCTCGTCCATGCCATGTGGCCAAGCCATCCAGGTATTTTCCTCTCGGTCTGCCTCTTGGTCTGTTTCCTTCGATCTTGCCAGTTGTCACCAAGTTCTCCAATCTATTTCTTCTCATAACATGTCCAAAAAATGTTGACTGTCTACGTCTAATTTCTCTAATCAGTTTACGATGTTCATTTGTCTCCTGGAGTACTTGGTCATAGGTTTTTCTGTCTGTCCATGGTATTCTTTGCATTTTCCTCAGAAACCACATTTCTGCAGCCATCAGTTGATTTTCAGCTTGACTGCCCATTGTCCAAGTTTCACATCCATACAAAAGAACAGGCTCTATGTATCCCCTCAACAATCTTTTTTTCTCGTTTCAATTGACATCTTTTTATTGGTCAGAATGTTTTTCATCTTGCTAAGTGATACAACTACTTTCATTATCTGATTCAGTGCCAAACAAAAATTAGGTCTGGACCAAATCTGCGCGGGTGCTACGGAGTTCGTGCATCGAGCGAAGCCATCCTTGAGTGAATTATCTTCTGTACGAGGGGCTGGTCATGTCTGTTTTGGAGTATGCAATGGCAATCCTGACTCTCAGCCATACGCAGATAGAAAGGATGGAAAGGATACAGAATGAAGCAATGCGCATTATTCTTGGATGTACAAGAGATACAGCATGCAGGGCGATGCGCTACCTTCTTGATTTTCCAACCATTGAAGAGAGAATACAAGTTTGCAGGGCACGCGCCTACCTCAGAATTAACGCAAACACACAACATCCACTGCATAGTGAAATTAGGACGGTGAAGGGCAGCAGGTTAAAAAGAGGACGGTCGTGGATGGGTCAAGCCGAAGACATTCTTCAACAGGTGTGTTCACTTGAGGACTTAGAACCTGGCGAGGAGTGGGTGCAAGTGCCAACAGACTTCTGCACATCCTTTTCAGTTTGCATCCAACTAGATAGAAAATGCAGACAAGAAAATCCGGCTGCTGTTGAGGCTGAAGTACAAGCGTTGATTTTCGAGAATTCGCTAGACGGTGACGCGGTCATCTACACAGATGGGTCGGTCGTCCGACATGTGAGAAGCTCATGGGCCTTTACAGCTCGGGCCGGAGGGAGAATTGTGAAGGAGGACTCGGGTGCTTTCACTGAAACCACAAGTAGCCTGACCATGGAAGTCATGGCAGTAAGTAAAGCAATAACATGGCTCGAGACACAGACATTCACTAGGGCTTGTTTCCTTAGCGACTCAATGAACATGATCAAGAGGATAGAGGAGGGGTCGATCCGAAGAGAGTGGTTGCTGCCTCTGAAGCGGTCTAGGCTGGCAAAGATTAGTTTCATCTTCGTGCCAGGTCATGCGGGAGTACAAGGAAATGAGCGGGCTGACAAGCTCGCAGGTGAGGCTACTGTGGAGGGCGGACGCGCCATGGACCAGGCTGACATTCTGAATGCTCTACGAGAAGTGAGACTTTTGCGAGAACCAAGTGATGACTGGGAATCTACAACAATGGCCAGACTGCGGGAGCAGCAAATTAAAAGAGGGGTGGCCAAACAAGAACACTACGCAGGAAGCCAAAGAAGATTGATAAACCAACACAGAACTGGCGTCGTTAGCCGCTACACGCTGCGGGATTTGCTGAGGAGGGGATCCGAGCACTTATGGACTGAATGGTTCGATGTGCAACGAGGATGATCTGTCGACTAACTAACTAACTTACTTTCGCCATGGCGATTCTTGTTCTAATCTCTTCAAGGCATCTCCCATCAGATGTTATGACTGTTTCAAGATAATTGTACCGATTCACTTGTTGAAGAATATTTCCATTTACTTGTATATTACATTGTGGCACTTCTTCCTTCCTAGTGACGACCATAACCTGAGTCTTTTTACAATTTAATTCTAACCCCAGTTTCTCACTGTGTACAACAGGCGCATCTACTAATTGTTGCAGGTCCTGCGCATTGTCTGCAATTAATACTGTATCATC
This sequence comes from Cepaea nemoralis, assembly GCA_014155875.1. NCBI lineage: Eukaryota > Metazoa > Mollusca > Gastropoda > Stylommatophora > Helicidae > Cepaea > Cepaea nemoralis. Next base: position 284,926 of record JACEFZ010019118.1, read on the forward strand.
TGCATATCTAATGTTCTCCTACCAGCAGGGCATATTGACTCTCGCTGAATACTCATGTCCTGGGAGAAAAAGGGGATGGGGGAGAGAGAGACTGGACTGTCGAATAGGACAGCTATCCGTGGTCACGAGATGATCAGACCCTCAAAGGCAGGTTGAAATTCAGATTTAAAAATTCCGGAAATCTAGAAGCCACCACTTGCTCAAACATAGACGTCGCCACGGGAAATTGCAGCAAACGTCTTTTAGTATTCATATTATCTTAGCTACAAGACATGAACGGCTCTTATCCATTACATGGACCTGTCTTTAAGAAGACACAGATTATGGTCGTCACTAAGAAGGAAATACCACAATGTAATATGCAAGTACCCCGATCAGGGGTACGTGAAGCCATGGAAGCAGGTGGTGGATGGAATGTGAGAAA